>JARQST010000322.1:48936-88838 GCA_030142225.1 Pachycephus smyrnensis | reverse complement strand
GCCAAATCATATAATAAGTAGATATATAGTGACCTATGTACTTGGCATTATAATATGATTTCAATATTTTTTGTATGTTGAACGATAATGTAAGATAGGAATATTAGTTGTTTTTTTAAAGAGAGGAATTCACAGTAATCCTGTACTTGGCGAAGTTTTTTACAGAAAAGTGTTTTTGGGGTTATATTATAAACAATGTGACCGTGTTTAATTATTGAGAATCGCAGTTTTTTGATTCTCTACACTGGTACGTAAGTAATGAATGTATGAGGATATCAAGTCATCCATTTTGTAACCTAAGGGCGTTTCGCAAAGCATTTTCTGTCCTTGGATGAAATTGCCTATTGTCATGTGGAAGTAAGTGTTGCCAGAAGACCAATTAGATAATTCCGTGAATTCATAAATAGCTAGAATATCCTTAGTTTGTGGATCAATGATATTAACGCCATTTTTGTTTATTGCGATTATAACGAATTCCGGTAAATTCGGATCAGTTGCTTGCTTCACTTCAAAGAAGGCTGAGCCGAATGTAGGCCATTGATAAATATATTGAAGAAATTGTTGTTTCGCATTGTCAATACTCATATCTGAAACAATTAATTACTTTTTGTAATGCATGTATGTACCAATAGAATAAAACAAAAGTCAATATAATTTACCTGGCTCTTGATTGTAAGCTGAAACAATTTGTTTCTTCCAGTCAGCTGCACTAAGTAAATTAACAAGATCAACCGGAACATATTCTCGAATTTTATGACTGCAAAAAATATTAATGTAGAATATTTGTTTTTAAACACTAAAAAAAAAAGAAATAAGGAAAGTTGCTTACGAAATTTCAGAAAGTTCCTCTTTACTGTTGCCGTATTTACTTCTGTAAATAAGAGCAGCCAGTTTAATGGCGTCTTGTTTATTGCATTTGTGATATCCTCTTAAAAGTTTTGGAAGTTCTTGATGATAATAGAAAATCGTATCAGCATTTCGGTCGCGTCCTGGTATGCAATTTATCCATAACTTCTTCATGAAGAATATTTGATATTGAGACTGAATTGGGTCGGGTGACCTTGAAGGTCTTGATTTCTTCATCCATTCGATCAACTCGTGTACAAAGTCGAAAAAGAAATAATTTTGTGGCACAGAGAAAATTTTATCAGCAAGTTTGACAAATAAGCTGAAGCCATCGCTACTCTTCAATTGCAGTCTTCTTGCAATATCTTCACAAAGATCTGCAGCTTTAGTTGAAGAGTGTATCTATAAAGGAATCGTGATTTTTTGAAACGATAAAAAAATTACCTTTTTTTTTTTTAAAAAATTCGACTCTTACCTCGAATGCTTCATCAGTATCGTCAGGGAAATAAACTTTATGGAAGATTTGCATACTCTTAAATCTTATGGCTTCAACTTCAAGTATATATGGTGGATATTTTCTGTTTCCATTTTTTATCGTACGATTTAGTCTATTTAAACAATCTATGGCTATAGGATTCCTACGAGATGTGAAAAATTGAACCAATTCCTTATGAACACTGGAGCTACAGGTCATGACCCCTGTTGCTAACCACATTAATTCCCAGCCCCGTTCTTCGCTTAATTGAATTTTATTATCTGTCAACTGTCGCATAATTTGACAATAAATTTCGTCGCGTAAAGCGTCCTAAAATCAAAAAGAATATATCATTAATAAAAATAAATAGTTAATCGAGTGACATCACTTAAATATGTATACTAACATTTTCCAAAGCATCACTGAAAATTTGATTTGTATATTCCGTGCCAATTCTTTGTCTATGGCTAGGAAGATCTCCCATATATTTCAGTATATTCATAAAAGCAGTTACAGCCTGATGCGATAATTCATTATTTTCACCCAATTTGGCAAGCAATGGCGCTTTAATTGGATCTCTAGTATGTCGCCAGAGTTCTTCAGGTACATTGCGCTTCGCTGAAGATATACTGGCACTTTGTAATACCGGAATATTATAACTCTTTCTGAAATGTTCTTGAGCAAATTTTATGAGGGTGTGTTGAGTCGAACGTGAAAGTGTCTGGTGATGTTGTTGTCTGGCAGGATATGCCGCCCCCGTGAAGTCGGCCTTAAAGAGTTTCTATATACAAGAAAAAATAAAAAAAGATAGGTGATTTGCTGCGACCTTCTCTTTTAAATGATAATCTTACAACTATGGTATTTGGTGGTTTCGTCATGGTGGGTAGTACGTAAACAAATTCGGATGGAAAGTCTCCTTCGACCTCATTACATTCTCCATAACCCCATGGTGAATTCATTATGGTATATCCTGTAGATCCACCGGTGAGTTTTATTAGATCCCCTTTTGCTAGCGACAGGGATGATTTGTTGTCCTCTTTAATGAGAAAAGAACAATTTTCTTTTAATACCATTTGTTTAAGATTATTACTGCTTTATTGCTTTTTAGTTGTACAAACTTACCGTTCGGTATGTGGTCCTGCGTAGCGACGACGTACTGAGATTTTTCTTTTAACCCGTCTATGAGGAAATTTACTAAACTGGATAGATCTTCAGCATTAGGAATCTGGAAGACGTATTCTTCTCTCCGAATTGTCGACAGTATTAAATTCTGCATGAAAGCATTTTTGATCCTAAAAGAAATCGCTTTCTATTTTCACTGCATTTTCGAAATTTTATTCAATTGATTAACCGTACTTTTGATATGTAATTTCACAAATTTCAGGGAAAGACATTTCCAATAACATTTGTTCCTGATCATCGACGAAGTACATTCCTGTCCAATTGACAGCAATTATAATATTATTTTTAGGTAAAGCTGGTCCAGAGACTTGGGTAGCTTCATAAAATCTTGAGAAAAGTATTGGCCATGTTATTTTTGCAAAGTGTACAACATCCTCTTTCGCCTTTATCGGTGGCGCTTGTTCGATAACGTTAATATTCTTGAAACAATTAAACGTTATTAAATATTATTAAAAAAAGGTTTTAACATTTTCATACGGTTCAACAATTTCTGGATTACCTTACGGAACGCTTCCAAGGTGAGTTGCTCCCATTTTGGAAGAACTTCTTCAGCTATACCATGCAGCAAATGATTAGGGATGTAAAGTGGCAAAGCACTTTTTAAATTTTCAACAGTCATTTTTGTTTGATGATCAACGTACAATTGTTGTGCTGCAAGCATCGCTATGTCGCCTTCCTAAAGTTGAAAGTAATTTTATATAGTTCAGTTTATTCAAACACGTTTGAAGTGTCCCCACATAATATAACATAATTTAACAAATAAAATTTGAACAACATTCATTGGACATTTTTTCGATGTCCCTAAAATTGTGTAGGCCGATTTCCTTAATCAATATTTTACTAACGGTTGAGCATCTATATTCGCCATATTTAACGCCTCTCACAACTTGGTGATATATAAGATTCGTTGCGACTTTATCTAGAGCAGGATTATGCCAGGGTGCAAAAGTTTCTTTTCTAAAGAACAATCTCCACGGTGCAGATCGTTCTGATTGACCTTCTTCCTTTGCGAATTGCTCGCATTGAGATATGGCGTCCATAACGTGATCTCTGCAATTATGATTTTCCTCATAATTAGTAAATTAAGAACAGTAAAAAAAATTATGAGATTTCCATAAAGTACGATTCTGATATTAATAACTATCAAAATTTAAAATATATATTTTTTATATAATTTAGTATCATCATTGTGACAGGGATATCTTAATAGTTCAATCGTTTTATATTTGTATATAGAAAGTTATTAATTTAATAATTGCAGATACTGACCCTCCAGCACCAAGAGATAGTACTTTGTCATAAAGTGTGATGAATATAGAAAAACCAAAAGTATCCTGCAGGTTGATACTTTTTGCAAGAATATTCACAATTTCTTCAGCAGTGCTCGCCGAGTCTCCCTCTACAGTCTTTGAACTGCCATCCATAAAGGTAATTGTTAACGGAATTGAATTTTTGTTTTTGGTAGCTTGAAGCTCAAGCCAACTGGGAGGTTGTGTCCTTGTACCATTTTTGTACGTCCTAGTCAGTCTTTTATCACAGTATGGTGCATATCCTGGTGGTCCTATGCGTATAAATGCTCGCAAATAATTTAAGAATTTTTCTGAGGGCGTGAAACATCCTACGCAGAGTGACAACAGAATCCACCCTCTGGCATGAGAAGCTTTGGTTGGATTATTAATTAATTGTTTTACAATTTGACAGTAAATTTCATCACGCAATTCAGGTCGTAGAATTCCGTGACCGATTATAAAATGAAGTTTCTCTAAATTACTTCTTCGTGTTAGTAGCCAAGTTTCATATGTCTGATTTATGTATTCATCTTCGATTATACCTGATATGGAGAAATAAATTGTATCAATGATATTATTAATTAATGCAATTTATAGTCAAATGAAAGGTTACCTCGTCGTATATCTTCGTTAAGTATATTTTCTTTCTTCAAAGTCATGTGAACAAATTGTTTACTTCTTTCCTGATATAGATTTTCAAATTCGATTGATTTTGTAAAATTTCTTGTTAGCACTTCTGAAACGGTCGTCATTATCGGTTTATTATTTGGAACATCAATTGGATTTCGGGGTTCAGGAAGATCACCCATGAATCGTAATATTGTAATCCAAAGAGCTCGAGCAGCCTGAGAAACGAAATTATATAAACAGTTAATTAGAGGTCTTGTGATTATTTAATCATTGATTAATCATACGTACCACTTGATCAATTAAAAGTGGTAGATCCAAGAGTGATTGCTTCAATGGCTTTTTCGTGTATTGCGGAGGGACATTTGTAATGAAATAAGTGGCGGCGAATTTACGAAAATGATATTGAGTAAGGTTCTCCAATTCATCATCTTCTTCTTCTTCCGGTATCTCAATGACGTCAGAGACGTTGCCATTAATTGTTTCCTTTGCAGCAAGATCCTAGAACATGCACTTACGGTATGATTGTTGATTCCATTAAATATTTTACAATTAAATGTACCCAACAATTGGGACTCACCGCATACATGTCACCAGGTAAATCCTTGGAAATAGACATTTTAGGCTCATTTTCCAAAAATTTGAAAATCGTGTCGATATTACTTTCAGAATCGTTGTCCACATCTTTCAAATTAATTTCAACCTCTTTTTTTTCGAATTCCACAATATAACTCTGAAGTTCGATCATCCTGGATTTATAATTCGCCTCGGCAATTTCCTTATACTTTTTATTTCCCTGCTTCTTCAAAGATTTTTCTTCCTCTTTTCGAAGACTGAGAATTTCATGAATTCTTCTCTGTTTCCACTAGGCGCAAATAAAATCACGAAAAATAATTTATCTTACATTCTTCTGAATACGAAAGTGAATCCTAGCTAACATATTTAATGATGATTTGTCACAATAGTAGAATAGAAAATCTATAGAATCTAATCGATTAAAAAAACGTTAATTTTGGATAACTCCTTTTTATCATTTTTTTTAAACTAAAATATTAATCACTTGTCATATTGATTCACGATTGCTTCATTATTAAGATTCCGTAGCACTTTGAGAATGATAGTAATGTCAAAATTCAAGTGGGCTGTTGAAACTGTTGAAAAAAATACAGATACTTACTTGCGATTTCTCCTTGCAAAGTTTTCGCACAATATAACCTCGGCAAATAGCCTGGAAATAATTTTGTATACGTATGTCAGATCTTGATTTTGGCTATCGATGTACTAGTGGTTATCGTCAATTATCAACAGAAATGTATACGATTATCATCGTATTCGTGAAAATAAATTATATGAATATTTTGGCAATGAGTGATTTTTTAATTGCCGTTTATAATATTATTCTATTTTGGGAGTATTCTATTGTGGTTATTAATTTCAATGACATTGTAGTTAACATACCTGAAGAGCAATCATGGCTTTCCTCTTCCTGTTAAATTCATTTGTAAGGTTTCGTGATTTTATGCAAGCCTGTAATCTATGATAACCGTGGCGCATCGTTAAATAACGTTTTCGTGGTCCGCGTCCTCTCCACGTTTTTTGAACGAGCAAGGTGGCTTCTTTCAATTTCAAAAACCTAAATAATTCAGGTTACATTATTCTATAAATCAAAAAGATCCCCTCTGCGTTTACATCTTGAATCGTTGGCGATTTTGATTTCTTATTAAAATTCGGACGACTTCAGTATAGAAACTACCTCCCTAGCTGATGTTATATTAAGAAAAATATATTCTCGCGGCCAATAACTTTTTCATTTTCTATTTTAAACAATGAGTATAGTGATAGCAAGTACTGGAACTAATTGTTATTACAGTATAGATAAATGGTCCTTATAATGAGTGCATTCCAATTGGTTAATAAACATTTGAAAATTTACCGTTTTCGTGCTATCCATCTTCTTACATTTTTTTGAATTATAAGAATATACGTAGACATTACTCTACTGCGTTCCTGTTCCAGGAAGAAATTTTGCTCGTCCTTCAGGAAAACCTTTGTATGTCCCAGTTGGTACTGTAAATTATGTTTGCCAAGTACATCCAGACAAATTTTTTCAGCAGCCACTTTTATGTCTGCCTTATGTGTCGGCGGAATTCCGTGTGCCAATACACGGAATCGGTGCACGAATTCCACATGGTTATAACGAATTGGATAACCAGCTCTGCGAATTCTGGCAGTTTCCATCATTCCTGAGTAGCGAAGTTGGCGACAACAAAGTATGCGATCGAAACTCTGTAATTAGAATTTTATAGAATTATCTGAATGCATTTTTTAAATATTTTTGAGACTGGTTTAATTACCGAGGGTATCTGTTCCACGTTGGGCTTGATACATCTGACAAAAAATGGATTACAGCTTCCGAGAGTTGTCATAAGTAGTTCCAGTGAACTTCGAAATTCTAGGGAGAGTGTTGGTGATCTTTTTTTACCATCAAATCCAGTTGATAGGAGTTCATCGGTAAAAAGTGATCTGAGAAATTCATTTGATGATATTGTGACTAATTGTTTGAGATCAGCTGAAAAGGTATCTCGATTTTTATCCAGAAATCCTAGTACATCGTAGTGAACGGTTCCTGCAAAATGTCTGATGCCAAAGGATTTTACTAGATCGGATTTTGGTTTGACGTAGTTACGATTTTTTCCATGCATTTGATGGACTTTGGCAAGCATCGTTACGTCTGTACCCTGTGTTAAAAAAGTAACAAGATGTCTGACTCCATTTAGAAAATTCAGTTCTTTTGTTGTGTACAATATTTACCTTGGGGAATTTACTTTCTTCGTCGATTAGAGCCATTATGTTAACAGATTTTGTTCCTATTAAATCCAGGATACTCTGATTATCTATGAATTCAATATGTTTCCAGGAGATGCCTTCCTTGTTGTAGTCTTCCTGTTCCATTTTGAAAATATGCTGTACAAAGAACTGCTGAAGATGTTCGTTTGCGTAGTTTATACAAAGCTGCTCGAAACTGTTGCTGTCGAAATTTTCAAAACCAAAAATGTCCAGGACACCGATGGAGTTTTTTGTGTAAGCTTTAGGTTTGAAAATTGTATCGTTGATCTTGTCAACAATCATAATGAAGAGGCGACCATAAACTGCTTTTACAAAAGCATCTCTGACTTCAATTGCTTGGTCCATTGATAAATTACTCACCTAAATAAAATCGAAGTTTGTATTTTTGATTAATGAAACCGAAAAATAAAAACATGATTTACTTACCACTCGCTCACCATGAGCAAAAATTGTTTTTCTAGTAAGAGCGTCCACCAATGCTTGTTCATGGACACCCACAATCTTTGCGACCCTTGTCAAATTTTTAGTATCGTGTATTTCCGTTGCGTCCATATTTGCTGGTAAGAAAAAAAAATATCAATTTAAATAATAAAATGATACTTTTCTCAGGATGACTGAGAACATTCTTAATTTTTATTCTATTTACCAAAAACGACTGGCTCGTAACTCAAATTTCCTAAATGCAAAATGGCCGCTAGTAGCTTCATGATACTCCAGAAATCCTGTTCGCTGAAATTCAAAACTTTCATGGCAGCTCTAACGTCTGCGAATTCTTTGGCGTCGTTTCTAGTCTTGCAGTCAGGAACCTGAACACATTTTCATAGTAAGGTCGGCAATTATCTGATAAGTATTTAAAGGGAAGATTTTTTATACCCCACACAAGTAGTTGTAATCCGATGCACTTCCCAATTCTAACTTCTGTTTCTCTTCTTTGGTAAGTCCGGCAAGTATCGAATAAAATATATGATAATTTCTCTCGCCTTTCGATTGAGAAACAATTCGACATTTTTCTAGCAAGTATTGTTCAATCCTGGCGCCTTCAATTACGCCATATTTATTAAAATTAATATCAATATATTTGCCAAATCGTGAGGAATTGTCGTTACGCACTGTTTTGGCGTTTCCAAAAGCTATGAAAATTACAAAACAAAAACGATTAGAAATAGATCCATTTCAAATAATTTATTGGCTTTACCTTCAAGGATCGGATTGGCTTCTAAAATCTGTTGTTCTATCCAAGAATGTTCACCACTAATGGCTGCTAAATATTGAAGAATTAGTTTAGTGCTCTCCGTTTTACCGGCGCCACTTTCTCCACTAAAAAATGATTCAATTATGAAAGTAGCCTCCATTCATAATTCTTTATAATAATATAGATTAATTTAATTATTACCTAATAACTATACACTGATCATCTCCAGATTGTTTCATCTCCATAAAGCAATTGTCACCAATAGCAAAAATATGAGGTGGTTTATCACCCAATTTTTGACACTTGTACATGGCAACCTCTTTGGCCGTATAAATATTCAGTACTTGATAAGGATTTACAGCGACCAGCATACTTCCGGTATAAGTCTGAAATTACGTGTGACAATAGAAATAACATTACAAGTCTCATGTCATAAAAAGTACCTGAATCACCCAATAGAAAAAAAATGACTTACATAAATAAGATTTTGGTTGTATCTCATATGCAGATTTTTCAAAATGGCATACTCCTGAAGATCCCCAAGGTTTATCATATCCTCTACGCCAATAATGGAGGACGCATGCATCGGCTTGACAATTTGCTCGTCGGTTACCCATATTAGCTAAAATAATATATTAGGAAAAAAAGTGGCATTCCAAGAAAAGTATCATAATAGAAAGTCCTTTCTCCGTACTCTCGAAATCATTTGTTTGAACTACAATATGGCAGATGCCGCTTCATATCGCTACACATGACTGTACATACATGACATCAGATAAGATAACATCATTAAACCTACATTTCCTTTACACGATTTTTTCGCAAATAAATCATCAGTGCTACTCTGTGAATGCAGTACGAAATTGTGTGCCATATAATTTTCATTTACGATTACTCATAACGATATATTTTACTAGATATATATCTCTTACATAGTCTGACTCAATGATCTACAAATATAGCTGTAGTAATCGTTATCAATGGATATTACAAAATTAATCCTCTTATCTAGAACACCTACGTACTGTGTACCTTATTATAGTTTTTCAAATATACAGGATTATTCGAGAGTATCCATCCCCTGACTGTGGTTTTACCATGGATATTGAATAAAAGGGGCTAACTTCACTCAGTACAACACTCTTGAATAAGACTATACATTATTTTAATAATTGATCCGTATTATTGCTTTCAATATAATTATGCGTACCTACCTTACCATCATCATCGGAAACCCGTACACGTTTTTTATCAACACTGACAATTTTACAACCAAGAAGAACGTCAAACTCTTTATTCCCTTCCGTCTGAATCCAAACATGATCACCCTAAAAAATGAATGCAAAATATTTGTATTAATTAGACGACGAATTTAATTAGTATTCTTAATGTCGTAGTAAGTCTACTTCTGTAATAGACAAAAAATTATAGGTTTCTTTTAATAAACTTACCAATGTATACGGCATACTCTGAGTCCTGTGTAATTGCGTCATTTTTTCTTTAATAATATTCTTGTACAGTTAATGTTTCAATGGCCCATTGTTCACACGATTAATCGTATTTTCCTACGTTTTGCAGACGAAATGTCAAGAAGCTTTCTCGCTCGACAACTAATTGGGTTGGTGTTTCTCACTGGTTAAATGCTTATCGCTCTTAATTCGTTTGCGATAAAATAACGCTGAAAGGCTGGTAATCTGTCATACTATCTGTATTACCTGTTCTAACGCAACGGATAGTAATGTTTTGTTTGATTATGTGCTTCCGGTCTTCAAGAAAGATGGCTGATCTCCCACATCGCAGGCTGCGATTGTATAAATGCATTTTCTCTTGAAACATTCAGTTCATTTCATTTATAAGATAGTTTCCCGTACACGGTACTGCAAACGTGTATCCTTTTTTTGAATTTATTTTATGAGAAATATCTAATGTATATGTATTATATGAATTCTTTTCCTTTTTTTGAGTGAGCAATCCGACAATAAGTGGCTGTAGTATATCTAATCTTGAAATATCTATAGGTCGTGTTGTATTTTATACAATATAACAGATATTTGTTCTTGTAGTGATAATAAAGATGATTCTTGTTGTTCAGTTGGACCGCGGAATGAGGGTCTTTTTTAGGGGCCACATTCTTATGGTTAGAACATAAAATGAATGTTAATTACCTAAACAGTTTTTAAAACAATGTGATTGGGAGTTTATGAGTTTACAGTGCACTTCCGATAACTGCATGCGCGTTAAGTGCACGCTTTACCTCTTTGTATTTCTTTTGTCAGTCCCCACCACCGTCCGAATCATTGGCAGCTAGACAGTTCGCTCGGCGCAAGTGGAAAAAACTGACAAAAAAGTGTCGCTGTCAGCCCGAGCTCCCGTCAGGAGTGGGGGCATTCGTTATGTGTGAAATTACCGCCCTATATGCGAGCACTTATCGGAAGTTTACCGTATTCACAAACTTCTAATATTATTATTTAGGACTTTATTTAGAATTTTATTTAGGACTTATTATTTAGGACTTTTTGAGCATTATTAATTATATTAATTAAGATCTAAAGTTTGTTAATGATAGATTACATTTTTTATTGGTAAAACTTCCTATAAAGAAAATGTTAATTTTTTGAAGTTCATGTTTTTTTTTTTACTAAGAATAAAACAATGAAATGACCTTTGTGGTGGTACTCGCGATTGAAAAATAATAAAAATAAGAATGATGTAAAATTTATAGATTATACGAGGTCTTTGAAGCGACAACATAAAGGAAGTTAAGCAATTTATAAAATATAATCCAAGTATGAAATAATGCCTTTTAAAAACTGTACGTAAGCCTCCGTGGCGCAATCGGCTAGCGCGTTCGGCTGTTAACCGAAAGGTTGGTGGTTCGAGCCCACCCGGGGGCGTTTAAATTTTTGTATTGTTGCACACATAAATAATACTTGTTCATTTTTTTTTGTAAAATTGTGGACCACAATTACTATAACAATGAATTGAGCGCATTAGCGCAAATCTATAAATTAATCCATTCATCTAGAATATGAGTTAAGTTTAGATAGTGACAATATTATTCGAATATTGAATAGTTGTTTATAAACAGTGGAATACTCCTAAAATTATATAAATAAAGCAAATAATTTACGATCTTCGCTTGAGATCGGTGGAATCCGTCAAAAAATTAAAAAGATTCTACACAGCACAGGTTTATGGAATTGTCCACCAGGAGGTAACACCATCAGAAATCTCGGTCGGTAAATGGGGGACTAATTGCTCTTATTGTGATCTTAATGATTGTTGATGTAATATTGAAAATTTGTACAGCACAGGCTATGAATATTGCTGGCGATAGTTTTCTGTGAACTTGGTGATATTTGTCATTGATTATTTATCTTCTGCCCTTTGGTCTTCATTGTTGATATGGTTAGTTGCGTACATGACAACGGAGAATTGTCAAACTGTGCGCGGTATGTACATACTCATTTTGTTAAGGATTATGTGATATAAGTGAGTATCTTTCAAATACATCATTCGTCTAGTGTAATTATTAATACTATATTGTTTCAGTAAAATGTGAATATGGATGGAAAAAAGTAATGAAGCTGTGCAACAATTGAACAAGTAGCTCAAAATCGTAGAAAAATCCATTGTCAACTATATGGATGCAGGAACTGTCACAAACTGCCACATGATAAAATTCAGTAAGTGGTTTCTTTCTGATTGATAATATGCATATAATCTATATATTTTTGTTAAAATTTTTTAAACACGTATAAGCACAACGTGCATGAGTAATGTTTTTGATAGAATGAATCGATAAAAAAAAATGTGATAACAGTGTGAATAATATGATATGCTGTATTACTATGAGATGGCAATTCCGAATCATTAACTGG
Organism: Pachycephus smyrnensis; assembly: GCA_030142225.1. Taxonomy (NCBI): domain Eukaryota; kingdom Metazoa; phylum Arthropoda; class Insecta; order Hymenoptera; family Cephidae; genus Pachycephus; species Pachycephus smyrnensis. Next base: position 76,499 of record JARQST010000322.1, on the reverse strand, counting down.
AACTCTGTATTTCTTTAAAGGCAGATTGAAATTTGAAGTTAAATGAGTAATTGTGAGAATGGAAGTTAAAACTGTTGGAGGTATTCCTGTGGAGTGTTTAACTGGAGAACTTGCTGGAGTATGGTCAGGTTGGCGTGCTTTAGGCGACCGTGAGGTTGTCAGAGAAGCTTCTGCAAAGGGAACTCATATAAAATTAGCTCAGAGGTTTCTGGCTGACAGAAGGCAATGTTCTTTAGAAGAAGCACAGACCTACTTTGAAAAGGAAGTTGATGTTTGGGTTCAAGAGTTACTTGGAAAATTGCAAGTGCATAGAGCTTCTCATATCTTGCAAAATGTCGTAAGATCATTTATTTTTAAAGCTAAAATTTATTAGAGGTAAAAGATCAATGCGTATTCTATGAACTATTTGCTAAGTCTAGCTATATTTTTTAGGGTAAATGTGCTAAGGAATATATTGCTGCAACCTGCATAAGGTGTGAAAATCCAAAACTCCAAGAATATTTAGTTCAGCATTTGATAAAAGTTAATGGCTTTCAAGAAGCACAGATGGAGGCATGGAAAGTTATTAATTTTATTAGCAAGTATAAAAAAAAATATGTGTAAGTCAATATATATTAACTGTCAGTACAGAAAATAATATTTGAGATTATGTGGTTTACTTACAATATCACTATCGAAAATAACTAAACATTGCAGGTCTACAGATATTGGATCAGCATCAAATAAATCAATAGAAGAAATAATGCAATTAGCAATAGAGATAAAATTTGCATTGTGTACAGAAATATATTTTCATATATATGACCCAGAAATTACTGAACAATTACAGAGTTCTGTGGTTTGGAATTATCTACTAATGACCAATAGATATGACCTCATTTGTTTTTGGATTGACATGAATTATACATCGAGTATAACAGATAATGAGAGAGTTAATAAAAACATTAATGAAGATGCAAAAAATATTTTGTCCAATTTAAAGATTACCAAAGACATGGTTCAATTATTAGACCAAACAAATATTTCTGTTACTACAAGTGAATTCGTCCTGAATTATTTATCGAGGTATAACAAATTTTTATTTACTTGAAACTGGATAATTGATCACAGTAATATTTATATGAATTTAATATTGTGCTATTGGATAATCTTTGAAAATACATGTATGAATTTAGGTATGGAATATTTATAGAAAAGGAACAGCAGAATATAAATAAAATATTAGCAAGATTCTTTAACAATGGAGCAATACCAGAGCAATTCCATAAAATATTATCGCTGACGTCTTGTAACATAAATGAAAATAATTTTATGAGAAAACTAGATATCAGACTATACTCAAGAAGTTATATGGAAGAGAACAAAATACAAGAATCTGATATAAAAAATGAAATATTATCAAGAGCTTTAAAAAGTATGTGCAATGTAGAGGACTCACTCAGTGATGCTCTGCAGAGTGGGATAATAGCCACCATTAAATACATTTCAAATGATCTAAGTCAATTTTTCAAAGATAATTATCTCATGACATTTGTCATCATATTCCTGCAATATGGAAAAAAGCTTGGAACATTGATACACAATGAGGAAGGCATTGATGTGAAGAAGAAATGTTTACAACAAGTCATCATGGATGAAAATGACTTACACGTTGCCGATGAAATTATTCCAAAAGAAATTGTACAGGATGCGTTATCTCGTCTACCCCATTTAAAACAATCAATGCGCGATGATTGTTGTGACAAGAATGAAGTGACAAGTTATCAACTTTTAGATGGTTTTAAAAATTTCCATGCTACTCAAGCATTTAAATGGCGGCAGAAGATTGTATGGATGCCCAATTTCTCAAATGAAGATATTTCCAAAAAATATGGACAGAATGAGAAAATGTCTTACTTGAATTATTTGAAGGAAGCAAGACCGCACATGGCTGCCACTACAGTAAAACAACAACGAAATGAGATTCATGGCTATGTGTCTTCTAAAATGTAAGAATATTTTTATACCTTCTGCAATATTATTTTATTGTTTATAATTTTTTTACTCAAAGATTTATTCTGTAGGAGATCCCAGTCATCCCTTGATGTACACATCTTTGGCCTTAAGCATTTAAAAGAATCTAGTATCGTTTGCAGCTGCATTTCTTTTATGGAAATTTTGGGAATGAATTCTGAGAGTTTAAGGCTTCACGTAGCAGTAGCAAATTATGTTCAGGAAAAACTGCACATTTCTATTGGTACGAACGGCATGAAATTAATTTATACAATATGATTATATACTTGATAAAGTTGTCAATATTTTTCTTTTTTATCTTCAGGGAGTCTTTTAGAAGCTGCAATGTACAAGAATCAAAAAGAATTAAAATCGGTGCTGTCGTACTTAGAACGTAGTTATCATTCATGTCTCAATATGAAGATTATTAACGATGCAACAGAATTTGTTGAATCATTAAAAATATGGGATGTCATTGTGCGATTTGCAAAATTACATGATTCATCGTTGTCCGACACCTTATTACAATTTCTCGCTAAACATAATTTTTGGTTCGAATATATTCTTGTTGGGCACATCTTTGCATATCCTATGGATCAGGTATGTCACTTAATTTTTATTAATCTACAAATTTGATATTTCATAAAACAATAACCCTTTTTCAATTGAAGAAATTCTTCTTAGGTTTTGGAAAATGTTAAGCAATTCGAAAATCCAAATCTACGGGAACACTTGTTGGTGTGTTTAAATAATTCTCAACTTCTAAAACCAAATGCACCCAGCCGTAACACGCAAAAATTTAAATCAAGAGATTCGAGGCAATTTCTCTATTCAAAAATTGGACTCAAACAATATGTAAGTACTTTAAGACATTACATACAACAATTTCTTGTTTTTGCTACAAAGCCATCCCACTGTTCTGTATCAAACAGGACTCACCAGGTTCAAGTATATCATCAGTCTCAACGGATACAAGCAGCTCACTGGAATCATACACAGGAAATTTTGAAAATGTTATTCCAAAGGACAATACCTTCATTTTTGCCAATGATCTGTGGTTGACAATCCTTAAGTGTCATCAGAGTCAGGATCCACCTGGTTCATTACTCAATGCTGCGCGATTAAACTTCTCGCCAGTACTCACTGTCCTAGCTACATGCTACGAGGTATGTCGTTTATTTTTCGACGAGAAAGTCGAAACAATTATGCTTTCAATTATACAAAACAATAAGAATTCTTTGAGTGCAAACATTTATGTTACACTTTTTAATTATACGTAATGTTTCTGCAGCCATCCTCCTCCGCTGCTTATTGGTGCTCCTGGCTGGTGATGTCAGTGCAGAACGAGGAGTTTCTTTCCGAATACGAGGATTGTTTGCAGCATCAAATATGGTCAGCTGCTAAAGTATTGCATCTTATTCAAAACGTGATAATCCTTGGCTATATTGACTCACTAAATAGAAGTCTGGAGATATTTATGCCGGTAAGATGCGATGAATGATAAATATATTTGTTTTTCTTAATGCATTTATCTGACTAGAATATCAAATTTAATATTGTAGGAGAATCCGTTGTGTCCTTTTATCAAGTTCTTGAGGCAATGCGTGCACTTGGGAGATTTCAAATCCTGCACGGAGCATTTGGCGAACTTTAAAGCTGGTTGCTCAAATCTTAAGTGTAATGTAAGCTTAATCATTGAGTTTAAACATTTTTTATTCGCGATTATGCTTAGTACTAATAATATATTTTATTTAGAAAATGATAAACTGGGATTCTCCGGACGTGACGTACTTGGAAAATGTATATTGGATTGCAACAGTGACTGTCAAATGCATTTTAACCGCTTTAAACAATTGTTTTCGTAGTAATCGCCTTTGTATTCAATTTTTAGAGTTACTAATTAAATGCGACTTCAGCACGGATCTGCCAGGTTAATCATTTAACCTATTTTAGTATGTAAATATATCGTACTCCCATTTATAACTTGTAGCGTTCATTTTTTTTCCAGTGTCTTCTCCCAATTTTGAGTGTATGTTGGAACTGGCCACTATCCTCTTTAATACTGATATAACTTTGGATTTATCAGCGTTTGATATCAAGGAAAATAACAGCAATTTTGAAAAGGAGATTGAACGATGTATAAATGATCTTTTGAAAATTGAAAATTATAAAAGTGCCTTACTCTTATCAAAAGCTGCGAACGTGGATTGTTCTAAAATAATTCTCGCTCAGGTATATCTCAGTTGTACACTTTAAACAGTTTTAAAGGCAGTATATATTGCATAGAATTGACATATTTATATTTACAGCATCGAAGTGAGTTAAAGCAGAGCATTGAGAAAGGTGATAAGATTGATGCAAGTTTTTGGAATCAATGTGCAATAGATTTTAAAAAATACAACGTCTGTCATGAAAACGCAGCCGAATTTTTTATAGAACATGCTGAGAGAGTGACATCGTATAAAGAACGGTAAATATTTGACAGTGGTATTATTTCTACAATTTTAAAATCTGTTGTGCTAATACTATTTTGCTTGAAAACAGATACCAGATCCTCAAACTGGCATTTGAAACATTGAGACACAGTGCAACAAACAGGCAAACTATTGATACTGTTGAAATGGCTATGTGGAAATCATGCATTCTCGCTGGTCCGACTAACATTGAACTAGAATACGAAGATAATATTTTTTCTAGCTTAAAAACCGAATTACTATCAGGATTGTCTACTCTGCAAGTGAGCTGCAAACTAAACGACCCAGCTGAGAAAATTGCTGTTAAGGCTTTGATCGACCGTTTCCTGGATGTTGGCAGATTGGATACGGCCTTAAGAATAAGTGCTATTTTTAATTGCAAGCACAGTGTAAGTTATTATTTTTATATATAAGTAGAACAATTTATTTATAATGACTGTTAAATTTTCGTGCAGGATTTGCAAGTTTTAATGCTGTGCTTGAGTTTGGCAGAGGGTGAAGTGTCGCCTTATAAATTAACAGCACAGCAAAGAATGTTGCTGTCAAAATCCAATAAAATTAGACAGCAGAAACCCAGTGCTTTTCGTAACCGGGTTTTACAAAAATTACCTTCACCAAATGCAGCATTGGATAGAGTTTCTTCATCGAGTTCATTTCATAGCGAATCCTCTGAAGTAATGGATGCTGCGAACACCGTTAGCGAAGATCAAATGCATCTTGATTGTACAAGATTACTTGAAAGACTCGTAGAGACTCTTAAACATGGAGTAGCAACTGGCAGTAGAATAATATTGTGCTACAGATTAGCTATTTATTCTGGGAGAAGTTATGAAAGTCTATTAACGTTAAATAATCCAAGAAAGTTTCTGCAAGAGATTATCGATAAGAATTGTGAACACAAAATGGAAGTTGTTGCTGATATTATTGCTGCTTATCGTATAAACAATCAAGATGTTGCTTGTTTTCTAGCTGAAAAAATTTTTGCGAATATTACGATGCTAGTAAAAGGTATTTTAGATTGAGGTTTTGTCATTTTAATATAGCAAACAGTTGTTTGTAAACATTTAATTGTGATGTAGGAGAAGCTGATCAATTAATGGCGATTTGGGGATATCCATTGGATAATAATTTTCATTTAATCATTGAATTGTGTAATGAACCTACTCTGCTTGGTCTGAAATTGCTGGAAAAGGCAACTGTATTATTAGGACGTTCTCATGGAAATAATCGAGATGGTATTGTTCGTGGTATTTTATATTATGAAACTTTATTCGTATTTAATCATTAACATTGAATTTTCTGTTATCACAGGTTCAACATTGAAGATAATAGTTGAACTTTTAATACGGTCTCATGATTGCTTCACGGCTTCTTGTAATATGGAGGGAATAGCATCTATACTGCGAAAGTGTCAACATCTTGCTATTTCATTACAAAATCTTAAACAATGGAGCCTATTAGTACGTTTATTTCTAATAAAAAATTAATAATTACGGTCCATTTGAAAATTTGATATCTTTTTTTACAGGTACGTCTGGTAACAGGCGTTGGTCGGTTTACGGAAATGAATTATATTTTTCAAATTTTGAAAGAGAACGATCAATTTGAATTTTTATTAGGAAAGGGTCTTGATAAGGTATGCATTTCAATAGTAATACTATGACTACAGATTATTATCTTGTTTTAATTATTATACAGGTACCAGGCTTGAAATTGGCTCTGCTAGAATTTGTAAAACGTCAATGTCCAGAGAACAAAGATCTCTTCAACTTAGTCGCGCTACATTTTCGACTGTATCACGAAATAGCACTAATGTGGGAACGCGAAGCGAAGGAAACTATAAACGAATTGGTATCTGTAACTAAAAATGATAGTCGTGGTACCACTTCATTTCAAAATGACATCCGATCATTCATGAAGTCTGAAATAATTGAAAAAAAATTGCAATTGACTATGGCAAATCTGACCCATGCAACTCAGTACTATTTGCAGGTAAATCCAAATTATATTACTAACAATATTTTTACTAAAAATCAAGCGATTTAAAGTAGCACTTTTTATGCCAGCCAATCACCTTTTTGTGATGTGCAAATATTGCCGTAGCAACCGCGTGGCAAACTTACCCATGATCAATATGCCTGTGGAATCTTACTGCGTCTTTGAAAGCGAGCGGTTGTGTGAATAGTTTCTCTGAATAAATTTATCGTTTAACAACAATATAGTGCTAATATTAAATTTATTCCTGTAACAGGACAATAAGTTGAATCTCGCGTTTCGGTGTTCACACCAAGCGCAACTGGTTGCCCTTCAACTTTCATTATTCGCCACAGCGTCGTCAAATCAGCAAGTGGTGTGCATTCTCAATTTAAATACGGATGAAATTGATAAAGTGATATGCCAAAGTTTGAGTTTCTCGCAAGCCCTTGTTCTCGTGAGGGCTCACAATTATCATGCGGATTGGGCCGGAGCCATTTATGCTCATTGCATTGTGAATGGAGAGACAAAATATTTAAAGGAATTTATGACGTCCAATGTGGCTGGTCTTACTGTTGCTGTTGTTCGAGATTGCGCAAAAAGGTGAGAAGCGATATTTCCATGTTTTTAAGACAGTGCAAAGTGCATGAATATGTAGAGCTGAAATGTTTACATATTACAGTTGACTCTTCCTAAGAGTACGCTCTCTAGTAACACATTTCTCCTTAATCCGCTCTACCACTGGACCCAAAAGGGAACGTGCCTTACCCCCACTATTCGGTAGTTAACTATATGCGTTTGCGCGCCAGAAGTCGTCTAGCAGCGTGCCAGGATGACGTATACGCGGTGGCGGGGGACATTCCCTATTTCTTCTTCTTCTTCTTGATCCTTAGATAGCTCTATGTCCTCGCTAGGGGACCAAGTTCCAGGGGACATTCCCTAGTAGATCACGCTCTCTAGGAGCACAAGATTTTGGTCCCAACTGTGTGCTCTTACGAGGAGTTGACTGTATTGTACTATTTTCAGTTCAAGTTACAAACAAAAATGTAATCAATCATAACTTCGCATACGGTATCTTAATTACTTATTTTGTTGATAGATATCAATTAGAAAAATCTATTACAAAGCAAATGGCTGAAAATATGCAAGTACTGGTTTCACAATTATCCGATATTGAATATAAATATATGCTGGCCAGTCAGCTTGGTTTTAAACCTATTATTGAAAGTATGCTGGCAAATTCTACAATTAACTCGTACTTGAAGGATGCTGTATGGAGAAAAGGATACAACGCACCAGAGTTTATTTAAAGGATTATTTCTCTTGTATCTTCGCGTCATATTTGCAAACAGTTGAAAATAGTATTGTCGTATTATGGATTTTTACTGCAGTCACGAATTTTCTAATACTTAGAATTATATCTGTATATTATAAATAATGTTATTGCAGATGTATAATATTTTTAAATAATCGTTGCGAAATATAGTGCCAATATTTCTCTTTATAATAACTACCTTATCACATTGCTTACAATTTCCAATAAATATGAAAGTATACAGAGTTAGATAAAAGTATATCAGGAATTTGCTTTAGCTCAGGATTATTTTTTGTCATACTTTTAGTACAGCCAGTATTTCGAATTGCATGTAAATTATTTCAAAATAGTTAACACCAATAAAAAAAATTGCACAATCAATTATGAGCGAATTGTCAATGCTCGTAAAACATTTAAATATGCCATGGCTGCTTTCAATACCTGAAAATTTTAATCACCGTGGACATAAAAAGTATTTAAAAATACACGGCACCATGACATGATTTGATTTTTAAACATTAACCCGCTGAGGACCATTGGGTGTCCAGCCACCTAGTGCCACTCTATAAATGAAGTGTTTGAAAAAGAAACGAAGCGAAGGACGTGGCTATTTGTCTTTAACCCTTTGAAGCGCGGTGTAACACCGGTGTTACATCTCTTTGAATTCAGTTAAAATGCATCAATTACCAACCGATGTATTTGAAACTTCATACTTAGGGGTATTTTGGATCGTTGGATTCGAATCTGGTGTCAAAATTTCGAAATGCAAAATCGCTGATTTTATATTGAGGCCCAAAGTTCGACCATTTTTTGATTATCATAAAGTCTATTTATTTATCGAACTATACATTTTTTCTTACATCCAATTTACTTAAAGTTTGGTACTTTGAGATTTTTGAGGTCGCTGATTACGAGTCTATACTCAAAATTCAAAAATTCACAATGGCGGACCCAAATGCCAAAAGTAACTAGATTTGGCTGAAATTCTGCACTCGGGGGTTATTGAGGTCGCTGATTACGAATCCGAATTAAAAATTCAGAAATTCAATATGGCGGATCCAATATGGCGGACCAAAATGCAAAAAGTTACGTGATTCGACGAAATTCTGTACTCGGGGGTTCTCGGGGTCGCTGATTACGAATCCGTGGTACACATTCCATACTTTTCACAAATTACAATTTTACAAATTTCAATTTTACATTCGTAATCAGTGACCCTAAAAACCTCCGAATATACATTTTCACCAATATTATCGCGGTTTTTCATTTCAGCGGTCGCCATTTTGAATTTTGAAAATCTGATGACGGATTCGTAATCAGCGACCCCAAAAACTCGTGTATACCAAATTTCAGAAAAATCCGATCATTAGAAAAATGAATGCTTCAAAGGGTTAAAATAAGGGAAAATATGGCGTACCTAGCAGGCATAAGAGCTTTGTCAGTTGGCTGCTGCTGTCTAACTAAGAAGCATTTATAGTGCGTTCTGAGTTGCTGGACACCCAGGGTGGTCTTATCAGATTGAAAAGAATGTAAAAACTACTAATATATTCTTGTATCTGGAAGTCTTTAGTTTGCGAATCACTTAGATTTTATTTTGTGTAATATTGAAAAAACATGAAAGCGCAAAAAAGGGGATTTTCGCTCATTTTTCGGACTTTTTTGTATTAACTTTCATTGTGTTTTATAAAATTAAAATATCGACGGCGGAATTGCATAACCGTATTCCCGACGCTCTGACGATTTCATTACACTAATTCAAAGTTAAAGAATAAGAATTTAAACATGTTTTATAAATAGAATTTATGGGTTGCTAGACACCCATGGTGCAGATCAGGACGCCAGAAAATGATGGTGTTCAGCGGGTTAATTATGAGGAGTTAAATTCATGTCCTCGAAATTATTATCAATGAACTTACCTCAGTAAAACTTTCATGAGACAGTTTCATGAATTTTCCAGCAGTGAGATTTACTGGACGTACAGAAATAGCCATAATCATTCGTAAATTCATTGCTTTCTTTGCAGGAAGTCGATACCAGTCAATCATATATGCAGCTTTTCCAATATCTTGACACTGTTCCACAATTGTATTAATTTTGAATTTGCTATATCGCTGATGTATTGAAAAAAAAGATACCTTTTGCGCTAGAAATTCGCTGATGTAGCAGAATATAAAAATATTATATACAAAAGCTGCCATTAAAAGGATATAGGAAACAGTTTCTAGTGTATTATAATTTTCCCACGCCTAAAATTGGTAATTCATAGTTACATGGCAAAATAAATAATTGGATTTCACAATTCAAAATTTATACTTATCAATATATTGAAATATCAGAGATAATAAATCATTCATAATAAAACTTTAATATTGTTTCATATACCATAATAAAGTCATATCCAAGAATACATATATTCAACGTGCATCCTAATAAGTCCACAAAACACAATTTATTCAAAATATATTCCACATCTGCTACAAATCTATAAATCACAATGATCACACAAATAATCATTTAAAAATTGCAAGAGATCATATTCAAAAATTTAAAAGACCAAAAAAATCCATATAGAATTGACCTACCTTAACAAGCGTGAGTGATGCTGTACAATATCTCCCATTCTGTCATCAAGGGCATTAAATTCTTCTCTATATCCGTCAACCAGATCATTAATGTGAGTCACAATGATGTCACATTGTCCGCAAGCATGAGTAACAAAGTTAGCAGCCAAACTACAAGTTCCAGATCTGATTGTAATAGTAATATAACCAACTATAGTTTGCATAAAGTAAATAATCTCAAAAGCCGGAGTAAGTTGTACATCAAAAAAGTAATAATCACTGGGACATGGCAAAGATCTCAGAGTGACATTGCGATCGTCAACAATAGATCCTGTAACATTTGGTACAACAAAAAGAAAAAGGACGGTACTGCCGTAGGTAGTAGCAGCACAGATCATTGTAAGAAAACGTCCTATTTCCACATTTTTCTTCATAACCATACGATCCTGCGAATTAACATCTTGAAAATCCGCTATCATTTTGTCTAGACAACATTTTATGTTCTTCTCGTGCACAAGAATAATCGTATATTTGCTCAATGATACTATACAAAAACTGACACTTCCTATCAAAGCCAGTCGTCCTTGGAAGTTCTCTTCGTCGAGAACAATATAAAGGCCAGTTGGTACTATAGCTAAGCTCATCAGGAGACAGCACATTATTATTAAGATGATTCGCACAATTTTTTGATAACTTGATAGTTCATAAGTGTACGGCCATATACCAATTGATTTTAACTGATAACGTGTATAAACTGTTGCGTACTCCATATCGTTTTTATATGATTTATGTTGAATTATTTTGGTTACGTTATTTCTTTCGTTTGTCATTGCTGTTACGGTTTCGCAGCTCACAATCGAATGAACCTTCTGCGGTACCTTGTCAACAGGACAAATAGTTTGGACACGTCGTTGCGTGATCCGTAGAAACAAATTAAACTTGATTAAAGAGATTAAAAGTTCAATTATTATTTAATTCGCATATATTACTGTACAAGAAACAGGGTAAAAAGTGTAATTTTAAGTTTGAGCTTGTAATACAATATTTCTATTATACAAGAAACTCTTATCGTTGTCTTAATCGGTTTGTGATTAGTTCATCATGCGCTGATGATATACATATTTGCACGATAAAAAAGTTCGAACATTTAGGAACATCAAGGACGACTAACCAGCAAACACATTTCCTAGCAGTTACATGTTCCTATATAGGAATAGCATGTATTTAAAACTTACATACATTTGATAAACGTGTTTGCTAGGTTTTTGGTTTTTTCGTCGAGTAATTATGTTTATAATGTTATTTGAGGTAATTCATGATTCAGGTGATGACTTTTCGAAGCATATTCAGATAAGCTAATGCGGCTTTTAATACCTGAAATATTGTATTAAAATACTTGGAATTCTTGCGAATTATTGAATATAATTCAAAGTGCACGTGAGCTTACGTTGCGAAAACATGGAAAAGACAGTTGGACTATTTTACCAGCTGTGAGCGTTACTGGTCGATTAGCGATACCAATTAGCAAAATTAAAAATCGTGCTTGGGCTCCTGGGATGCGATGCCAGTCGATCATATAAGATGCTTCTCCAATTTGATGACACTGTATCACATGTGATATTTCATTATGATTCATTAATTCATATCTCATAATTTTTTTAATGCAGACATACATGATTTGTAAGTAACTGGCCGATATAGCAAAATATAAAAATATTAAACGTGAAGGATATAAACAGTAGAGCAAAAGTAACGAATCTAGCTGTATCGGCTGTCTCCAATCCCTGGAAATTTCATAATAACACAACGTAATAATTAAATATGTATTACTTAACACTATTGCCGTACCGTTATAAAGTAATATCCAAGAAGACACATATTCAGCGTGCAACCCAAAAATTCCACAAGACACACTTCAGTCAAGACATCTTCCACGCGTGTCACAAATCTAACAGGAATAATTTAAGTTCGACCCCTGAGAAAAAAATGCACATAACCTTAAAAAATTCAATTACCTCAGCATGTGCAAGTGTCGCAGAACAATAACACCTATTCTCTTCTCAAGTGTATTTGAAGAATTTCTCCTGCCGTCGATAAGATTTTCCAAAAGTGAAGCAATAATTTGACACTGTCCACATGCATGGATTATAAAATTCGCAGCTAAACTGCACACTCCCGACGTCAAGGTGAACATGAAAGCAGCGGATAAACATTGCAGAACATAAATGATATCGTAAAATGGTCTCGCGTACGGATCAAACAATATAAAATTACAACGATAAGGTAAAATTCTGATAGTAACATTTTCAGTCGATAATGCCTTGGCTGTCGTTAACGGTAAATAAGTAGTATAAAAAATGCCACCGTAGTACATAAAGAGTGCACAGATTGTAGTTAATAATCGCGCAGACTTTGCCTTCCGCATCATAATATCACGTTCCTCCTGTACGTAAACGTTTCGCCAATCAGTAACGACGGAATCTATACAAATTCTAATCTCCTCGCCGCGAATAATGAAAACAAAATATTTTATAACAGCCATAACACAAAAGCTGGAAGGTCCAAGCATTTCTAATCTAGATTTAAAATCCTTTTCGTTGGAAAACATTTCAATGCAACATGGAATCGTTAAAATGAAACTCAATAAAAGGCAAGATGTAATTGCAGAAATTATCGTGACAATTCTCTCGGTTCTTGATGACGATAACTGCAACGGCCAAACGCCAATTGGCTTTAATAACCAACGATTTAATTTTATCGCGTATTCTACGTCCGAATCGTAATTTGTATTATGAATATTGTTTTTCATTTTGCTGCACTCTGTTTTATATTCCATCCTTACTGTCTCACTGTCGATTCTCTACTGATGTTTGGTAGAATTTCTGTTGTTATTCAGAGAGACGGAGCTTCGTCCTTACGACTATAGACTCATAAATAATTCATACTGTGATTGCGTCGTGAAACTCTACAGGAATAAAGGGTTGCGCTGCCATTGACATTTATCTGGATTTTAAAGTAAATTGCTATACCATGGGAAAAGACATGTGCACGAGTGCATGGTACAATTCTATTTCAAAGATATGAGTTATATCGATTGCACGATTGGATATACACATTTTTTTTAGTTGCACATCAGTAAGGTACCTTTTTAAAGGAGAGTTTGTTTGATATAGTAATTGTTTACTGGATTCTGTGCTTATAGTTACATTTTTCGTTATACTATATAGTTTTATTATATTTATGTGATGATCGTTCGAAGGATATTTAGATATGCCATTGCCGCTTTTACCACCTGAAATATCATTTTTATACAAATTTTCATGGTGCTCTGATTAAAGTACAATAAAATCATGGATGTATAACAAATAGTTTAATCCTACACCTGAACACTGGGGTCTTTTATATCCGAACGGTTTCTTCCAATCAAAGATACTTTTTGCGTTTTCCTACAAACATTGGTAACAAAATTTAATACGTATTTTCGGACAATCAAAAAATTGATTCTTGTATTAAAAAACTGAAAGTATAATTGAGATTTTTTATTGGATTTCAAAATGTACATTAACATTAAAAAAATGCCTCGGACGTACACGACCTTGGTGTTCAGTTTGATGGACGTTTCAGGCAGTGTTCGGATGTAGGGTTAATTATATAGATATAGGTATAGCGTCGAGTCTATTTATCACCTATTTAGGCATTTCTGTGAATTTGGTGCATGTCAACTTACATTGCCGAAACATAAGAAAGACAATTGGACCATTTTACCAGCTGTGAGTCTTATTGGTCGATTGGCGATACCAATTAGCAATATCAAAAATCGTCCTTGGGTGCCTGGGAGGCGATACCAATCGATCATGTAACATGCTTCTCCAATTTGATGGCACTGTATCACACATGATATATCATTATGATTTATCAATTCATATCTCACAATTACCTGTGTGCTGACATACATGATTTGTCAATATTTGACCAATATAGCAAAATATGAAAATATTGAACGTGAAGGATATAAATAGTAGGGCGAAAGTAACGAATTTGGCAGTGTCAGCTGTCTCCAATCCCTGTAAATGATATAACAATTCAAAGCAGCAATTAAATTTGTATTCATTAATATTTAGTCATACCGTTATAATGTAATATCCAACAAGACACATATTCATAGTGCAGCCCACAAATTCCACAAGACATACTTCATTTAAAAGATTCTCCACTCGCGTCACAAATCTAAGTAAACATTTGAATCTTGACCAATTAGAAAATATTCATGCACGGCAGTTGTCAAAAATGATTTTATAACACACACATGAAACAGTTTCTTTTACGTAAGTAATTATTTTACCTGTTCATATGCAAATGCTGTAAAACAATAATAGCCAATTTGTTTTCCACAATATCAGAACAATATGTTTCGTCATCAATAAGATTTTCCAAAAGTGACATAACGATCTCGCACTGTCCACACGCATGCATCACGAACTTTGCAGCTAGGCTGCATATACCCGTTGTAATAGAATACATAATGACACTACAGAAGCAATGCACAATATACACAATGTCAAAAGTTGGATGCCTATATGGATCAAAGAATATGAAATTGCAACGATACGGCAGAATTCTAATAGTCAAGTTATTGTTACTGGCCAGTGACTTGGCTGTTATCAGAGGCAAAAAGATACTGTAAAAAATGCCACCGCAATACATAAAAGAGACACAAATTATTGTGAACAATCGAGCAATTCTTGCATTACGGGTCATGATTTCACGTTCTTTTTTTGCACGAACATTACACCAATCATTAATGATAGTATCGATACACATTTTAAGTTCTTCGCCACGAGCCATAAAAACAATATATTTTATAGTAACCATAACAGAAAAACTCGTGGGTCCCAGAATCTCGAGTCTTGCTTTCATATCTTTTTCATTCACGAACATTTCGATGGACGATGGAATCATCACGAAAAACAGTAGGAAGTAGCAAACAGGTGAAGAGATTACTGATATTAGCTTCTCGAATTGTGTCGGCGATGAATTTAATGGCCAAATCCCAAATGGTTTCAATAGCCAACGATTTAATTTAATCGCGTATTCGACATCTGATTCGTAGTTTTTATTCTGAATATTGTTTTCGACTTTCGTCCACTCTTTCTTATGGTCCATCTTTGCTGTCCTACAGTCGATTCTGTACTGACGATTTTATCGAATATTTTTTTCCATGTTATTCAGAGAGACAGAGTTTCGTCTCTATGACTGTAAGGCTTATAGATAATTCATACTGTGCTCGCGTCGTAAAATTCTGTAGGGATAAAGGGTTGCGCCGCTATTGATTTTTACGTGGCGTTCAAAGTAAATTGATAGATCGTGGGAAGAGACACGTGTACGAGTACAGAGTATAATTCTATTTCGAAGATATGTTTTATTGATTGTGCAATTGGGCATAGACATTTTTTTTAGTTACACTTCAGTGCGATACCTTCAGGCGAGAATTTGATATAACAGTTGACTACTGGATTCTGTGCCTATAATACATTTTCTATTACCTTGCGTGGTTACAGTTTTATCATATTTATGTTGTGACTGTTCTGAGAATATTTAGGTATGCCATTGCTGCTTTTATCACCTAAAATATCATTTTCATAAAGATTTTAGTGCTGTTCTAATTATGGTAAAATATGAATTGATTATGCATGGTTTAATTATACAGGATGTGTCAAAACTACTTTCCTTCCGGTAAGTGGGCGATGGGTGGAGGTGCCCCGAGTACCCACCCCCAATTCGTTTTATGAAATTCGCAACAGTTTTTAAACAGGAAGCATTTAAGATGCACCAATCGGAATGAAGGATTTCCGCGATTCAGGGCTGCGTGGTGGGAAGTATAGCCGTGGCTCCTGAAAGCTGCTGCACTACCTCCCATCACGCAGCCACAGGAAACTAGTTTTGCGATATCCTCTATATAGACTAGCTCCCGGTGGTTCCTCGTGGCGCCTTCTGCGATGCTTGATCTATGTATTCAGACACCTGGGTGTCAGAAACGATGTTTTAGGACATTTGGTAATTGGAACGATTGATTGAGATATTTATATATTTTTAGAAATTTTTGTGCCGTTACGATTTGTCACGGGAAACCACTGAATGCTACTATTAATTGTAAACGTACGAATTATCGTCCCAAAATATTTTACGGTTACGAAATTTTGATAGCTGTCAAAATCCGTCCGATAGCAGTTGAGATTCGAAATTTTTGGGAAATATAGACCACACTGAGATATGAAAGTAGCCAAATTTTTCTGCGAGAATTTGAGTTTGAGGGGCGAAATTACACCTTAAAATTTTGATTCCAAATCGTTTTCCTACATAACTTCAGAACAAATAAAGACATCGGATTAAATCTTGCGTCAAAACGTTCGCCCAAGTAAACTATAGGATCAATGTGATTTCTTTGTTTTCTGTATTTATAATGTAAAAATAGACTGGCCACCATTATCCCGTTTTTTCCTACAGTTAAAAGATTTTGACAGCTGTCGATTAGACAGAAGAAAATTGCTGAGCATGAGCGAATGGCTCAGGGCCCTGGGCCCGTACACTGTAAAAATTCCGGTGTTAAAATCAACACTGAAGTGGTGTGTGCATACATCCACACGCATTTCAGTGTAAATCGAGAGTGTTAATTGGGGTCGATGAGACGTCGGACCGGCAATAATGAAACTGCATGCTAATTGTAAGTGACACTAGCGCAGTGCATTTTTACACTAGCGCGCGTTAATTTGATACTTTCAAATACTGATTTGACACTCTGGATTGACCTTGACTTTTTTCACCGACAGATATTTTTACAATTTAGCCAGTGTAATTTTCTGTCTGAAAAAAATGTAAAAATTGACACTATAATGAAGAACCTGACAAAAAGTCCACACCTATGCGATTTAATACCGAACTTTTTTTACAGTGTATTCTCGAACCGTTCTTCTGAATCTAGCATATGACTGGCCAATGCCTTTCAAATGGAAAGTCGCATGCGAGATTCATTAGGGCAGATTAGAGAATATGGGCCCTGATTCTGGAGTTCATGGGAGCAGCTTTCATATACGAAATCAGAGTTTCAACCAATCACAGTCCTTATATCCGGAATGTGATTGGCAGCAACTAAAGTTTCGTATGCGAAAATTGCTTGCATGAATTTGAGAGTCAGGACCCAGAGAGGTTCTTTGTGTTGCCGGACACAATGGAGTTCAGTGAAAATTGTTATAAAAAAAAAAAATGGTATAATCTCGAATTGGCTTGTTACGTGTATTAAACATTTCTGTCAATTTTATATCTGAGTACTTACGTTGCAAAAACATGGAAATGACAATTGGACCATTTTACCAGCTGTGAGTGTTATTGGTCGATTGGCGATACAAATTAGCAATATCAAAAATCTTCCTTGGGTGCCTGGGAGGCGATACCAATTGATCATGTAACATGCTTCTCCAATTTGATGGCACTGTATCACATATGATATATCATTATGATTTATCAATTCATATCCCACAATTACCTGTGTGCTGACCTACATGATTTGTCAATATTTGACCAATATAGCAAAATATGAAAATATTGAACGTGAAGGATATAAATAGTAGGGCAAA
The DNA here is from genome assembly GCA_030142225.1 of Pachycephus smyrnensis. NCBI lineage: Eukaryota > Metazoa > Arthropoda > Insecta > Hymenoptera > Cephidae > Pachycephus > Pachycephus smyrnensis. The sequence continues at coordinate 58,552 of JARQST010000322.1, read as the reverse complement.
AGTAACGAATTTAGCAGTGTCAGCTGTCTCCAATCCCTGCAAATGATATAACAATTCAAATCAGCAAATTAATTTGTATTCATTAATATTTAGCCATACCGTTATAAGGTAATATCCAACAAGACACATATTCAGAGTGCAGCCCACAAATTCCACAAGACATACTTCATTTAACAGATTCTCCACTCGCGTCACAAATCTAAGTAAACATTTGAATCTTGACCAATTAGAAAATATTCATGCACGGCAGTTGTCAAAAATGATTTTATAACACACACATGAAACAGTTTCTTTTACGTAAGTAATTATTTTACCTGTTCATATGCAAATGCTGTAAAACAATAATAGCCAATTTGTTTTCCACAATATCAGAACAATATGTTTCGTCATCAATAAGATTTTCCAAAAGTGACATAACGATCTCGCACTGTCCACACGCATGCATCACGAACTTTGCAGCTAGGCTGCATATACCCGTTGTTATGGAACACATAATGACACTACAGAAGCAATGCACAATATACAAAATTTCAAAAATTGGTCGCGTGTATGGATCAAAGAATATGAAACTGCAACGATACGGCAGTATTCTAATAGTCAAGTTAGTGTTACTGGTCAATGATTTGGCCGTTATCAGAGGCGAAAAGATACTGTAAAAAATGCCACCACAATACATAAAAGAGACACAAATTATTGTGAACAATCGAGCAATTCTTGCATTACGGGTCATGATTTCACGTTCTTTTTTTGCACGAACATTACACCAATCATTAATGATAGTATCGATACACATTTTAAGTTCTTCGCCACGAGCCATAAAAACAATATATTTTATAGTAACCATAACAGAAAAACTCGTGGGTCCCAGAATCTCGAGTCTTGCTTTCATATCTTTTTCATTCACGAACATCTCGATGGAGGACGGAATCATCACGAAAAACAGTAGGAAGTAGCAAACGGGTGGAGAGATTACTGATATTAGCCTCTCAAATTGTGTCGGCGATGAATTTAACGGCCAAATCCCAAATGGTTTCAATAGCCAACGATTTAATTTAATCGCGTATTCGACATCTAATTCGTAGTTTTTATTCTGAATATTGTTTTCGACTTTCGTCCACTCTTTCTTATGGTCCATCCTTGCTGTCCTACAGTCGATTCTGTACTGACGATTTCATCGAATTTTTTTTCTATGTTATTCAAAGACACAGCGTTTCGTCTCTATGACTGTAAGGCTTATTGATAATTCATAGTGTGCTCGCGTCGTACAACTCTGTAGGGATAAAGGGTTGCGCCGCTATTGATTTTTACGTGGCGTTCAAAGTAAATTGCTAGATCGTGGGAAAAAACACGTGGACGAGTGCAGAGTACAGTTTCATTTTAAAGATATGTTTTATTGATTGTGCAATTGGCCATAGACATTTTTTTTAGTTACACTTCAGTACGATACCTTCTGGAAAGAATTTGTTTGATATAACAGTTCACTACTGGATTTTGTGCTTATAATTACATTTTCTATTATCTTGTGTGGTTAAAGTTTTATGATATTTATGTTGTGACTGTTCTAAGAATATTTAGGTATGCCAATGCAGCTTTTACCACCTAAAACATTATTTGCACAAATATTTTAGTGTTCTAATTATATTAAAATTATGGACTTTTCATGTACGATTCACTTATATATACAGGGTGACCCAGAGTCAATAAACTTTTATGGCTTCGTGTTAAACTTTGAAGTTTTCTCAATTGAATAGTTCTGATCAGTTTTTTACATTGCGGCTTCCTTTTTAAGGTATGTTAACCCGAAATTGATCAACGAATACTCGCGAGGGCTGTCCGCAGGTAGTTGATCATTCGTTTTGAGATCATTCAAACCTAACTTTAACTTGCTCAAAAAATAATGAACTTTCATCTTTACATAATGCATTAATTCACGAAAAGGGAGCTGTGATCAATAAAAACTGCGAAATAGAGTTACTTGCCAGTCGAACGCGGATGAGACTGATAGCGTGCCAAGTGATAAAATGGATAAGGACAACTGACTGCAGGCTGCCTGTGCACGTGTTCGTTAGTCATTTTCATGTTAGAGTATGTCGAAAACAAGGGTGCAATTTAAAAAATTAGTAAGAATTTTAATGATTTCCGAATTCTTTAAAGTTTAATATCACCTCGTAAAGTTCGTTGACTCTAGGACACCTTGTATAGATATGAATATTATCTCTATATTGTATATCATGTATTTAAACGTGCATATGAATTTTACATTAAAAGTCTTACGTTGCCAAAACATGGAAAAGACAGTTGGACCATTTTACCAGCTGTGAGTCTCATTGGTCGATTGGCTATGCCAATGAGCAATATCAAATGTCGTGCTTGGCTTCCTGGTAGGCGATACCAATCGATCATGTATGATGCTTCTCCAATTTGATGACACTGTATCACATATATAATATTATATTAATTGATCCTCACACATTAATTAATGAAAACGTACATGACCCGTTAATATTTCACCAATATAGCAGAATATGAAAATATTAAAAGTCATGGATGCCAAGAGAAAGAAAAGTGTAAGGAGCCGTAATACACCCTCGTTTCCCAATCCCTGTAAATAAGTTAATTATCCAAAGTAAATATTACAACAGCATTCACAACTATACATTATTTACCGTCATAAAGTAATATCCAAGCAGACACATATTCATAGTGCAGCCCAAAAATTCCACAAGACATATCTCATTCAACAGATCTTCCACGCGCGTCACAAATCTGAACAAACATTTTAAACTTGATCCATTGGAAAATAAAAATTTCGCGTACGTTGATTCTCCAAAATAATTTCATAATTTTAAGCGCATAGAATAATATTTCTTTTTTTTTTTTATGAAATTATTTTACCTGATCACATGCAAATGTCGTACAATAACATTAGCCAATTTGTTTCCCACAGTACAGTCTTTGTCGTCTTCGAAAAGATTTTCCAAAAATGATATTATGATTTCGCATTGTCCACAGGCATACATCACAAACTTTGCAGCTAAGCTGCACATACCCGTTGTGATTGAGTACATAACGACACTACAGAAGCAATGCACGATATACACAATGTCAAAAATTGGTCGCTTGTATGGATCAAACAATATGAAATTGCAACGATACGGCAGAATTCTAATAGTCATGTTATTGTCACTCCCCAATGATTTGGCTGTTATCAGAGGCAAAAAGGCAGTATAGAAAATACCAGCACCGTACATAAAAGAGACACAAATTATTGTGAAAGCTCGAGAAATTCTTGCATTTTTCGCCATTATTTCGCGTTCCTCTTTCGCATAAGCGTTACGCCAATTATTGATGATAGTATCGATACAAGTTTTAAGCTCCTCGCCACGTATGATAAAAACAAAATATTTAATAATACCCATAACAGAAAAACTTGTGGGTCCAAGAATTTCGAGTCTTGGCTTTAAATCTTTTTCACTGACGAACATTTCCACGAACGACGGAATCATCACGAAGAACAGTAGGAAGCAGCAAATGGGTGGCGATATTACTGATATTATTTTGTCGAATTTTGTCGATGACGAACTCAGCGGCCAGAGTCCAAGTGGTTTTAATAACCATCTATTTAACTTAATTGCGTATTCCATATCCGAATCGAAATTTTTATTTTGAATATTGTCTTTAGTTTCTCCCATCTTTATTTTATCGTTCATCCTTGCTGTCTCACTGTCGATTCTTTACTGAAATTATTCCAGTCTTTACACTAGTCTTTACTCATGATTTTACCGACAATTTTTTTTTATGTATTTCAGAGAGACAGAGCTTTCTCTCTTTGATTAGAGTCTCATGCATAATTCATACTGTGATTGCATCGTGAGACTTTGCAGGGATAAGACGCTACGCCGACATTCATTTTTATGTATTATAAGTAAATTACTGTACCGTGAAAAAAAAATATGACCACAAGTGCAGTGCAAGTGTTTTGTACAATTTTATGATAAAGATATAAATTTTATCGATTGTGCGATTGGATTTAGATATTTTCTTTAGTTGTACATCAGTGGACATCAAGAGAGAATACATCTGACATAGCAACTGCTTACTGAATTGCGTGCTTATACTTATATATTTTTATTATTTTGAGAGACTACAGTTTAATCATACTTATGCTGTGACTGCTCTAAGAATATTTAGGTATGCTACTGCAGCTTTTATTACCTAAAATATTAATTTTATAAAAATTTTTGTCCTGGATTAATTATCATAAAACGATGGATGTGTTATGCATGGTTCGACTACATACAGTTGCACGAAAAATTATATATACCTCTTTCAAAAATGAAGTTCCTCCTCACTGAGGAAAATTAGATGCATGAAAATTATTCTAAAGTTTTAGTAAGAATACAGTAATAATGAAATCTGGTGTATTTTGTATATGGGTGTTATATTACACATTGTATGCATGATTTGCGTCATGACAGGGTATGTATACTTTTTTGTACAACTGTAGGTTTATTCATGTCAAACGTACCAATAGAAGTTTGTCTGTCCATTGAATTTCTGTGGTACCACAAACTTTAATTGGTACGTTTGTACTGAATCACCCTGTATATAGATATAGTACATAGTCTCGAGTTCACTCGTTGAGGGGACATAGTCACCTTAAAAATTCTGAAAGTGTTTTTTTTCTTTATTATTGGGTTTTCAAGGAAATAGTGTGTAAATATAGGAAAAAATTAGTCAGTGCTGAAAAAACCATAATTTCATACTAAAAATTGCAGTTTATTCATATTTAATATATTAAAATAAATGATTTTTTAAAACTTTAACATTAATTTAGTCAAAACTACATTTGATGTCATTGTCGTGAAGTTCAAGCAGTACAGTTGCTCAAATCAAAAACTTACTAGAGAACTTTTCTGTTCCTAACCGCATACTTTATGGCTCGAGTGTTCGGATTTTGAAAAAAAAAGATTGAGACATTGCATTGTTTATACACTCTTTTTAAATCATTTTTTTCACAAAAATTAGTGGTTTTGCCAATTTTCAAAAAATAAAAAGTTGTAATACTCGCACCATAAAATAAGTTGTTAGGAACAAAAAGCTCTCTCGTAACTTTTTGATTCGAACAACTCTACTCCTTGAACCTTACGACACCACAAGAAATTTTTGTTTTGAATAAATTAATATTAAAGTTTTAGAGAATCATATGCTTTAACGTATTAAATATGAATAAACTGCAATTTTTAATATAAAATTATGGTTATTTTAACACTGACTAATTTTTTCCCTAATTTTCACACTATTTCCTTGAAAACCCAATAATTAGAAAAATTTCTTTTTCAGACATTTTAAGGTGACTATGTCCCCTCAAGTACCTATTGAATCATTTTTGTGAACTTTACGTTTGAGTACTTACGTTGCCAAAACATGGAATAGACAGTTGCACCATTTTACCAGCTGTGAGTGCTATCGGTCGATTGGTGATACCAATGAGCAATATTAAAAATCGCGCTTGGGTTCCTGGGAGGCGATGCCAATCGATCATGTAAGATGCCTGTCCAATTTGATGACACTGCGTCACATGTATAATATTCCATTAATCGATCTCCAAATGATAATCAGTAAAAACGTACATGATTCGTTAACATTTCACCGATATAGCAAAATATGAAAATATTGAAGGTTACAGATGCCAAAAGAAAAAAAAGAATAACTAGCATCAATGCACTTTCGCTTTCCCATCCCTGTAATTAAGTTAATTATCCAAAGTAAGTAACACAACAGTACTCACAATTATATATTATTTACCGTCATAAAGTAATATCCAAGTAGACACATACTCATAGTGCAGCCCAAAAATTCCACAAGACATATCTCATTCAACAGATCTTTCACGTTTGTGACAAAACTGAATGAAAATTTTAATTATGAACGATTATATATATATTAACCCTTTACGGTCGTATGTCTACTCTCAGCCACCAAAGGTTTTTTACCGTTCCGGTCGTATGTCTGCTCTCAGCCACCATAGCAAGGAACCATACTAATCTTATACTGTATTAATAAATTAGAATTAACAAATCTTGTTTATCCTTCATAATTTTGCATGTTATGTATCACTGCTCTTTCAACGGAAATTAATTCCGACCAGTACGACACCCATGACCAACTTTAATACGTCCGAAAGGGGTTAAACATTCGTGCATGATAGTTAACCAAAATAATTTCATAATTCTACACATTGAAAATACTTTCTCTCGTGTAACAAAATAATTTTACCTGATCACATGCATATGTCGTATAATAACAAGATCCAATTTTTTTTTCACAATACTCGAACAATCTCTGTCACCGTCAATAAGATTTTGCAAAAGTGATATTACGATCTCGCACTGTCCACAGGCATGCATCACAAACTTTGCAGCTAAGCTGCACACACCCGTTGTGATAGAATATAAAATGACGCTACACAAGCATTGCACAATATACACAATGTCAAAAGCTGGTCTCACGTATGGGTCGAAGAATATAAAGTTGCAACGAAACGGCAGAATTCTGATAGTCAAATTATTATCGCGTGTCAAAGATTTGGCAGTTATAACAGGTAAAAAGGTACTATAGAAAACACCAGCACCGAACATAAAGCAGACACAAATTATCGTAAAGAATCGAGCTATTCTTAGATTCCTAATCATTGTTTCACGTTCTTTTGTTACGCAAACATTACGCCAGTCATTAGCGATAGTATCGATACACAGTTTAACCTTTTCGCCACGAGTAATAAAGACAAAATACTTCATTATACCCATAAGAAAAAAACTTATGGGTCCAAGAATCTCGAGTCTTGATTTCAAATCTTTTTCACTGACGAACATTTCGACGAACGATGAAATTATCACGAAGAGCAATAGGAAGCAGCAAATTGGTGGAGCTATTAATGACGTTATTTTTTCGAATTTTGTAGACGATAGATTTAACGGCCAAATCCCAAGTGGTTTTAATAACCAGCGATTTAATTTCATCGCGTATTTGACATCCCAATCGAAATTTCTATCTTTCATATTTGGCATCTTATTTTACTTATACACATGCTCTACGTTTCATCTTCACTCTTATGCAATCGATTCCTGACTGATAGTATCAACGTGCAATTTTTCTATTTCTCAGGGAGATTAAATTTAGACTCTTTTATAATGCATAACATACTCACGTAGCAAGGCTCTATAGTACAGTCATGAAGGGTTATGGTTCATCGATTTTTATACGTGTGTCCCTTCTGAATTATAGCATTGTGGGAAAACAGCATATTGTACCATGGACTAATACTTTTCGAAGAGAAGGATCAGACGGGAATGTGCAGCCAGAAGTGGACGTAAGAGAATTCAATGAAATTACATAGATTAAAGAGAGAACAATTGGAATTGTCCTGCGTTTAAGAAGTGACTTTGTTGTTCCTTGGTTAACGATATTAAATTATATCTTGGATATCTTTTCACGTAATTACATGTACGTCAATTACGATGTTATTCTGCGGATAATATTCAGGTATCCTATTGCAACTTTTATTACCTGAAATATTATTTTATCATGCTTGAAATAGTTGTCAATTATTTTATTAATTTTGTATTTTTTTATACTTACGTCGGTGAAACATCTCAAAGACCATTGGACCATTTTACCAGCTGTGAGTTTTATGGGTCGATTAGCCATTGCAATTAGCATTATCGAAAATCGTGCTTGCCTTCCTGGTAGACGATACCAATCGATCATGTAAGATGCTTCTCCAATTTGATGACACTGTATCATATAATATTGTCCATTAATTGATACCTTACACTTGTCTCTATAGGAACGTACATGACTTGTCAGCAATTCGCCGATATAACAAAATATAAAAATATTAAATGTGAAGGAAACGAGTAAGATAAAGAAAGTAATGAGCCTGAGCGTATTGGCATTTTCCAATTCCTGTAAGAAAAAAGGCGATTTTTAAAATTAATAATAAATCCGATAATTTACGTACATGTATCTTACGTACTCTAAGAAAATAATATCCGAGGAGACATAAATTTATAGTACAACCCACAAATTCCAGAAGGCATAGTTCATTCAAGATACTTTCCACGTGCGATGCAAATCTTATGAAATATAAAAAAATTGGTATATTACACAAAAATAAAAGTAAATTCTGCTCTTTTCTCTGTGCTTGATCAATTAGCTTACCTGAGTAGACGCAGATGCCGCACAACAACAACAGCCAATCTGTCATCCAAAGTACTTGAACAATTTTGATTACCATCAATAAGATTTTGCAAGAGTGATATCACAATTTGACACTGCCCACACGTGTGCATTACAAATTTTGTAGCTAAACAGCACACGCCAGTTGTGACAGAGTACATGATTATAGCGCACAAACAATGCATGAAGTACACTATATGGTAAAACGGTCGTACATACGGATCAAACAATATGTAATTACCACGATACGGCAAAATTCTAATCGTCACGTTATCACTTGAGAGAGAATTGGTTGTCAGGAGAGGTAAGAAAATATTATAAAAAATACCACCAGCAAACATGAAAATTACACAAACTCCTGTCAACGATCTAGCAATTTTTGCATTCCTGAACATAATGACGCGTTCCTCTTTGACACTGGCTTTACGCCAATCAGCAACGATGAAATCAATACAGACCTTCAGTTTTCTGCTTCGAATCACAAAGACACAATACTTTATAATAGCCATGGTACAAAAATTAGTAGGACCAAAAATTTCCAGCTTTGACTTAAGATTCTTTTCGACAATGAACATCTCGATGCAAGACGGGACGACCATAAAGCTCATTATAAAGCAACATAACCCTGAATAAATAAATGATATGATTTTGGACAATTTTGATGATGACCTGAGGGGCCAAATTCCGATCGGTTTTAACAACCAACGATTTAATTTTATTGCGTATTCCACGTTTGACTGGTAATCTTTATTGTATTCATTTGGCGCGATCTTATCCAAAGTTTTACGTTTCATCTTTACACCTTCGTAAGCGATTCTTGACTGACGGTGCTTATAGATTTTTTCTCATGTGGAGGTAGACAGTCTGACCAATTCATAATAGGCCAGAGTCATGCATAATACACACGATATGTTCATAGGGTGTACCTTGCTGTAGCGGTAAAGGGTTGCGCCTCATCGATCTCATTTTTTTCTTATAAATGCTAATATCGTGGGAAAACGCAAGGTGCGCGATGGACACTACTATCAGAGGATAAACTTTAGACATTTCCTGCGACCAGAAGTAAACATTGCACAGAATGTATTATTACCAGACAGCACCAAGGGGAACGAAAATTCGTGTTGAATCTTACTTATGTGCGAATTAATTATTCGATCGTTGAACGTGCATTAAAAATCTTTGATCATTTCCTATTACTGATCCTCATCGAATGATTCCGTTAATTATTGGTACTGTTTTCTCTTATTTTTTGAAAATAACAATCAAAATTCGCTATTTATGACGAAGTCGTTGTTCGGAGCATGTTTAGATAGGCTACTGCAGTTTTCACAACCTAAAATATTATAATAAGTATGGTATATGCGTTCAAAAATTA
>JARQST010000322.1:10910-29792 GCA_030142225.1 Pachycephus smyrnensis | reverse complement strand
TGGCTATGGGGTTGGATTAGGAGACTGGTAAGGGTTTCGGCGAAAAGTCGTAAAATCAGGAATGTTCGCTATGGATGTACATGTGCACTTGAGTGAAATCGCTAACGGTCAGGGCTATTGCCTAAGTACAATTGTTTATACATGTATCCCCTTGAAAGGTTCATCTCGCTTCCCCTAAACCTGCGACCCATATGCGAGATAGCCGCTTCCAAGGGCCGCTATGTGATAGAAACCAGATCCCACTGATTGGCCTTTTGATCTTTAGTTAATGACGGCGGATGTGGAACCTGATTTCTCATGCGGACGTAACACAGATTAAAAACATTGTTCGTACCTGTGATTTATGCCAACGTGTAAAACCCAGCAACCAAAACATGCAGGGCCTATATCAGCTCGTTGAATCTGCAGGTCCTAGCGATTTAGTCACCGTTGATTTCTATGTTCCATTACCCAGATCATGCGGTGGGGTCCAATATATCTTCGTTTTACTTGATGTTTTTTCGAAATTCGTTAGATTATATTCTCTAAAACACGCAACCACGCGCATTGCTCTTAATAAAATATTAAAAGATTATATCCAGTCCACGAGAAAGCCACGTCATATCCTTGCGGATCATGGCACTCAATTCACGTCCGAGTTGTGGATGAAAACGTTGTCGCAAGAAAACATAGAAGTTTTGTACTCATCTATTCGCTATCCACAGTCGAATCCTACGGAAAGAATAATGCGAGAAATTGGCCGATTATTTAGAACGCTATGCTCTGATAAACATACCTGCTGGTCACAATATCTTCCGAGAATCGAACAACTTCTCAACCTAACTTCACATTCAAGTACAGGATTCTTACCCATTGAATTGCACTTTGGTACCAAAGCACCAGATTATGCCACAACTCATAAAATTTCCACCGGGAAAAGAAATTAGTCGTGATGCTCAGCTTGCTCTAGCTACTAATAGAATTAAGAGACAGTTTCAAAACAGACAAAAGCAACAAGGTACCCCGTCACGAGTTGAGTTGTCGGTTGGCGATCTCGTACTTCTTCGCGTCCCACACCTTTCCAAAGCATCTGAATATCTCACAAAGAAATTTTGTCATCTTTATGATGGACCGTATTGTATTGTAAAATCTATAGAAAAAAATGCATACACCCTCGCCGATCATATTGATCTAACCAAAGAAATTGGAACATACAATCGCACGAATCTCAAGAAATATCATAAACCTGTAGATACCAGTTTTTCAGCCAAATAGCAAAGCGTCTACTGCTTATAATAATTTAGCTCCATAGATAATAAGATAATTGTGTACAATTGCGTTGACGAATCAACTGACCTCCGTTACTGACAAGACTTGCTACTTTGTAAACGAAAATGAACCTATCTATGAAATACGTTAAATGATTATATCATGTTAGACTTACGACTTTTATTTAACTTGACTCAAGTGTTACCATTGGTGCGACTCAATGGAAAGCTATTACAACTTAAACAATCTTTAATTATCAAATTTCATTACTCACCGTATCCTGTACATATTGAGCTTTATTTTATAAAATTACGCGTAATATGAGGGGGAAATTGTAATGTCCTACTTTACTGACAATAGCGATTTCTGGAAAAATAGTATTTAGAAGTAGCGCGGCGATCGATCCCCCTCCCGCGATATCGATTAGGTTCCGGGACAATCGTCAAGTGCTCCTCCCTTTCGTTCGTTGGACGTAGAATAGAACGCACGTAAATTCCCATAAGACTTTACAACTAACGAATACGTGCGGGTCCCGTGAACCTACAGCAGCGACACGACAGGGCCGCAAAGCGACACATTCCTGAAAGCACTAGTAATACAACAATAAGTAACTGTACGGATCGTGACAATCAACTTAAAACCGGAGACCAAATCAACTGGCTAATTCTTCATAATGAGAGGATGCATCGTTTTATAAGTAAAAGAACGAACCAAATGGTGATACGGATGACAAAATCCTCCGAAATTCAACAAAATGGAAACCTGAGATAAGATTTTATATCTATTTTTATATCTGTATGTTTTTCTCTAGTTACTATATCTCGCTTTGATATTTAGCAACGATAAGTAAACAAATAGCACGGTTTTAATGATATTGTCATGGTTCAAAAGCTGATCTATAACTTATAACTAATTGCCAACCTATTCGTTATTCTTTTGGCAACCGTTCTTGTACAACCAGTCTCGAAATCTTATTATGTTCTACAGTTATGCCCGCTAATTCTAATTATACTTGATTATTAATTATTCTAAATTTAATTTATGTTAATTTTGGAGTACAATAAATGTACCTATGTGTATTATAATGCATCAACAAAAATAGATCATTATATGGTCGAGATATACGGGGCAGTAAATTTGACTTCTGGATCCTGGATCCAGATAGTGCGTGAATGATCCTTTATCTCGTACTTTTAATTTTGGCCTTTTCGTAGTTATAATCAAGCATGTAATTATCCTAGTATAATTATCCTAATCAGTCCACGCCGCGCGTAATCATTTTGGTCGCGTTAAGGGTAATGAAGGATTGCGTAAGAATTGTATTTCTGAGCTAGAGATTAGAGTAACATACGAAGGCGAGTGGGGAATTGCGGATTTATCTTCGAAGTGTGTCGGAAGAAAATCGGTCCCGGTAACTGACTCGAACTTAGGATCTTTACGCCGCAGGATAAATAATTGCGCATTTGAATTAACAGTATCTAACGTATCTAACGTATCTGAAAAATTAGAGGGATTCGGGAGGAGTCCACGTTAGGACGTTGCGCGTGTGCGTCAATCCCCGAGCACAGTTTATAAACACCATTTGATTTGGCGACCACTTAGGTGACTTTTAGCTGGTCGGATGAACATATTTACAAGCGGTATTATCGAATTAAATATCGTTGTGTATTAACCTGAATACATTTATAGTTCCAAAATAATATATTTTTCTTCTTTATATATATATTATATATATATATATAAAAGATATGTATAATTCACTGAAGATCAAAAGATGTGATAAAAATACAAATACTACCGTTTAAATAGAATATATAACGAGGAATCTCAAGAAGCCGTCGTCATTTACATTCGATATGATACGTTAAACACATATACACTCTCACTCATACATATACCGTCTCTTAACCCATTCGAAACGGCGATTTTTTTCGAACACGGTCCCCAGGAGCGACATTTTTTTTTCATTATATTGTTCATTTTCAATAAAAAAACTTGTTTACTATGGAAATCACCCAATTCGTAAGTGAATTCGCATAAATAAGATGATTGCACACCGTGTGTGCAGCTCGCTCCTCAAAAAATTTTTATTGCAAGGAGCGGATTGAACACCATGTGTGCAATGTAAGGTAAAATAAAAATACATCATTAATATTGATAAACATTTATTTCAAAAATAGTTAGATAATATAAAATCGTTATTTTTCTTTCGATAATGAAGAACAGAATATAATGCAAAGAAAATTTTTAAGAAAAAAACCAATGCCAAATTTTGTTTTTCTATACTTTACAGTTACTAGTAATTCAAAAAAAGTCTTATCTCGACGACTACTTTACTCGGAATAACGGATAATTGCTCATTATTATTGCACACACGGTGTGCAACCGGTCTTATAGCCTCGGAAATCAATTGCACACACGGTGTGCAATCGGTCTCGAATGGGTTAACAGAAATTTTACATTATAGTAATTATGCGGATATTCCTATAAAACGATACGAAGGACCCACAATAAAGATATAAAAATAATGAAATAACCATAAAATTAAATAAGTAAATAGCTTATCTCGTTGTTATGTGGATAGTTCAACACCTTGTCTGCATGTATTATTCTTCAAATCGTCACGTTGTAATATCAGCCTTCTTAAACTTTCCACTGAGCCAGTAATCCGTTTTTTGAACATATGGGTTGAATTTCATAAGTGTGTGGTCCTATTTATCCGTTTCCTTTGAATTAATCGAGTCGGATATGAACCCTTCCACTTGACTCTCTAGTCCGATGGGCGTGTGAAATTTTCAATCATATTAACAGCACTCCGACAGTTTACTTGGTACGTGTGTTCGGTTCACTGGTCAATCAGCGAAAGAGACAAAAAGAGACGAACACGATCACCACTCGTACTGAGTGCCCATAATAAACAACTTAGAGAGGTAACTCCTTGAATTATCTATCTCTATTTACTGTAGCGCACCCACCGGAAGTAGTTACAACTATTGGATTCGTTACAATTGGGAATATTTTAGATGCGATAACAGTAATTGTTCGACTATTCAACTTTCTCGGGTATCTGTAAATTTATTGTACATTGCGTCACGGAACCGTTGTCCCTAGTTTACCATTATTTTCTTATATTAACTTGTCTAAGCGGCGTACGGAAATTCTAACTTTTCGGAAATTCCTAGTCCTCCAGCGCTCCCTGGCGGCCCTGAATAAAAATTAATTATAGCGAGTGAATCTAGGCAACCCGTTATAATATATATCCGATTTTGTATATAAATATTTTGTTTCACATGAGGTAAATACAATTTAAAATACGCAAGAATGATACATGAGGGCCTTTCAAAGTATTTGATGAGCACGGGAAAAGGAGGGAATCCAAATATGATACTAATGTAACGTCTGTATGACGATTGCATACTATCGATAAAGTAGAAAGTGAGAAACCGATTGAATTTACTCTTCCGATTTTTAAGTGCCTGTTTAGGGTCAAACCTTTCGGAAGTTTACCCGGGATCGGCCCGTTACTTTCACCCTGAGACGTTGAGAGCCATGCGACGTGTGGATAATAAATGAGCGGTTACCGGCGGACGGTGAGAATTCAAAACGTAGAACGATCTTTAAAGATTCTTAGAGCCTTGTCGAGCATAACGTTATACCTTAAGGTTCAATATGACGATTAAGTGCTAGACCCAAAAGGAACAATTGAGAATAATTGCAAATACCAAAATAGGCAGTGGGTGAGATACAGTAATTATTTTGTTCAGAAATCTGATGGCTGAACGATTGGAATTATAAGACGACTCAATAGGATTAGACTTTTACTGAAGAATGATAAAATTGATCTTGAAATAACGTTATCTTCGCAAGGTATCAAATGGAATAGAAATCGAATTGAGGATCCGTCTTGCAGATAAAAGATTAAGGAATTGTAAGAGGTTTTAGGAATTGGACGAGTAGGGATCATAATAAAATCAACACAATATTTGCAATTAAAAATAAAATCAAAAGCATCTTACGTTTATTGAGAGGGTTCTCAATAAGGTGTACAAGATTGACCAGTTGAAATTTCGAACTCTGAAGTAGCGCCAAAAGACTTGGAATGGACTTAGAATCCGGACTTGTACTCGAGATTCGGATTTAGATTTTGAATTTAGATTTTTTATTAAATAAAGTGTCGCTATGTCTTCTGACTGAACTCTACGATTCCGGAACTTGGAATTGAATGGGTTGCTGTGTCTTCTGACTGATCCCTATGACTTCTGATGCGTAATTGATCGATGTTTCAAAAATTTTTGGTCCTATTGTATGGACGCTGGTCTACGTGTCTTTTGTTGCTAGTTCTGAGAAATGATGTACTAAGAATAATAACGCTATGATGTCGCCGCTGATCCAAAGAAATGATGTAATAAAACATGTAAGCTAGAATGTCCTGTCAACGAAGTGCGAATGATGGGTATCGAAGTCAATGCGTCACCAGCGGAGATTTATTTTAAGCATTCGATATAGATCGACGAATCTGTCGATATACGTAACGGGGAACGAGTTAGCAACAGAAGAAGGTTAACTAACGATATAGGTTCTCATTTGGATGTAACACCAACACAGAACCTGATAATGACAAAGGAAAGATTAAAGAGAGCAGACTGTGTCAAAGAGAAAAAGAGACGATCCAGCATTTGACCAGAGACTTTTATAGTATAAGGAGTGACAACATGAATACTTTACGGTTATTGGGGAAAAGGGACACGGGTTAGAATGTATGAACAAAACAGGAAGAAGAAAGCAGTAGAAATAAGTTAAGAAATATTGGAAACATTAGAAGCCACTAACAGGGAAATGTCTTCGCCTCAGTTTCTTTAACGCTGAATGATTACAATTGCACGAGAGTCACGACGCATTAGCGTGACTGGCAGACAAGTATTGTTTTGTCAAAAAAGAAGTAATGTATTTGTATGAATGATGCACCATTTATGATTGACAATCCAACAGATGATTCAAAATGTTGATTTTAAAGCGATAGATTTATTTTGGAGGACTGAGTAACGTGAAGGTAAATAGGCATGCTCATACGATCGAAAAGCTTTATTTTATTGCAACATGAAATTTTATCGTGCACTCAAAATATTTAATCGCTTCGTATTTTGCACCTGGAAACACGTGAGATTTCTGTATAAACTATGATTTTTCATTGCATTTTGCTTCTAATTTCTGCGTTTTAACAGTGAATTAAATATTATCTCTAAAATTATAATGATGGTGGACAATATTATACCCGACAAGTAAAGTATAAATATTGACCGCAGTTGCTTCAGATTCAACGTTTGCAGTTTTTCATCAGGTTCGCGTATATCTCGAATTTCGACATTGCTATTTTCGCTCTTTCACAAATTGATTAGTCCGGATTTTCGCAATCTTTCGATAATATCATTTAATTCGGTAGTCAATGCGGAACCCTTATGAACAAGAATTATCTTATGATAGGATACAATACATTCGTCAAACGAGTAGAAATATACCTGTTTTCCAGCTAAAATTAAATTCTGCTTATAGTATTGCACGGTCGGAAGATCTCTTGCAAAGGCAAAGTCGTTTTTGTATTTAATCCTGTGAAGTGCAGCTACAGTGTTAACGGAAATTTCAAAATTATCTATTAAATAAGGCATGTAGGGACTTCCTTCTCGTTGGCTTTGCAGAACTGATAATATAGCGCTGCTCTCTCCTGTGATTAATTCCGATCGAGTAATATCTGCATCCGTCTTAATTAGTTGTGCATCCTTCCTCATGGTCAATATCGACGCTAAATATGTCTGATAAGCAGTTATCGTCACAATTGCATAAAGAATATATGAAAAGAAGTAGATTTTTGCTGGTCGATTGGTTGGTAACCGGTGAACTGAAATTCCACGGGTAGCGCATATCGAGTGTAATGTGACACCAATGTAGGTTTGCCTTTCGCGATTATCTGAAAATGAAGAACAATAAAATAATCGATTACGTGAGGGTACAATGTACGTGGCTATCTTACTTGATTTGATTCTAGACAGATTATAGATGAAGACGCAGCTGAATATAATTGACAACAAGAAGACGGCCCATAGATATGTGAAAAATTCTGAATAGAAGACATCATCTGTGGCAGCTGTTATCATCGGGGTTGTCCACATTATGCAGCCGTAATCATAACTAGTTGTGAAGTCACTGTATTCGTGCCTTCTTAAAGTTGGTATCAAATGTCCGATTGCTATGACTGATTTTCCATGTGCGCTATCTCCCGCCAAACCAATAACAGTGTTATTTACTACACGCTCCCACTCTCGTATCTCAGGATATTTAACTGCAGCAGTGAAGTTGAGTTTCTCGGCAAATGTTAAAATTAAATTTCCCTCGGAACCACCTGAAATCAGATCATTGTTATACGAAGTTTTCTTACTTATTTCGTTTTAAGTAGTGAATGTTTGTATTTTGCTCACCCAAAATGTCCAGGGTGCCATCAGCATTCTCATGAATGATGATAGAATCCTCTAAGAGCAGCGTCGAAATAGGAACTGGACGCTTATTCAAATTTCGCAGGGAATTGTCATCATAATAATACGTTTTAAGTCCCTTGCCAGGAGCCCAAATGTATGATAGTCTTACCTTCTTCTCACAGTTCTTCGTAAAAGGATACACTTGAAACGCTTTGAATTTATTGTCTTCCAGGAAGGTGATTGTGACGTTTTCAATTGATTTATCATACGCCAAGTTTTAGATATTTCTTACTTCGTCTTTTAGTAGAATATTTGTCGACACGATTCGTACCTTGATGTCATAATCTTTCGGCAAATGGCTGAATATCGTTGACAAGTAATCGTAATCGATTGTATCGATGAAGACGAAGAGGCAGTTCTTGTTTGCATATTCACGCGATTGAACCAAAACCTTAGAATTAGTGCCGACAAAATAAGGTCTACCCTTGAAAATAGGTGTTGCACCCCTTAGAAGTTGATTGTTCGTAGCAATGATGGTCGTGTGTCTGCTGAGGCAGTTCTGCATCAAATGACTCTCAGCGTCCATTAAGAATTTCTCCAAGAGTCGTTCTTCCTCATTCCGTTTCAGACCCCAGCTAAGTTTTCCAAGATCTCCCATCACCATCGTATACAAGATTAAAAATAAAATAAGACAAGTGAAATATCGAAACCAGATCATGCTCCACACCTGGTCGACTCTTTCCTTTATACCTTACTTCGCTAAATCACGATAGCTGTTTTGCCCGATTGTTTTAACGAAATGTTATTAATGATTATTCAGGAAACTTGACAAGAAGAGCGCATGAGATCTGACAAATATAATGAACCAAACGCGGACCTCCTCTGTTCATACGGCAACAATTGAAAGATTCGCGGAGCTTCTATGTTTCTCTTCACGAAATTCAATCAGCTTTACTGTCAGAGAGAGGAAGGTACAAGTGATACTATGACCAATGCAAGTGCCACATTGCCGACGCTTTGATTGCCGGTTGTGTTTGACACAGGATACTAAGCAACAATCGCGCAATTCTATTTCGAGAGGTAAGTAAAGTAGAAACGAGGAAAATTGCAAGGTAATAAACTTATAAGTGCAAATTTCCTCAGGAGTTTTTATGTCCCTTGCATATGAAACTGCTATATATGTGCTTGTGGCGCTTTTTTCTTTGGTCATAAAACGCGAGAAATGTTGGTAGTTTCACGTCCTGTGAAGGGTGGAAATATTTTGTATGGGCGATTATTGCTAATTTTCAGGGATTTGCAGGAGAATTTCCTGTCAGGATGTCGACCAAGCAGCCAGGTGAATAAAGAGATGGAGTTTACTACAACGTTTCGACCCCTTTGGGGGTCTTCCTCAGGTAGGAATCTATATTAATAAAAATTCATAACTATACAAATGTATGACAAAAATTTTTGATTCTAGCAGATATGTATAAATAGTTACCTTAAAGATATATAGAATATTGAATAACATAACGATATCCTCTAGACGTCTTGCTCTAGCCATAAATAATTCCATTATATGGTGGGTAAAGTAATTATAAAATTTTTAATATTAATTTCTTTTGTTTCAGGTGTAGCGGAGAAGCCGTAAAGCAGGGACCAGGAGGTCATTCTACAAAATTGGAGAAAATTCGTTAAATATACGAGTGGGAATGTATTCAACCAGATTTGCAACAGATAAGTAAATAAAATGTCAAATTATGTAGTAATTACTTACCTTGTATGTAGTATTTAATGAATTATAATTAAATTTCAGGTAACACTGTTTAACCACGTGGGACAATTAGTCAAGATGGATAAAGACGGACAGAGCGACAATGTTAAAAAGCTAGAGGGTGACGTCTTGAGGTCACATTAAGTGTGTATATATATATATATAGATATTTAAGTGAAAACAATTAAAATAGTAGTAGTGACAATACAGATGTCTAACCCTAGATGTAGATGTAATGAAGCTTCATGTTACAATGACTAAGGAATGGACTTAATTAAATTATGGTAAATGTGACTAAGAAATTGTACATCAGTATTGAAATTTACTGTATTATTATTTATATACTATATTTGATCTGTTGTCAAAAATAAAATTCCCTGTTCCCATTGCAATTCTTGTTATATAGGACAGACAAGCAGGTACATACACACTCGCTTACTTGAACACAAACGCAATATTAATTTACCTACAGGACAACATACTGCTCTCACTATCCATAGACTCGATACAGGACATAATTTTGACTATGATAACGCTTCCATATTAGGCTCCGAATCTGATTTCCATAAAAGACGTATCCTCGAAATGATCTTTATTACCAGAAATAATAATACAGTAAATTTCAATACTGATGTACAATTTCTTAGTCACATTTACCATAATTTAATTAAGTCCATTCCTTAGTCATTGTAACATGAAGCTTCATTACATCTACATCTAGGGTTAGACATCTGTATTGTCACTACTACTATTTTAATTGTTTTCACTTAAATATCTATATATATATATATACACACTTAATGTGACCTCAAGACGTCACCCTCTAGCTTTTTAACATTGTCGCTCTGTCCGTCTTTATCCATCTTGACTAATTGTCCCACGTAGTTAAACAGTGTTACCTGAAATTTAATTATAATTCATTAAATACTACATACAAGGTAACTAATTACTACATAATTTGACATTTTATTTACTTATCTGTTGCAAATCTGGTTGATTACATTCCCACTCGTATATTTAACGAATTTTCTCCAATTTTCTAGAATGACCTCCTGGTCCCTGCTTTACGGCTTCTCCGCTACACCTGAAACAAAAGAAATTAATATTAAAAATTTTATAATTACTTTACCCACCATATAATGGAATTATTTATGGCTAGAGCAAGACGTCTAGAGGATATCGTTATGTTATTCAATATTCTATATATCTTTAAGGTAACTATTTATACATATCTGCTAGAATCAAAAATTTTTGTCATACATTTGTATAGTTATGAATTTTTATTAATACAGATTCCTACCTGAGGAAGACCTCCAAAGGGGTCGAAACGTTGTAGTAAACTCCATCTCTTTATTCACCTGGCTGCTTGGTCGACTTCCTGACAGGAAATTCTCCTGCAAATTCCAAACACATCTTTACAGCCGACATTTCACATCACTCATTGCTAATTTTCATTCGTCCTTGCGTGGACACGTGTACAATTCCCAGCTATGCACCGTTAGCTCCGTGATACTAACACTTATTTATCGATCCTTATTCGTTGCTGATGTTACGATTTAGAGTCGTGTAGATGATTATCGGAATCGGAGGATCCTGGGAGTCGAGATTCTTCTCGGGAAGAGGATTGGAACCACACTTTGGCATGTTGGGTTGTATTTGAAAACAATAGTATGGTTTCTATTGATTAAATAGATAGATGTGATTGAAGTTTACAAACGGTACTTGTAACTGGTCTGAAAAGGAAACCGTTTCCGGTGTCCCTCTCCGATTTTGTTCATTTTGGGATATGTTACCCTTCATCAAATCAAATCTAAGTGACTCATATTCTTTTTATCGGCGGAAAAACGGTTTTACGGGTTCGAATCAACCCCTCAAATTTGGGGGTTGATTTCTATAGTGCGATTTCCGCAGTTTCGCATATTTCCAGTTGAGATATTTGAATGAAACCAATTGGAGAATAATGCTTATGGCGAATGATAAATAATGCATTTTGTTCGATTCTGATGAGGTAAATTTATAAAAAGTTATAGGGGTTGAAAGTTGCAAAATTTTTATAACAAGAAACTACCCTTAAATTTTAATGAAACCAATTGCATTTGAAAAAGCTAAAAAATAGGAGATAGGCATTGTTGCGTTTTTCGAAAAAATTTCGTTTAAGGAGTGAACTATCCCTATACGTTTGTAACCAAATTTCCATGACAATCGTATTATTTTGCTTGTATTTGCCATGCTAATTATTACAAAGCTCTTTGTATGTATTAATTGAGGAGCCTAATCGTTTTAATAATGTTCGGTTACATTTATTACAAAAACCACCCCCTTCGTTTTGCAACTCCCGTCTGGCAAGATTTCTCATACGCTTGCGAAGTCTTGTATTCCAAGGGTTTTGGAGGTCGTTGGAATCGATTCTGTACTTGAAATTTTGAAATTCTAAATGGCAAATACTGTGAAAATGCAGTTTTCCAATTCTTATTTCTTTCGAGAAGATTACAAGAGATTGTAACTATAGGTGGCTAAAATTGACATAGAATAGCTTTTATACCATTTGAGAAATAAAAGATTTCTTAATACGTAGAAGCCAGCTATACATAAATATCGTATTTTGCCGAAGTTTCAATCTTGTTTGCCTGCTACAATCTGGCCATAAATTTGCGCAACATACGGCAAAAATAAATTAGAATTGCTGGTCGACTGCTGCACAGAGACGTCGGACCGCAAAAGGTGAACGGATCTTTCTCTCCACAAGATTATCAATTTCAATTCGTACTCGAAGCTGTTATGGTCAGTTTAGTTGGTATAGTCATCGTGTGCAGCCAACCTTAGTAGTATAACAAAGGGGGTTCTGGACACAGATTCCTTCACCGACATTTACCGACACTTCGAGAACCTTCCAAGGTTCGAGTCCATGCTAAATTGACGTTGTCGAACTCCGCTATTTCCGAGAGTGACGTCATCGAGTCCCCCGATTCCAAGAATTTTGGGATGATTCTATGAATTTTGTGTTCAATTCCAGGAATTTTACGCTCGATTCTAGAAATTTTGGGCGATCGAGAACCTTCCAGAAGCTTCTAGAACCGTCTAGAACCTTCTGGAACCTTCGGCGGTTAGTATCCGTGTTAAATCGTGGAGAATCGCTTCCAGAGTCGGCGGTCCTCTCGCATGACGTTTTGAGGCAGCCCCTTGCCTCTCAACCCCCGCAGAAGTTTCTAGAACCTCCTGCAGGTTTTGACCTAGAGATTGATTCCTGAAAATTCGTTAGAGATTCGATTCCAGGAATTTTCCCGGCAGGTTTCAGAGGGCAGCCTTCGTCCGGAAGCCCCTGTGACCTTAAGATCGATTCCAAGAAATTTGCGGGCTTTCATCAGCGATTCGATTCCAGAAAATTTGCGAGCCTCCGTGGAAATTTCGGTTTCAAATTTCAATCTTCAGAATGTTAAAAAATTCCAGGAATTATTTATTTAATAATATTCTTAGATATCGGCACCCTTAGAACAAAGGAGAGTTTCCTATAAAAGGGAGAGCAGAACGTGTCTTCATTAGTTTGCTGTTATAATTTGACCGATGCGAAATAAGAGGAAACAACATGAGCTTAGAGTCCGAATACAGTTACTATTAAAGAATATCGCGGAAGTGAAACAGTTGATTGAAGTTAGAAGAGATTATAATAGTCTCCTACGAAAACTAAAGAAGCTTCAATTAAAGTGAGAACAATAGATTTTTCGAAAATCAACAAAGTGGGTCGCTTAGACGAATTCCTTCGAACGAAAAAATTGTCGAAAAAATTCCTTGAACGAAAAAAAAGCTGAGAAGGAATACAAGATTACCAGCATACGAAAAATTCAAACGAAATATGGAATAAGACTAATCAGTGATATCGAGAACAGTTTTTCAACATTTTTACCAGCAAGAATGTTAAAAGTTCTAAAGGATGACAAAGATTTGTTTGAAAACATGGGGCGCGCTGCTGATGAGAACCGACACTCTGTGAGGTATCTCGACGGACAATATAATCAGATTGAATTTCTATATTTGTAAGTATTTATACTCATGTTCCAAATACTATGTACCGCTATTAAATAAATAAATACAACTGATAATTCCTTGTCTTATTTCTTTATTTGTAATAAAAAATACATTCCTTATTCCAATAACCAATTCCCTAACGATTTAACGTTTTCGATTGAATACTGGAAATAAGGGGCATGATGGTGCGTACATCGAGTCAGTGAATTTTTCTGCAACTTTTGCAGTGAAGGGCATCCTAAATCTCCCAGGTCAACTATGTGTTCAGATCGTCCTATGAAAGTCCCCAACCAACTCTTCTTCTCCAATCCTTTTACCTAGATCCTAGAGGCATCTTGAAAAATAACTCGAAGAATTTTCTTAGCATGATTGTAAGGTACGTCACCTGAGTTCCAGGATATTCCGTGAAAATTGCGTTTCAGCTACAAGTTCACGCTCTTGTACTTGACGGGTAAGCACTTCCATGGACAAGGTGGTTGAAAGAGAAACGTTGCAGGCTCGGAGAAATTGTTACCGATTTCTATCACGGATAGCTCCTCCAACACAAATTCGTTCGAGGGTTTCTTGAATCCTTGTATGTCCATGATAAATTCCATTTTGATGAACTGCGTAGGGAAACATGATCGCAGCGATTTTATACAAATTTGTTCACCCCACCACTGATCGGGTTATACTCTACTACACGATCGTGAAGAATTAAGCAAAATGCTGATGTTTCGGAAGTGAAATTATCTTCTCACTCAAATTCAACACAAATGTCAACTGGTCCGAATTTTAGGAAATCGTTCTGTTTTGAGCAGTCGATGACTATTAGCGGAGCATACGCGAAAAACTCATTCTTCTTCAACAATGTTTCAAGACACTTGCCGTAGTATGTAGCTTGAAAGTTTGCGTTGGAAGCCCAATATGACGTATCGCGGTTTTTCCAACTGACTCGACGTCTTGACGGTCCACACGTGTTTCGAAGTGGTGGGCAGCATAGGGTACTCGTATAATTCCCAGGTGCGAAAACTCAGGTTGATGGTGCGTCCTTCTCGATGAATCGAAGCAGTTCTATCATCCGTCGAGCGGGACCTTCACGTAAAGTATCAATCATTCCAATCTTTGAATTACGACTTTGCATCTTCCGGAGCAGTTTGAACAATTGCATTGACGTAGCTCTTTGCTCTCGTCAGAATCAACTCGTGTTTAGCGTTAACGACGATCTTGCGATGATCTTCAACAAAACCTAATAATATACCAAGAGGTATGGATACGTTGAAGAAACCGGCTGCATCGGTCAATTTCTCCAGTTCCTCAACGTCCAGCCAACCAGCGTTCTCCATCAATGAGCGTTGATCAGGAGTCAGAGAAAGGTAACCTTTCATGACGCACGTAAGACCAACGTTCTTGTTTCTGTCGATCTCTATAGCATTCATTTCATAGCGAATTTCTTCAAAGAGATGACAGATAGCATTATTGACCAGAGTCGTGCTCGTAGTCGTTGTGGAACCATCTTACTTGACTAGCTTTCCATATACGTGCAACGAACTTCTGCTCGGTAGTAAGCACAGGTCTTCGTGTTGAATGGAGATTCGAATCTCGTCACTGTTGTTGAATGTTGACGAGGCGTAAGGCTGATGCGCATGCGTTTCACGATGTGCTATAGACTCGTCGAAGACGATTGGTATTCGAATGTTCAACGTTTCTTCCTCCGGTACGTAGCAGATGAAAAGAATGCAGCAAAACGAACGTTTTTACTTTCCTCTCCTGACTGGTGTGACTTTGAGTCCCAAATTTGTCAAAA
The DNA here is from genome assembly GCA_030142225.1 of Pachycephus smyrnensis. Lineage (NCBI taxonomy): Eukaryota > Metazoa > Arthropoda > Insecta > Hymenoptera > Cephidae > Pachycephus > Pachycephus smyrnensis. The sequence continues at coordinate 14,515 of JARQST010000322.1, read as the reverse complement.
ATAACACGTTTTGATGTGTTAGCGGTTTAAGAAGCGGTCGATGACTGATTTCTTTTTGGCATATCGGCTTATTATTATAGCCACTGCCAATCTTCCTGTTATAAACGATTCCTATTATCGCATGGATTTGGCATGCAGTCTTATTGTAATGACTTTTTCTTGAAAATTCACCAAGTTTCCTTCTTGGTCGACTATTTGAAGCTGTAGGTGATCTATGGTCTTGGTCGCGATCGGTAGGTAAATGACGTGCGATGGCATTTCTATAATCTTATATCCAGGTGGTACGACCGGAAAGAATTCGTGTATGGTATGCACTCTACGTTCATTGATGTAAGCGCCCGTAGTAACGTCGCATTCGACTCGCAGAGCGTTCACCTTGAGAATGGCTACTGGTACATTGAATGTATGTAATTTATTAGCTTTCAAAACGCGTTGAGTGAAGGCCAGCAAGCGGCCTAAGGAATCATCGGGTTGGAAATTGACATCACGATTACATTCAATTTCGCTGCACAAAGTATTATTGTTAGGCTTTATATTAATGACGATATTCTTATCCATCAACGCGCTCTGCACATAGTTCGCGATATTCTGTATCTCGTAGCTACCAGTGGGTATAGTGATAACTTTATCCCCCACATAGAGCTTGTTGTGACCAGTATCAACGTTAGGAAACGAATTGAAGGTTAGGAACTCGATGAGTCCCAGAGCGTAATTTTTATACGGGTAAAGCTCGATAGGAGGAAAGTATTGAGTTTCGAGTATGGAAGAGGTGTCCGATAAAGTTAACGTAAATGAATCTTCCATGATTACAAACGGTTAACTGACGTTGTAAAATTACGCAGCTCGTTTATATAGACGATACTTATTCTTACGCTTTAGCTCTCTACACAAAAACGTTAGACACAAGTGTCCGCATTCAAAAGTATCGTACTCCTGATATCGCTCATAATTGTATTTTACACTATCAATACCGAGATATTCGATAAGATCTAACGGTGTTCAAAGATTGCCGAAAATATCAAAATAAATAACTTTATCCTTCATCTTCTTGTACGCGACCCAATGTGTTCCAGAACCATCTTCATCGTCGAGATTGACGATTGCCGATTCGTATCTGTACGATCCATCTTTTGGCATAGCGTTCCGCAAAAAGACTCCACGAAAACGTGGAACCTCCATGATCTTCACGTATTTCAGCAGATCGGCATCGGTTAACGCTTGGCGTGATAGTTTCACTTCAAGTTTTTTGACTTTAGATGAATGTCTAATTCTTTCCTGTAGGTTTTTAAGTATAATCGTTTGCTAAAGGCGATGGCTTCCATCGTCTTGTTGTGCCGTTGACTTTCCTTCAGTTGTTCTTTAGTTGCGTTCGCATCGTTCACGGCTTTAGTTATATCTGCAGCGCCGCCGGCCAACGCTCCAGTGATACTGAGACCTGCAAACACAGGGATGAAAAAGGGCAGGAAGCCTCCAACTTTGGATGGTACAGGTAGAATACGTGGTGTGCGTATATTTCACTTTCCACCTGCTCAGTTGACGACTGTTTTCGCACCCTTGAGAGCAGTCTCGATTGCTAACCGTGCATCGTTACTTAGATTCATCGATCGTTTGGCCGCCTCGATAACTTTTCTAAGTGTCACCGCTTTAGGCTTCTTCTTGACTCCCATACCGAATTTCGATTTGGTGTTCATTACGTTCGCTACAGACCAGGCAGCTGCCTTCTCACCGATGCTCGCATCTTTCGCGAAAACGCGCTTTCAAGTCTTGTCGGCCAGTACTCTGTCGGCTATCCCTCTATGATCTAGATTTTCTCGATTCTTCAAGTAGGCAATATCGTGCTCTTTGCAGGCTGCGTCGAGGGGTTGATACCCGGATCGCCTCGTGCGAGTCTTTTAGCCAACTTTGTACCGGGTCCACAGTCCTGATAACCGGGTATATGTAATTCAACGGAGAGACTGTTGATGATCTTGTTGACTAAGCCTCTATCACGATGACGCTTCTTCTTGCCTGTTCATTTACGCCGAACATGCACGATTATGTCCATACTCTCTCGTAGTACAGTTCGAACTGAACAATGATCTTTATAAACCTGTTATTTATAGTTTTCACATTAGTCTGAATCGAGATGAGATTCGAAAAACAGTCTGTCAAGTTACCTGTAATGAACTTCGATGAACTCGCACGAGTCAAGGAGAAGAAGCGTAAACGACATGGTGAATTACTTCCAAACAGTATACGTGCAGTGTTTTGCGGACCGTCTAACTGCGGCAAGACGAATGCAATGCTCGCTCTCATAATCCATCCTAACGGACTGAGATTCGAAAATGTTTATGTGTACTCAAAATCTCTCGATCAACCGAAATACAAGTTCCTGGAACGTTTGCTCTATTCCGTGGATGGTGTCGAGTACTTTCCCTTTACGGAACACGAACAAGTTTTGTCACCAAACGAGGCACGTCGAAACTTGATAATTATTTACGATGACATAGCTTGCGAGAAGCAAGATAACATCAGAGCCTTCTTTTGTATGGGGCGACACAGGGACGTTGACTGCTTCTATCTCTGTCAGACGTACACTCGTATTCCCAAACATCTGGTACGCGACAACGCTAATCTGCTGGTGCTCTTTAAGCAGGATGAAATGAATCTCAAGCACGTGTACGACGATCATGTAAACACTGATATGACGTACGCACGGTTCAAAGACCTGTGTTCGGCATGCTGGAACAACGACAAGTACGGGTTTCTCGTAATCGACAAGGATAGCGAACTCGACGAAGGTAGATACAGAAAAGGATTCGATTGCTTCGTGAGCATAAATGAGCGATCATCGAAAAGATGAATGCAGTAGCGTTTCGGATTCAGTAACGACAGCATGCAACGCAGAAAGTCTCAGGAGCAAAGAGACGTCTTGCGTCAAATCACTAAGGCCAGCGACGTGATTCGCAGAAAGCGTAGAATGATAAAATTGGGTAGAGAGAATGTCGAACAGACGATGAGCGATGTCTTCAAACCGGTAGTGACTCCACTGCAGAAATTAGTCAACGTGTCTCGAACGGATCGTAATCTTATCAAAGATGAGATTAAGGACGAAATCAAAGATGAAGTAAAACAAGACGCGAAAGCGGATGACACGTTTAAAACGATCGATGAATCCTTTAAGTCGGCAAAAAACGATTCTTCCGAAGGAGCCAGTGACGAAGACGAAGACGTTGAAGTAGAAGAAGGAGATAAGGACGATGCAGAATCATCCGTCAAACAGATCGATCCGATGCAACGGTATCTCGAGATGTTACTGTCAAATCAGGAAAAACATCTGGATACGGTCTATGGCGTGCGTAAACTCTCTAAGAACAGGTTTATGATTGGCGATTCACCTATAAGTTTCGAGGATGATCAAATTCATATAGGTGATACGAGTTATCCGAAAACTACCGGTTTGATCGAACTCTTGTTCAAGAAGGTACCCGGCGAGACTAACATAAGTCAGGATGACTTAGACAATTACAAAAATATTATTCTAACGATGAATGCACATAAAAAGTACTATAACCCCTGTGGTGCCATTCGTACGAACAAGAGTTTTAAATTTAGAAACATTATTG
>JARQST010000321.1:473191-702535 GCA_030142225.1 Pachycephus smyrnensis | reverse complement strand
TATAGGATCTGAAAATTGGCCCACATTCTGAAGCCAGGCAGGCAAGAGATTCGTCTCCTCCCTAATCTTACTTCGTGAATAGATCATTAATTTCACCTATAGCTGGTGATATTGGCTTTTCTTTTACATAATTTTATTAATTCAAGAAGAAACATCATATACGAGGAAAAATTTATATCCTCAACTTCACTACTTGTTACAGATTTATTCTTGAACTTCATTTTATTTTTTGTTTGTAACATCAATTTCGTTCTCCTTTCTACGACAAAATATTCTAAACGGATTCCGAGAGGTTTTCTTTGTCTTCATTTCGTTTTTTGTTAGTTCATTCAACTGACAAGCATTGTTATAGTCATCGTCCAGTGATTTCTCTACATTTACAGACTTTCCTCTTTTTCTAAAATGTAAGATCGAAAAGCTCGTGGAGCGAGATCTTATGGCTGACGGCTTTTTCCAAGTTTCAGGTAATGGAACGTTACATGCCGGTGGAGGTTCTTGATAATCATTTAATGAGACTTTACCTCGACGCTTTGGAACACAGGATAAAGAATAAGGAATAGGCAAGAAAGATGGCAGGGGAGGATAATTAGGCGCATTATTAGATTCGCGACACAATTTTTGATTAGGAATGTTATCTGCTGAATCGGCAGCCTGCTGATCAGTATGTGATATTCCTGTTTCTGATAATATCGATATTTCAGTAGTAACTGTAGATTCAACCCTCGATATACCCTCATTCGATACAGTTACGTCAACATCCGTAAAGTCGAAGTCAGTGTTTTCGAACGACGGAAACTTCGTTAAAAAGGATATAGGTGGTCTCGGTAATTGTGCGAGTATTTTATTCGAAGAGATGTTAGAATTTTTCGAATTTTTTGAAGAGATCGACTCGTCGTCCGTACTATTTACTCCATCTCTCATATTTGTCCAAAGCGCATACAGTGCATCCAAGCAACAATTTTCGTCCTTCTTTGTTGACTCTTCTTCCTCTTGAGCAGTCAACAGTCCATCATTTTGCACACTGTATTGTAAATTTTCAGTATGAATATATTTATGAAGCCAGGGATGTACATTGTGCTTTGCTATTTGGTCATTATCACACTTCATATCAGTATCGTGTCTTGCGTTGACTAAACTGCCATTTTTGCACATTCCAACAGTTTCTCTTTTGATCTGTTCAGTTTTATTAGGCAATTCTATTGTGCATCGGTCGCTTGTATGTGCAGCGGGAATAAAAAGATAATTAGCACCTGTCATTTGTTTCGTGTGTTCATTCAAAAATTGTGCACATAAATCTGAACTGTATTTGTTTGAAGTAAAATCTCTATTAGTATTTATCGCTTCAAAATTTCTTTGATCTTCTTCGGATGAGCAATTCACATTTTCCACTTCTGCTTTCGCATTAACGCGATTTCCATCGTGCACCATATTTTTGTTATGCAATAGTTCCAAGCTGGTTTTTGTGACATTAATATCTGGCTCGTAATTATTTAGAGACTTGTAACCACTACTTTCGCCAGCGCTTGATTCTGCCCATCTTGGTAAAGCCATATTTTTCTTCTCAATAGGTAACACAGACTCCATGACATTATAACAAATTATACTCACTCCTCCAGGTCGCTCCTTCATAACTTTAATTTTACGTGATTTTGAATTGTTGCCCTCTATTATTATTTTCACTTCGTTTTCAAGCTTATTTTTGTGTGTCGTTTCACTCAAAACGATTTTCTTGATGTAACGTGCCATCGCGCAACGTAACGCTTTTTCATTCCTTTTTGAATATCCACACCTTCCGGAGCATTCGTAAATTTTTGACTTTCTTTTCATCTCTGTAGAACATTGCGATTCCGAGAATCTACAAAGAGTTTTTATCACATCTGCAATGTTTTTACGTGAAAGATATACCTTTTCTTTTAATTCCAAAGTCTGACTACTTGTTTCAGATAATTTAGTCTCTTCGGATATTATCGTATTCTGTTCATATTGTGTACTTGCATCGTTATATATACTGTTCTTTAAATCGGTATTATTATCTTGTGAAATCGGTTGCGAAATTTTCGTTGGTTTGAATTCGTTCTCATTTTTTGTTGATTTTTTTTTATTACCATTTTGCACTATCGATACAGATTGATCTTGTTCGTTTACGGCAGTTTCCGTATTTTCTGGTACTATACATAGCTGATGATCGCATGTTTCGAGTTTATCATTCGATTTTAGAAACTCATCAGTAGTGGCATTTTTCGATAAAATTTTATCAAGAAACTTTTTAGATTCGATGAAATGATTTTCGTCAATATTTTCATTTACGGTTGCGCAATCGTTAGTAACAATGTCACAATTTGCATTACTGCAATGAATTCCTACACGTGAATTGTCATATGTTTCATCGTTAGATTCTATTGAACATAAATTTATCTTTATACTATTTTTATTCTGCTTTCTGGAACTAAGTGTGCCATTGTTGTTATCTAGATTATATTTCGATTCACTGTTATTATGGAATTTAGATTCAGACGACTTATCATTATTGACAGATTCTTCGTCAGCATTTTTTAATCGTGTTTTTCTTTTATCATTGCAACTAATTTTTTTAGAAACATAGTTCACACGTTTCGTTGGTACAAAAACACGCGTGCGTGCTGATCCATAATTTTTTTGGGCAAAACTAAATTTCGATCTTTTAATACGATCTTCCTTTATATTATGAATGCAGTTTTTACATTTACAATCAGCATGATTTCTAATGTCGAAGTCTGTTGACGTGGAACTCGAAATGGCTGCGTATTTTTCATATCTCTTGCTTTGCAAATCATTTGCACTGCGTTTTTCTTTACGAAGATAACTTTCCTCCCAATTTCGACATTCTTTATGTCTTTGGCGATCTTTCAAATATCTAAAAATATCTTTATTGTGATAGGTACACACAGAATCCTCTTCTTGTAATTTAATGCGGTGAATACTATGTTTATGTCGTTTTGTATTTTTATCTCTTTTATCGATTTTATCTAAACTTTTACACCGGCTGACGTTTACATGACGAATGACGTTCTTAGCTGAGGGTACATGTAGATTTTGTGAAATCGATTCTGCACGGTGATGACAAGTATCGGAAACCCTACGGATAGAATTTTTGGTTTCATTTCGTGCGCTACGCCTCTGAGATTCTTTCTTCTTTCTTGACGCTCTACGCTGGTTTTCATGATTTTCTAAAACGGTTTCCGTACATTCTTTTTCCAATATTGCAGAATGACAATGTCTTCGGGACTTACGAGAATGATCACCAGAAACGTTAATATCAATTATTGATCGTTTGTCATTATGATTCATAATAGGTTGAACAATACTCTTGGTTCTCTTGGTAGAAGCACCAATTTCAAATTCAATTTTCCGAGGATCTCGTCGTTCATTTATAGTCGCCAAATTGAATAGGAATAGGTTAGACCAGGGAAAATTAGTTCGAGCCGTGTTTGCAAAATTCCGTAAGAAAAACTGAAAAAAATCAGGTTGCTTGATGTTGTCACTGTACGATAGTATTAAAAATAAAAATGGTCCACCTTTCTTCAGGATCCTTTCGTTTCCTCCAAATCGCGTCATTTCGTCTGTCGTCTGCATCATTTAAATCAAACAACGCATTGTGCCGCCCCGTTTTCAGAAATCAAGAAACCTCTTATTAATTTAAAAGTACATTGACAAAAGTTAAAGCAAACTATAGTATTGTACGATAATAATTAAAGACAAAATTCTAAAAATTCTCGAACTCTTGATTCAAGCGGCAACCCTTGCTGATAAATGCATCTATGTATTTAAAAAAATATTTATGCTTTACCTAGTTCCTAAGTGATCGGCATTTAATGGAAGAAGAAGTACCACGTTCTCTCCAGAGAGTGGCTAATCGACAAATGGTAAGTTTCTATCGCTAGTTGTGAGAACCTGCCTTAAAGTGTACTTATGTTTCAGCAACTCGTGTTCCTCTCTTAACAGTGCAAGATTTAAAGATCCGTGGTAGTTCGTGCAGCAGAGTCAGGCATTTCGAATTTCGTGAGTGGTGTACCGGTTCTTCTAAGTGAATAAAAATGGAAACTAAGCCAAAGTTGACCAGTGAAGCTACTTGGAGCAAACTCCAAGCTTATTTCGATAACAATGGTTCTAAAATTAATATAAACGAACTATTTCAACAGGATCCCAATCGCTTTCAAAAGTTCAGGTACATTCTTCGTGACCTTGTAGTATGTCATTGGGTTGACCTTCAGGATTTAATTGAAGAATTTATAATTGAAGATATTACGATTTATGATAAACGATTTACTTATTCAATTGACTAAACATTACTTAAATACTTTGTCGATTATTTTTTATTATTCAGATTCATTTTGTATTGAATTTAATCTATTATAATTATGAATTGGATGTGTTTAGATTAGTTTAAATTGATGGTAGTGTTGTCATAATTTTATTGTCGTCAATGCTCGAACCTTACATGCAAAAATCGAATAGTTGAATAAATAATGTATTATTTATATAATACAATTTGTAAGTGTAATTCAGGTTAAGTTTTGTTAACGTGTAACGAATTTTTCCACAATATCTGATATAGGTTTGCTGCACTTCTTTGTTTTTTGGGAATACAAAAAGTTTACTTTGTACCAATGATGCAATTATATGTATAGATTGAATGTTTTAATAAATGCATGAAATAGAACTATGATGGATATCGAGATGTTTTATTCTATAGAGATAATGATATTCCCAAATGTAGATTATATAACAATTTTTTTTTATAAATCCTGATTCTGTAGCCTGAAGATTGAGACACCAGAAGATGGTCCGATTCTTTTGGATTACTCCAAAAATCGTATTACTGATGAAGTCTTTGGTCTTCTTTTGGAACTGGTATGTCGTCTTAAATTTGTAGAATTATCCAAGGTAATCAATTTGTTTAACAAAATTTCTAATTGTTACACCTATTTAATCAGGCTCGTGCACGTAAAATTGAACAAGCACGAGATGCTATGTTTTCTGGAGAAAAGATTAACTTTACTGAAAACAGAGCAGTATTACACACTGCTTTGCGTAACAGAAGCAACACACCTATTTTGGTCGAGGGTAAAGATGTTATGCCAGATGTTAACGGTGTTCTGGAACATATGAAACAGTTTACTAACCAGGTACAGTTTAGATTAGAAAGACTATAAAACTTTTAAAGTATAATGTTGTATCAGTACCAGCTTAGCACGTGATTGCTTATTAGGTTCTATCCAAAGAATGGAAAGGTTTCACTGGTAAACCCATTGAAGATGTTGTTAACATTGGAATCGGTGGCTCCGATTTGGTAAGAGAACTATGAATCCATCTTTACTGACATTATGCACTGTAAATGATCTAATTATTTGTATGCATATAAATTATATTAGGGGCCCTTAATGGTTACTGAAGCCTTGAAGCCATATCATGTCGGACCTCGTGTTCATTTCGTCAGCAATATCGATGGAACGCACATAGCAGAGACGCTGAAGAAACTGAACCCAGAAACAGCTCTCTTCATTATTGCATCAAAGACATTCACCACACAGGAAACTATTACAAACGCAACATCTGCAAAGAAATGGCTTTTGAGTCATTTGAATAATGTAAGAATCTAAAAATTATAACTTCACAGCCTACACAATTCTTCGTAATAATAGTAACTCATCGTAAGTTTTTCTTTGATACAGGATGCAGCTGTGGCCTTCCACTTTGTTGCATTGTCCACTAACACCAACAAAGTAAAAGAATTCGGTATCGACGAGAAAAATATGTTTGGATTCTGGGATTGGGTCGGAGGACGTTATTCCCTGTGGTCGGCCATAGGTCTGTCAATTTCACTGTCCATTGGCTTTGAGAACTTTGAGAAGCTTTTAAGTGGTGCTTTCTTTATGGATCAACATTTCCGCACAACTCCATTGGAACAAAATGTATGTCATGAAACACATATTGTGAATACATGCATTATTAATATATATCATTTAATTTATAATATTGAATGTTTTGTAATTTCTTTACAGGCACCAGTAATCCTTGCCTTGCTGGGTATTTGGTATCATAACTTCTATAAAGCAGAAACACATGCTCTCTTACCATACGATCAGTACCTCCATAGATTTGCTGCTTACTTCCAGCAAGGTGATATGGAGAGTAATGGAAAGTATGTTACTCGTTCAGGAGAAACCGTGAATTATTCCACTGGCAAGTTGCAGTATATACTATCTCAGAAGTATGAAGCTTTAGTTTGGCATTCTCATGTCAGGTGCGATTCTCATGTTTGTTTTAAGGTCCTATCGTGTGGGGTGAACCGGGTACGAATGGTCAACATGCATTCTATCAGCTGATTCATCAAGGCACAAGACTCATTCCAGCAGATTTCATCGCGCCCGTACGCTCCCATAATAAGGTAAGCCATGTACATTTGTTACTGTCTAAAAAAACTTTCCAAGACCAATTACCTTAATGAACTATAGTGGAATCAACTAGTTGATAGATTTGTATTTAATTAATTAGGTTCAAGGTGATTTGCACCATAAAATTTTGCTGGCTAACTTCCTCGCTCAAACGGAAGCCCTAATGAAGGGGAAGAATCAAGAACAAGCAAAAGCGGAACTGGAAAAATCTGGCTTAAGCCCAGAACAAGTGACTGCTATATTGCCGCACAAATTATTCCAAGGAAATCGGCCAACTAATAGTATCGTAGTTAAGCAAGTTACTCCGTTTACACTTGGAGCACTTATCGGTAAGCAACATTTTGTTTCCATGATCTGAGAATTATGTTATCCCATAAACATGGATATATTTTTATTTAATTCTCTTTGCAGCTATGTACGAACACAAGATTTTCGTACAAGGAATTATCTGGGACATCAACTCATTCGACCAGTGGGGGTGAGTAAATGTTTTAATATTTTATCTAGCACATTGACCATATCGCTTTATGTATAAATATACATCATTTTCAATTATATATAGCGTGGAGTTGGGTAAACAGTTGGCCAAAGCTATCGAACCCGAGCTCAACAATAGCGATAAAATTACAAGCCACGATTCATCAACAAACGGATTAATTGCATTCATTAAGGAATACACTGCTTAAACACAATCAGGCAATTAATGTTGAATTGGATAAACAATTGGCAAGGAATATCTTATTAGGATTGAATCACAACAGATGAAACCTCCTCTAAATTAATTAGCAGTCAGTGTAATGGCCTATAGCAAAATGAACGTTTGTAATGTATGTATGTATGCTAAAACGCGACGTACACGACGTATAGAAAAGCTAATTCAGTTTAATGTATTGAGGAGATTCTCCATTATTGGTGTAATATGGCAGGTCTGTCGTTGTTCTCAAATTACAAATTATATATGTAATATATACATATATTATTTATGCCATTTTAACGTGATTCGTATCCATTAGTCTTTTATGTAAAAAAATATATACATATATATCACCGAATATTACTATGATGATCTTCTGACCAGAAAGAGAAAAATTAGTATTAAACAATTTGTGGTACGTGAACAACACGTTAAACTCTTCTCAATTTGTTTGTACGTACAATTTTTTTATATACGTTTGTTATGTAAAACTCCCTATTTCATTCCTGTTAATATATCTCTATGTTATGAAATTATTTTCCTTTTGTCATTATTTGATATTCCGTGCAACGCTCCAACTTTTTGTTACGTGCTTCATCAATATTAATGAAACGAAAGTCGTGGAAAATAAGGAAGTAAAAAAATCGTATTATTTATTTCGTTGCAACATACAACTTGAGCCGCAGGACGGTATAGATACAGGCGTGCAGACATAAAATCCATGCACTCAATGCAAGGACAACTGCATAAAATTGAGTTGAATGCATATCAAGAATTGTCAGAATATGTTGCGACGATTTGAAATAACAGATCCCCGTTGGACATTGCAATGGCGGTCGATCACCACCATAGATTGCTTGTAAGACACCTTCAAAAGCGTACCTAGAGTGGGTAAAAAAGATTTTTTAGATTTCATGTACATTGCAACAACAACTATTTTTCGTTTTATATCCATGAATATACCTGAAGTAACTAATAGTACAAATAGGCTGAAGGTATGCAGGTACTTCGTTGAGTTTTATAAAAAATCCCGCAAAAAGGAACATAGGTATATTCAGTGCGGGAATTAAGAAAGTACCAGCCTGAAACGAAAATGAAAATTGTACTTTAACAATACAACGCTTACGGCAGAATGATTCTTTCATTGACCAAAGAATTACCTGAGTATTGAAAGCCGCTCCAGCAGCAATTCCAAATGATTGAGAGAGAATCGTGAGTAAAATGCACACTAACCAAACTTTCATCATTGTGTTTTCGTCAAAAGGTTGTCCGGTCATGCAATATGATATAAGCAGAAATGATGTGGGGCAAAGTATCTGGCAATATAAAAATTTGATATTTTTTTAATACCATTAATATATCAAAACAAAATATCGCACTAGTTCTTTAATCACGTGCTGAATGTAATTTACCTGCAATGGAAAATCTGATAGTACTTTGGAAATATAGTACGATTGTAAGGAGTACCAATTGTTCAGATGTTCACGAAGAAAAACAGCTGCTTCCGTGGGAACTGTAAATGATATAAAGAGTCATTAATAAACCATGAATCATTAAATTTATAGTGAATTATTGGTAACTCACACATTTGTACGGCTGGCATAGCATTAGCGAAAAATAAAAATAATAAGAAAAAGAATAAGCAAGATATATTGCTTTGTACTTTGCTCGCATCGTCGCCAAAGTTATGAAACACAAGACCCAAAAGAAAAGCGACTACCACGTGCGCGGCTAATCTCAATTTTGTCATTGTCTGTAAAGCGATAATGAAAGAAATTTTATCATTGCTTTACGATCATTCAATCATGATTGAAAATATACTCACGTTATCACGACTTATGCAGATTATCGCTCTGAACAATAGAATCTTTTGTTGTCTCCATTTGGATACAGAATATCGACCAGGTATAGGAATACCATCTTCGTCTTCTTCAGGATATTCAGTAACAAGTCCAGATGCAATTGCACCTACAAATGCAATAAAATGAACACGAAAACTAGCTTATCCTAGCTCTGAAAAGTGTTACCATTTTTATCTTTCAACGAGTACTGATTTGACACTTGAGCATTTTCGTGCCTTTGCCTGCTAATCTTGTGAAGCTGATCTAAATCCCCACCTCTCTGCCCAGTCACTACTTCCAATACTGTAAATAAGTTATAAATTGTATCTCTAAGGAACACTCGTTGAGGATATACAGAAACTTATGAATATCCAACGACCTTTGGTACATAGATAACGTTGAACATGGTTAAATTGCAGATTTAAATCGTACCGAACTCTGATATGTTGTAGAACTGAGGACAAACGAAGTTAGCTTGTTTGAATGTATCATATATATCTACTTGAGGACCGCAGTACAAAACTTTTCCTTGACTCATTACAATAACGTCGTCAAACTTTGACATCAGTTGACTGCTTGGTTGATGAACTGCACAGACTACAGTACGACCGGTTTGAGCCATAGCGTGTAACAAGTCGATTACCTAAATCAATTTATTATCATTATGGTGTATAATTATCAGTCAGAATTATTAAAATTAAATTAATACTTGTTTGGATGCTGCACTGTCCAGACCACTAGTTGGCTCGTCCAATAACATCACTGTAGGATTAGTAATCAATTCGACGCCAATCGACAACCTTTTCTTCTCTCCGCCACTTAATTTCCCAACAGGCGTGTGCAGACAAGCTGCTAAACCAAGTCGATTTGCAATTTCGCTTACCTGCATAAATTGTTTGTATCAATAGACTGTCTGATGATTGTATTATTGGAACGAAAAACATAAACATTGGTATGCGTCAAGTTTTATAATTTTTGTTTTATGTCAACTTACTCATCGACTCAAAACAAACTTGACTAAGATTCTTGAGCTTTTTTTAGGTTTTATTTTCTTAAATCATATACACCCGGTTATTCAGCCCAAACGCCCCGCTTTATCCAGTTTTACCATAAGAACTAATTGGCGCGTTAATTTCAAGTGGTGCGTTTGGGCTGAATAACTCAATATAAAACTCATATAATGCTTACGATGTATTTACGAGACTCGGCTGAGTGTGGAAAACCAAGTTTCAAACAGGCAGCAATGTACAAAGTTTCCTTGGCGGTGAGTAATGGAAGAAGGACAAAATCCTGTGGGATGTAGCAAGCCTGCCGTCGGAATATTTCAGCATTTCTCTCGGCGCCATTGACGGTGACAGACCCTTTGAGGTTTGATAATCTTAAGCCGGAAATGATGCTCAGCAAGGTCGTTTTTCCAGCACCGGAAGGACCGATTAAGGCTGTGAGTCTACCCGGTCGAAGGTGTCCAGATATGGAGCATAGGATTTCCTTTTGTTTTTGCTTTTCTGCAATTAAATTTTGTATAAGATTCGTTAAAAGTTCCGTAGATTATTATTAAGCGGCAGACTTCCAGACATTCATCAATTTTATAATTAATACCGGTACAATTAATCCTCGCAAACTTGGATTTCTACGAAGATCATCTATCATCAGTAAATTTATTACCCGATGATTTCTTCATTGACGAAAGGTTAACAAAAGCTATCGCAATGTAAATTGTCAATATATCTGCAAATACCAGGAAACATAAATAGGCATCGTATCTTTCAAGAAAGAATCTTGCAGCTAGCACGAATAATATTTGAATATTTACTGTCGTTAATAAAGAACGAGGAAAAGTACAGCAGACACTACAATATACTATTTCCATTATCATTCACTTGATAGTTTAAATAAAATGAACGCAGCACGCAATAAGCACGTGTTTGGCTTACTAATAAAAAATCTTGATCAACTCTCAAATAAATTTGCAGTTAAACAGGAACGAACGAAAAAGTGGAATTTCATTTAAAAACCTGTTACACCTGCATACCATGTATCCTTTCACTAGCATATATAAACATATAACATAGTTTGACTTAAAGAAGTATTATGTATTATATATTTGGCAAACCTGAACACCTATAGTTCCTGTTGCAAACCGAATAAGACAAATCATTAAATTCGATTAATATCTGGGATTTCTCTTGAATACATCCTTCTGTCTCCAATAGATGTTCATTATCAGTCATGTTTACCGAACAATGTTCATCGTGGATTTCGGTATTATCGCGATTTTTACTCATATTTATCTTCTTCAGTCGCAGTCAATTCGCAATATACTGGTGTTTGTCATTTATTATTTATGATTAACGCCGTCTGGGTTCTCTCAATGATAATCGACGTCTTGGTTCCTCTCGATGATATTGTAGCACCAACGCATGTAACTGTACTGATTTTATCGGAGATTTATCATAACTCGATAATCACTTGACGAGAAACGTTCAAAACTTGTCCTTGCGATTCTTTAACCACGATATGACGATCCGTTGCTCACTCAAGCATTATAAGACAAGCGCCGCAATGACTTCATGACTACTGCTGATAATGCAGCAGCAACTTTCTCGACGACCATTCAACGCGGTCACCCTGGTGGGGCGAAGAATGTTCGGTACTTAGTCTATTCGTTTTTATTTGCTCCTACTTTATTAAGGAGGCGCCTACTTCTAGATACTTTTCAAATCTCGTTCCAAGCTCTATCAATATATGCGAACCTAAGTACGCGTTTGAACCAATGATACCTCTAATAATGTCTTTCAAACAAGATTAGTGGGAGAATTATAAATAGACTTAGTTAAAGGTTGGATATATCTTTCTGGAGCGTTTACTATAGGTACTACGAAAACTGTATAGCATTTTGATTTTGAAAATTAATCAACAATTTTTACAGTCACTCTTTTTATTTAAACACATATAATTCTCCAATCTAAAGGACTTTACATTAAATATAATAATGTTAGGACATTAGTCTTTGCTCCTTGCTCCAAGTCTCTTGATAATAGTGTTCCCTGTCTGTGTGTAATCGACACTGTCGAGGAGATACTAGTTGAGAGGGCCAGCCTCATGGGACCTTGTGTCTGACGGCTAGTGGGGACAGCGGGCACGAGAGATATGTTGGAACCAGCATGGGAGTTCTGGAGGGGATTGAAGTGCCATGAAATTCTTTTAGGACGTAGAATACCACGGATTCTAGCCTTCTTTACCAATATCTCCTCGGTGTCAACACCAAAAAAATATGCATCACAATGCGGACACGTCACAGTGAGAATATTGTTTAATTAACCCTTTCACTGGCAGACCAAATTTTGATTTAGGTGCTACAAATGGCAGGTACATCGATATCAGATTCGTGATTAGCGACTTGAAAACCCCTATACGCCATTGCTTGACAATTTGAAATCACTTTAAAGCCATTTTTTCATCGGACGCATATATGCGTCGCTGCCAGTGAAAGGCTTAAACAATATCATTTGGAGGAAGGTAATTATTTATTATAAAAAGTTTGTTTTATCTCGATCTTGTCTAATTAAAAAATCTTTATATAACAATAGACTACTTATTGATAAGAATGATCCCACGTCAACTATACTCCTACATTATTGTATTTGGCAGTGTTGTGTATTATTTGAAACAATTTCATATCACGATAATTCCCGCCGATATCCTTAATTTCTAAACATTTACGAAAATACAATTTAAAAAATAAGGAAGCATATATATCAGCATTCAACTGTAATATAGCCGAATAAAAAAGTAGCTCTTTTATGCGAATGTATACTTCTCCTATTTATTATATTATTTACATATAAACCTATAGCGTGAATATCCCATAAATATTAAAAAATAGATTTACTACATTTATATATAGCTCTAATGGACCACTTTTCTGTGTTTTAATTTTTGTCAATAGACAGGAAACCTGATTAACGTATAAGTACAGTACAATACACATATAATCACTTGTAAGTACAAAAAGAAAGTGTAAATCTGCCATTGACGAGAAATCACATCTTTTATGAATATTTGATAATTAACTGTAACGTCAGTTATATAGTACCTATAAATGATACTTTAATTACGATCTCATAAAGTAATAATCAATGAATGATTTAAAATGACAGATTAAAATATATTTTTTCTAAAATACCGAACGCAGACATAGATAGCGTCAACATTATGGAGTCATTTGAAAAGTCTATAACCGACATCAGAAAATAGACACTATAGATTAACACCAAGTACCATAATATTGAACAATTGATTCGTAAAAAATTTTTTATAGCTACAGCTAAAAAACGAACAGCCATACTGTATGAGCATGAGTGGTAGTTGTTTACAAGGTGAAGAATCCTTCTAATGGTATGTAAATGTTAGTATAAAATTACGCAAAAATACATAGTGCATGGATAAAAATCTTAATAAAGATTGAGCAAAACTTTTTATATATATAACTATAAAACTTTACGTGATTTCTATAGAAATTTAATGCCATGGCACAGAACGATTTTACACTGTACGGTGATTCGATCCGCTGCGATTTTATGACTAGATTTTGCCGGCATGATCATTCCTCGAATGACGTATAAATCATTCTGGCATACTGTTCTGTTAACGCTTTGAACTCCAAGAATTTTGTTATATGAGTGAAATTACACATATGTAGTTACATATATGTCGGCGTAGCGGCGGCAATGGAGTGCAAAGGGTTAAGTACGCTCTTTGATCTACTTAATCCGACTATTTACTTCAACTATTCTTTTTTCAATGTCTCATCAGCGTGTATGATTTCCCTAATTTCTATAATGAAAATAATTGTCTATTTTCATGCAATATCTTCTCACACTACAAACGTCTCTTCATTCTCATGTTCAGTGCAATAAATGCAATAAGATTGAGAATAAAATAAAGACCTATAAGAATACAGATGCTAAACCAATAATTGGCATGTTGCATATCGACAGTATCTAAAAATTTAGTTGGCAGTGAAAAATGGCAGTAGTCACCCGAGCACGCCATCTTTTTCCTATCGTACCTGTTAACCAAAAGCATAATCTTACGTTCTCTAATATTTTTACTATTATTTTCACAATTGCAACATTTATTCAAAGTACTTACCCGTAAATTGCCACCAAGACACCCTCAAATCCATATTTGAGAAAGGATGTGTGAAATAACCATTGCAGTAGAGGATGTGCGTCGTTGAGATGAACAAAAAACCCACTGAATATCATAAACGGTAAAATAAAAAATGGTCCAAAGATGACCCCATTCTAAATTGAAAAAAATATTACAATTATTTTGTTATAGAAAGAAAGAACAATGTAAGCAGTTCTTGTTATTAAATTACCTGTACGTTCATGGCAGTTCCTATAATAAGGCCAATTGTTTGAGCGACTAAGCTAACCACAATACACACAAACATATAAAGACAGAGTCTCCTTCCTTCCGGAAGTTGTCCAGTCATATGATAAATTATCAGTGTAAAGGTAGAAGCCGCAGCAATCTGCACTGGTAAGTCGGCCAATTTATTAGCTAAATAAAATGATCGAAGCTTATACCAGCGATTGAAATGCTCACGAGTGACAATAGGTAACTCGGACGGATCTGAAATTCACCAAAAAAAAAACAAACAAGGCTGTGTAAGATTGATAAATTCATTTGAATGAAAAAAAAAAGTGATGCACTCACAAGTAATAATAGTGGCATTAAAAGCGCTGAACATGAGGAACATAATGCTGAAGTATAATAGATTAAAGTTATCAAAGACGTAAGCCGCATCCTGACCAATTTGAAAGTAGAGAATTCCTACGAGAAGACCGATGAGAATATGCGTAATGAGCCTCATAACCATGAGTACCTAATTTAAAATATAAAAACATACATATGAAAAATTCTGATAAGAAAAAAAATTATCCATTAAATAAAAAAATGATCCTAATATACCTTATCTCTGGACAGTTTGATAGCATTGCTCTTCAGCAAAACAAACAATTGCTTCCAAAAACCCGTCACATAGTCCCTAGAATTGTATTCTTCCTTTTCGAATTGTGGTGGTTCTCCAAGACTTAACGAACGTCTAGAAGCCTTAACTGGGTTAGTTAAATCAGCTGCTATCATTTCCTCCATCTTAGTAAGTCCACCGACAGCTGATGCGCGCCATTCGTTGCTCTTGCCATTTTGAATTGACGCTATGAGCGTCGCCACATGATTCCCATGATCGCCATGACATATCTCCATCACTAAAATAAAACAATGGAGACAAAGCTTCTTTATACCACAGCCTTCTTTAAATGATCTGTGACAATGGTAACGCATTCCAAGGTAGTTGAGCCACCATTGGTTACACGTCCAAGGCATTTCTGGTTGACTTACGGAAGTCCGCAGGACTGTGGTATGTCGGACACTGTAAACCAAGGCTAGCTAGGTATGGCACCAGGTTACTCGTACCACCCGTGTATACGCAATTCCCACCAGCAATCACATAAAGATGATCAATCATGTCGAATATCGTTCCGCTAGGCTGATGAATAGTGCAGATGACAGTACGGCCTTCTCGTGCTAGAGCTTTCAGAAGACCCAGACAGTGTTTTGCAGATACGCTATCGAGACCACTGTAAATTTTGTTTAATCAGAATATCATGACATTAAATAAAATTAAATTTAATTTGGAGCGATTAAAATAATTTTATAATACGGAAGCTTCGTTTACATACCTTGTTGGCTCGTCGAAGAACATGACCGGTGGATTGCTCACGATTTCCAGAGCAATGGCTAATCTTTTTTTTTGTCCACCGCTCAGAGCACTCGTGCGAGTATTACAGCAATCCTCAAGATCTAGTGCTATGAGAATTTCATTGATCTGCAAGAAAAAAAACTCTTTGTTATTGATGCTTAGCAGAAAATATCACCGTTCGACTTTTTTCGCAGTGAGAAAACTTACCTTTTCCAGTTTTTCACCGGTCAACAAGTTTAATTTTAAATCAGCTGCAACCTGCATCGCCTCTTGAACCGTAAGGAGAGGTTGCAGTTTGTTGTCTTGCATAATGTAGGCGGATGACCTTCTGAATGTCGAGAGATCGCGTTCCTCATTGTTCACCAGCACGTTTCCCGTGACCGAGGAAATCCTGAAGGAAACAAAAGATTCTTGCTCATTTTTTAATGGAAAGAAGTGAAACTGCAAAAAGTATTCGCAATGACACAGCATGAATAACAATTTTTTTTTACAATACGACACATACAATAAAGACTTATTTTTCTTTGTTCTCAGACAATTCTACAAGCTATACCAGAGCACCCCAGGAACGATTAAAAATAATTGAGAAAGAGTAAATGAATGCGATTGTGAAAGTACATAATGATTCCTACAGATTCAAGACTACTATTTATAACTATATTTTTAATTTTTATTTCGTTGAATATAATATCCATTAACGATCTATCGATGCAGTAATTAATAATATACCATTATGTAAGATTATTATTTTTCTGCAACAGAGACACGTCTGTACATATCGATACGTATAATTTATTATATGTATTATTATATAAATATTGCATATCCTGCATAGGCATTAAACTTTCATCTCTCAGCCGTACAAGACACTTTTCAACTCCAGACTGTTCTTAATATACGCCACGCGCATGCGCCATAAAACGATAATAACGAGTGTCATAAATATATTAAATTAGAAGCCTCGTCGATAAGATAGCCAAGCAAAAGTAGCATGGAGCACGGTCATTGCTCGTACGGAATGTGAATACGCGTCTAGGATAACGAGCGCGCACGAAAGCTTTGATGCGTCTTTGCATGAAATCAAACAAAGAATATATTTCACAAAATATATTTCATCATTATCGCATTGAACACCGTGAATTGTTATCGGGCCGATTACCGTATCATGGCAACCGATAAATAGCCCATTATTATCTGGAATATCATGGCTAGAAGTAATATTGCAACTTTATATGATCTTGAAAAAAAATCCTAATTAGAACATACGTTGCAATGATGACTAAGATTATTACGGTATTTCGTACTTGTCTTTCTTTTTCATCCTAATTAGAATATTATTCCAGTATAGAATGTCTCGTACGAAAACTCCATATTAGTCCCAGTAAATAAATGAACTGGAAACAGATGAATGAAACAAAAAGAAGAAAAAAACTTTAATTAGTTGTAATGAACATCACCGGCAAGAGGTTGGGGAGTCGTGCTAATTAATTAATGTCTACCCTTCAACGTCAAGGCCTGAATGATAGCAGATGCTACAAAATACGAATTTTTATAACATTAAGGTTACGCAAAAAGCAGGTTTCATTCGACGGTTACGGCATTACGGCAGATTTTGCCACATTAATTGCCGAGATTTTTAGCGAGACGTTATGATGATCGTCACTGCATCAAATATTTGTATTATATTATCGCGACTGATAACGGTGCACAATCAATTGGATCTAAGGTCAAAATCATCGTTGAGAACGACAGTATGAATTCATAACAAAGGAAGAAAAATTAATGTTCTCGCTTATGGCTAAGCCCTGTATAAATCAAATCATTTGAATCCGCACAGCACCTCTATACACTTACTTTCATCTTTACCTTAGGCGTGCAAGACTTAAGATTTTTTGTTGAGTTTATTTTTCCGAGTACTGCTACATTAGTATCCATTGGTGCACCTGTACTCAATTACATGGTGTTGCGACGGAGGTGATATGCACTTACCTTGTAGCAGTACGAACCTTGAAAGTCTCTATCCAGTGCTTTTGTACTGAGACTGACTCTGGGTGCAACGGCATCATGGCGCATTCGTGTTGCTGTTCAGTACAAGCGCACTCAGCGCA
This sequence comes from Pachycephus smyrnensis, assembly GCA_030142225.1. Taxonomy (NCBI): domain Eukaryota; kingdom Metazoa; phylum Arthropoda; class Insecta; order Hymenoptera; family Cephidae; genus Pachycephus; species Pachycephus smyrnensis. Next base: position 684,686 of record JARQST010000321.1, on the reverse strand, counting down.
AACGATTAAGCGTGACTCTGTTACGGCTTACTTGACGATCGAACGGATAGCGGAATCTTACTCTTTCTTTTTATTCATATATATATATATATATATTCGGTTCCGGTGCGAATAACAGTACGACGCGGAGATAGCTTATACTATATGCATAGCGAGATGCGCATCGTTCAGAGATATTAATTCCACTTTATATTTAAATTAGATGATACGCGTGTAACTGATGTTTTTATTTGACGCGTCAAATGTTTTAATGAGACTTAATAAAAATACATTAAAATATTTACGTGAAACCCGCCAGGATGTCCATTAAAGTAGATTTACCAGCCCCAGAAGGTCCCATAATGGCGGTCAGTTCGCCGGCTCTGAAATCTCCGGCTATATTGTTCAGTAATTTCCGTTTTCCTGGAATAACATAAGAAAAGTTGATTAAAGAAATACGTTAATCAATCTTACAATTGAAGGTGAAGGTATTGGTAATTTTATGGAAGAAAAAAGAAGATGTCATCCGAGATCCGAAATTTTTGCTTACATTCAAAATATCAGTAAGATAAATCATCGTTTTTACATCATATGCATATTATTCAGCATCATTGGAGTAAATATTACTATTGGAAAATTATTTTTAAAAATACAAAGGAAATAACAAGCTAGTATACCTATTTACTTTGACGAAGTTGTGTAAATAATATTGAATTGAGATTCACGTTAGATAAAATAACATCGTAACTATCATTTTAATTAGGATATTTTTTGTTTGGGTGTGATAAGTGTTTGGTATTTCACGCTTGAAATACGTTGTACCGACTCTACAATTGCCACGTTAACCAGCTTCGCAATAAGACTAGATATATTGTATCTTCCGATTTTTATATTAATCGCTGACACCCATTGACGAAAGCCCAAAGTAGTAGATAATGTGGCTACCATTATCTTGACTCTTCAACTTGGTAAATTTAGTATTACGTATCTATATATTATTATATAAGAGGCAATTGTACTCTCTTCCTTCGTGTTTATAGTGTAAAAAAATTTGGATATCCGCATATACACTAAGCAACGAATTATTAGACGCAGGATATTTTTATTAAAAAAAAAGTCAAATTGTCTATCAAGTAACTATTCATGGAATCATCTTTAGATTCTTGCTTTACTTTCTCTGCCATTAACTTGCATATTTCTGACTGAATACCATTGAAACTCACTCAAAGCACAGGCCATCAAAGTATCTTTCCAGGTGCTAGAATACGTAACAACGTCGATTTCTCCCATTGCGCGCGATTAGCGTAATTTAGTAATTTTTATTATTAACAAAAAGGGAAAGGTACAGTTAAAAAAGCTAAGGCGAATAAACAAATAATTTCATGGATTAATGTACAGTTATTCTAATCGATAAAAAAATTCAACACTGATAGTGGGGATCATCCACTTGTGTAATGTACGAACTGAGAATTTAGTATCGTTTTACACTTTTGTTTTCAAGATCTACTAATAAAATTTATGCTGGATACATGATACTTAAGTCATTCTTTGTTGCACGAGTGGACCTTATCTATTGCCACGTGTTACCACTTTCATGAGGGCGTCTCGTATCTTGAGTACATATTGAGAGAAAAAAAGCACATGTGTCAATTCCCCAGTGGGCAAACTAAAGTGATTAACAATGAGAAACTCGTGCAGAAAATTACATAGATATAATTGCAGTAATAATTCGGCATTGTTGCAGTACAGTCAGTGTACCTCCATCATAAAGACTTGTATGCATGCGCGTGTATAGAAAAACGTGGAAACGTTCAGAAAGATACACGATTAAAGCTACTTCCGTAAACGGGATCATAGTTCATAACGAAGCTGTGTAATTCCTCCAACTATAAAACTATAATATGAAACATGCGACGTTTCAGAAACAATAATAATAAGTCAATAATGATGATCGACAGAGACAATAATCTGTTTTACATTAAATTAGAAGTTCAATGAATTAATCGTGCTTAAAATTCGATTAATCATTCATTTGTCTGGTTGAGTGGTTAGCGCGGCTTAGTAGGTATATACAGATGGATAAAGAACGTCCTTTCGTTAGATATCATAAAAGAGTCTTGGGTCGCAGTTTATCAAGAGACTTGGTCGAGTCTCGCGCCAAGTACAGGCAACATGATACTTCTGTTTCAGACTTCCATAAAAAATTGATAGTGCGGTTTATTATTGATAGTATAAAAAAATATTGCGCTCCTAGGCTTTAAAAGATGGTGCGATAAGGTGCATTGGGATTTAGTACGTCTTATCCGCCATCTTTGATTATGCGAATGTGTCATCGATTGTCGTTAAAGGAGCAGCGTAGTGCAATTGTTAATGCACGAGTGCTAATACGCATAAGACTAAGAACTAGGAATATTAATACCGAAAAAACTCACGATTGACAGAACTACCATTCAAGCTCATTCGAAAGCTTCCGTTAAAATCCCGATCGCCCGATATTTCAATTCATCTTGGGAAAATGTATACGAATTAACTTAGGTAGTGGTAGGCTACTAAAAGCAACATGGCCGCCGCCGAGACATCGACGTTCCTTGTCTACCACTTAAGATACTATTTTCTCGTAAGTGCTCATGAAAATCCAAAAATGTGTGACAATCAAATCAAGATATATGTATTAATGAAGAATGCATTGTATCATTCCGAATCAGGGCCTTTACATTGAGGTTATGTATCGCGCAACAAAAATTATTTCTTCTTCTGTTAGAAATGACATCGGATCATCCTATTCGTGGAATATATATATATATACGCCATGTGCCAGACTAGGTAACACAAATATAATTTCTCCTAATATGCGGCTGTACGCTATTCCCTCATTGTTTATAAGAAAAAGCACACATCCATTTTCAGTTTAGCGGAGAATAATCGGTTCATTAATAAAAGTGAAATAAACTCCTGCCAGTACAGAGAATGAAAATATTGCCACTGCCATTCCAATGGAGTCATTTTTTACGTGCGCCATGTTCAATAGCGGGATCGATTTATCGGCACAGTGTGACAGACTCGTAATTTATATATCAGTATAATGTGAAGGCTCTGGAAAACACGATTAAGAAAAGTGGAGCGAATCGTTGCACGCTGCAAGATGTGTCTAATAAATTAACGTCAATAGTGTGCAAAACAATATTTCGCCATACTAAATATAATTAGCAATTAGCTACGTCAATCAGCTGACATGCGACTTGTACACTAATCCCGTACAAAGGTATGGTATGAAGTTAATAAAATCGTTTGTAGCCATTCGAACATACAACCAGTTTCGTAGGGAAGGGTCAAAGAACCTTATAAGAACTAAATTAGTCACATCTGGAAGGGTAGGATTCACAATTTCTTTTCAGTTAGTCATCCTGCTACACGTATACCATATACCGCCGGTATAACTTAAGATACCCACGCCTCTGTTCTAAAAGGTTTTTCACTCGAGTCGAGGGGAAAGAATAGAAACGAACTTTGCCACGAAGATAGTAAAATATCGATCTCTGTGTAACGCGTAAACAAGACATTCTCCGAAAGACAAAATTCCTCCTAACAATCTTCATTCGATTACGCGCGCAAGGCAATGACAGTTTAATTAAGTAAACAATGAAAATCAAACACTAAGATCCCATGATGTATATAAATTTTTATTGTGCAAGGTAGACAAGTGTAAACTCAATAGGGATAGAATGACGTTACTGATAACGTCAGTGATTTTACATAGAATTACTGTGACTGTACTATCGTATACTGTACAGTAAGAATCTTCAGATAATTTTTATACTATTTTAATACCTCGCAGCCTTTCACAGTGGCTATACAGTAAGACTACGTTCGAAGCATGGTTTCTTTCCTATTCGAATGAGCTCGTTTTATATGAAACCGGTTTCGAATCATTCCTTTACGTAGGTCATTTATGTTTTACTCTCGCTAGGCGCAACATTCGCTCGCACGATAGCACCGGATTCCGTCACTTCACATGCAACGCTGCAATTGCACCTATCATCGGAGTTTTTTTTTCTACGCATGTCTCCCATACGCACGGACATTTATGCGCAGGCGTGTAACTGCACGTGAGTGAATGAAAATTCTGCAGAACTTCATAAACGCCATTATGACAATTTAACACGTTCAATATCGTGTGGGGCCACCGGTGACCAAGGCTAATGTAACGTTGTTTCATATAACGAAAATTTTACTTCGACGCAACTGTTAAGGCAAGCGAAAATCGCGTTGCATTGAACGCGTTGAATAAGAGATACGCACTTTACGGGCTGCAGTACCAAATCAAAGATTTGAGTGCATGCACTGAAACTGACTTCCGCAATTCCTTCCTTCACCGGCCCTATTTGTTTGTGTATACTTATGCATCTATATGGGTAAATAAATAAGAAGAAAAGAAAAAAGTGTGCAAGCAAGTGCCAATGTGTCTATTCAGGGCTTTTTTCCTACTAAGCCAGACGAAAATAACGCAAATTACATGAATCACCCTGTAAATTTTACCGATGAATCACCCTGTACATTTTACCCATGAATCACCCTGATAACAATGAATGGCGAGCGCGATTTGCGATACGATAATCATTTGAATAATAAACCGGAAGAAAACAAAGATATTTACGTAGGAATCAAATTTCGTTCGAGCGTCTGGGATGTTGCTTTGTTAAGACTCTGACCGTTAATTTAAAATCAGACTCGTTTAACCCTTTCAGGGGTGGTGGTACATATATGTACCACCTTTTTTTTCATTCCAATTCCAATATTTTCTATACTTTGCACTTTGCATGGGTAAATTTAATTGTTTTATATCACTGAGGTGCTCCTGCAACCATTTTTTCTGAATTTCGCAATTTATTGTTTATTAACAATTATTTATAAACAAATGAAAATGAAAAACCTGACATTTTAAAAAAAATTGGTCACATGAAATTTTGCAGGTGATGATATGATATGAATACCTATTTATATGTTTTCGCGATCGCTAGATATTGATTTTTTGGTATTGATTTTTGAGCGAAATTTTTTACTGTCATTATATTTTCATAGTTAGCAGTTTTATACCTTCATAGATTATTTGAATTATAGGCATAATTGCGTTTTTTTTCTTGTTCTGAAAACTTTTTATTCATAAATAATAAAAAAAGTGGAACTAGTATCTTCACACGTCCACATCATTAGTTCTGGTTCACGCTAAGAGGGAGTAACCATAGCCAAAAACATATAAAAACATTTTTCACATCTTGACAGTCATTTAGGCAGCTGTCAAACGCCGAAAATATATTTCTTACATTAAATTCATGATCACGGCCCTGTACAACATGAATTCTAGTAGTTGCCTCCATAAAACATTGTATATTTAGTGAGTTGACAGTTGGATTGACAGCTGACAGCTGTCAAAATACATATTTGACATCAAAATCGTAATCAGCGACCCCAAAAACATAAAGTATTACTGAGAATGGCAATATATCCCCTTTCAAATATGTGCCCCTGAAAGGGTTAACTTGAAATTTTAAACGCGGACTACATCGATTAATGTTATATGCATATGTGAAAACGTTTTATTCTTATTATATAAAAGCAGATGTTTTGTCAATGTCTCTAATGAGAAAGCAAGTGCAGCTGTATTCTCATTATCGGAGAGCGTCGTCGGCCCTTATCAAAATCCCCGCACGACAAGCATAGAAAAAGTTGACACAGCTGCACGATCCACTCGACTATTTCATATTGACCCTTTGCAGTTGAAGGTATTTGCCTCTATTTGTATAATCACTAAAAACAGAGTAAATTTAAAATAATAATTTTGCACAATGGTGGACTATGAAATGCACATAGACAATAGACTCAATATCTAAAATGTAAGGAGCAAAGATATTTATTGATAAAACAATTATTGTCGCCTCTCAGTTGCCGTTTCAGCTACTGCATTACACACACCAAGTGGCGAGTGAGAGTCGCCTCTCGAGTACATACAAAGGGTTAACATCTGAAACTCAAAATGGCAGAAGAATCTTTCGAATTTTAATTCGACTAGTTTAATTCTTCACGTGGGCGTATAGATTCGAAGATATGCCACAAGATGTCAGGATAAATTTAATCGTCTATCGCTTCATTCTTAACCCTACCTTACCACACTGGGGTCCCCGGGACACCAGCAGAAGTTTTTCACGTTGACATTTCGAAAATTGAAAGGAGAGGGGTTTGTGACCTTGACGTAAAAAGTTTCGGGTCTGCTAGGTAGGTGGATGCGTTGGAGCGAGCCATTTTCCGTTTAACCACCAAGCAGTGAGCGTACGAAGTAGAAAATTCGTCATTTTGACCCCTGCAGTTTTGTTAAAAATATTAGAATATCAGGTCGCCAAATTTTTTTAATAGCTTCAAGTGTGCCCTTTGAGAATCCTCAAGAATTTTTCAAATCGGTCTTTTAACATAAAAGATACGATTTTTGTAAGAAAATGTCCAAATCGAAGTTTTTCGCGTTTTTGGACTTTCTTTTTTTTAATGCGTATATCTCGGAACTCCTTAATTCTATCTACCTTTTTTAATCATGGACCTGATCCTTGATCGATTCTCGATCGATTGAAAAAAAAACAAACGAAAATATGTTCATTTCAGCTGGAGTTATGATGAAAAATCTGAATGGGGTCCCCGGGACCCCAGTGTGGACTGTCTGTATGCAAGAAAGTGTGGTAAGCTAGAGTTAACGGCTCGAATAACTTGTGACGTCACAGATAAAGTCATACACGTGTTTTCGATTAGTATATAAAGTTACAAAATCACAGGGAGATTATTGTATCGCGAAAAATCTACTTATCTAAAATACTTAAAGGCAGATCTCAATTGCCTACAATTTTAAAGGATCAGTCAACGTCTTGTAGCGTTCATGTGCGTTGTCTCAGAAATAAGAGATCACTGTTTCGTAATTACTTCTAGATGCCACGTGTGTCCTCCGTATCTAACACAAAGAGAGGACAGTCCGCGTACGCAGTCGAGAGTGACGCTTTCACACTATCAAGGCTCACTTATCTGCCTTGATTTTCTTTCTTCCGCTAGACTTTGTTTCTTATGCGAGCCTAAGCTATTAAAAAAAAAGTGCAGACAGCTTTGAGCCAGCTCATTTCATACACACGATAATAAAACAAAGCTTTTATTCCGCTAATCATACTTGATGCCACTTCGATTGCAAGGATAATATAAGTTAATTAAAACTTACCTCGACTGAAGAGTCCAGTTCGCACGTTGTAGGAGACACCATCAAAGACAAGACTGACAGATTTATTGACACGAGGTGATTTCGGTGCGTTGATGAAGTACTCATTACTCTTCCCATTCGCATTCAGCGTTAACGCTAATTTACGAAATCCCGCTGGATCTGGTAAACTAAAGGATGACTTTTCTGTCATGGCGAATTGAAGCGATTGAACGAATGAACTTCACGATGTTCCCCCTTTGCATAAGGGTAGTTTTCCAAGGTAAATAACTCGTGTTTACGCGTATACAATACGTATATGTTATGTCACTTTACTGCATGTTCTTACACGATCCTTCTTTTCTCCTCTCGTATTCTAAAATACAAGGCTACGACGGTATAGGCATTGCTAGAGGTCATATGTCAACGCGTGAACCTTAGCTTTGCTCTTAAGACTAATAACGATACTGCTTTCTTTATATGTATTTATATATAAATATGTACGTATATGTGATCTATTTTAACGATTCATGAGCACGTCCGATTTTATAAATGGACCAGATATTAGCTTATAACGTCGCGAGTAAGCAACACCGTACCAGAGAACGAATAACAGATCCACTCACGACGGAGGGCGCGGCCTTACTGACGGCTCTCTATAGGCACTAGGAGTAGCTTTGCTATCTCTTCAAACTTCGAAGTGCTCCTTGCATACTTTACTACGCTTCTTTTATCATATGAAATTCTTTTTATTACAAATAGACAACGTTTATGAGATTTTGCATTAAGAATCTTTCATTAATTTTTACGATATTTGTATTTTTATATTGATTATTAAGAATATGCATTATTAATTGCATGCGAAAGAGCAACATCTTATTTGCCTGCTTTTTTAAAAATATATGCTGCAACTGGTAATAAGTTATTTCGTAGGAGGATGTTAGTTTTTTTTTAATTTTTTGTGCCACTGTTTACCATTAATGCAAAATAGTAGCGCCGTATAGGAAAGTACTGTACAGTGCTCCGCTTTGTGTTTGTATATTAATCATATGTCTGATGGTATATCGTTGTGTTATATGCGGGACTTCACTACCAAGCTACTTAATTTAATTGTAGAATACAGTGATTATATGATATCAGGTACCTACGTGAATGTTATCTTTAAATGTGATATCCACAGGTGTTACAGAGTTATTGATCGTTCGATTATCAATAATGCAACGAATATATTTGCGGCGAGATTAATTTGCTTGGAGAAGAAAGCCGTGGTGCAATCTTCAATTTTTTTTGAAGGTTGATATATCTTTAATTTGACAAGAAAAAGCAAGTTATATTATTAGGTAACGTTGTATAAAGTATAGCAATAACAAATGATTAAAAGGTATAAGAATTCCTTCTAATTAGCCATAAATGCACCTTTTTTTTAATATCCCTCATCTTTTCGACTCGCACCGTCAACTAATATGACAGCCACTCCAAGCATGCTCTCAACGGCTGATTTCCCAAGCCTCAGAAAGCTGATACAGATGGTGGGGGAGGTTGGGACAATTAGATAGGGATCTGCAATAGCCGAATGGGTTCCAAAATCATGACGCAGCAGTCACTGTACTATCTGATTTAATGTAATTAACTAAACAAAGCATTTTATAACATTAATTTCAACGTGTACAGTATGCACTCCATCAGTGAAAAATCAATCCTGACCTTATGAGGTTGGGCAATATAGTTATGCTTGAATAATATTATTCTAATATGAAAAAGTGCTGTATAAAAAATAAGCAATATTTTATTAATTCCTCATTGATGGTTTATCATCTTTTTGCGAAACATTTGCGTCATCGAAAATCGCAGTAGGATTTCTGTAAAATCACTGTTTTTTGCTATCAAATTACTGTAATAAAAAGGACGCCAGTGATCACAGGTATAAATGTCTACTTTTTGCAAAATCTATAATCGTAAAAAATTAAGAATAACGAAGTGTCTAGCCGTCCGACAGTCGGACGATTACTCCATATTTATTCGTCCGGAAAGTACATGAAGAACGAATCACGTGATATTTTTAGGATAGGACATAGTTTCGTATTGTATAATAGAGACGGTATAGTAGATGAGCGGTAATCCGCAAATGTAAAAAATTGTTTTGCATTTCTGTAGGAACCTGTATGCATAATTTACTAAGCATCAGGTTTGAATTGCATCATTCAATTTATTTTTCTACCTATTTACTACATTTTGTAGTTTTTTGTGCATCAAAAATATGTGAAGAAAAGTAACGGTTTGATTGAAGGTTAAGTAAGATTTTTAAGTAATTTTTTTAACCAATTTGCAAATAATATCTCTGTTACATATTCTATTTGATTCATTTCATAATGCAATTGAGAATGTTGATATTTCGGACTATTTTTCTGAAAGACCTCCGTGGAATATGGTGCATAATGACGAATTATTAATCCTGAAGGTGTTTTAGTTATTAAAAAATCGACATAAGATTGTGCAATGGGTGTGATGGGTTGCTAAATGGTTAGGTTAGGTTAGGTTAGAACTCTAATGCTGTAATGTTATAACTACCGGACGAATAAATATATAAAAATCGTCCGACTGTCGGACGGTTAGACGCAGCCTAAGAGTAAACCGCGTATCATCCAAATATATTCTTTCAATTGATACATAAAATGTATAAAATATATTGATAATAGATATTTTCTATTTGCATGATGATAGTAAACGATTCTAAACAATGTACAGTAAGTTTTCAACAAATACAATCTATCTTTCACAATTAATATAATTTCTTGGTCTTACCTAGCAAAGCAGAAGATATTCTCAATAATTTATATAGTAAATTAACGATCATGCCAAAAGTATGTACCACGAAATATGCTCTAGTTTTAAACACGCAAGAAACATAAAATGTCAAAGGAAAAATATTCGTAGGCCGTTTAATCACAGCTTGCAAATTCACAAGTACAGTGTATACATAAATATTACACATATATGATAATATATGGAGACCAGATCGCGCATTGTGTTTTTATATGTGACATATGCCTGGTCATCATGGTCGTAACATTTTACTGTCTCATTAAAACGAACCAGCGCATGTGACGCTCACACAATGGCTATGATAATTCTGAAATGCACGTGAATAGAATTTAAAACATTTCGAACTGCTATTTCCATTGATTCTATTGATGTTTGATGATACGATGATATCACAATGCGAAATCTTCAAGAAAACAAACGATGCTGCACTAAAGTCTCTGTAATCAATGTACGGTGCTAGTAAAAAATATTGGCACAGTGCAATACTTTTGACCAACACTGTATATTCTTTATTAAATTAAAAACGTATCTGTACGATTTATTAATTAATGAATTGTACTTGTCAATTTTTAATCTGCATTGATAAACCTTTTATAGGAATATAAAATTATCTGTTAAACGGTCATGCAGTATTGTACATTCATTGACGCGTCAATAGTCACGAAATGATAAGGATACGTACTGTTACCGAAGAAATCATTCTCTTTGTGTATACATTTGCCTGTGGCCTGAAACGAATCTTCGATAAGCCGCATATTATGGATTTGTCATACAAGTACAGTGCAGTAGTACTGTGAGAGTCCAAGTACAAGAGATGCATATATATTCCACATATATTTAGATAAAATCATCTGAAGACAAAGATAACAAAATTCATTGTTCCGGTAACAATACCATTCAGGTTAAGCACTTCAACGTTTGTTTCCCGCGTAAATGCGAATAACTAAGGAGAAACAAACAATTCAAAACACTGTTGTTAGATATCAGTGAAAAATTTACGTGACGATAAATAACAAGAAGAAGACATTTATTTGCTATGATAATACTATGTAAGCTTTACTTCCTTTAGCATTATATACATATCAAAAACATTATCATTGGTTCTCTAACGCCCGTTTTCTTCGACGCGGTTCAAACTTTAAACTCAGTTTAACCATGTGAATAGCTTATCAGATACTTGCATTTTGAAGATAAACCAAGTTTAAAGCTTGAGCCGTGTCGAAGAAAACGGGCATAAGAGGATCGCTAATACCTGCCCCCGCACGTCATCTAGAAGACTTTGGAACGATGTATCGTTATAGCGATTACGCGGCATTTTTAAATTCTCAGACAGATAGTTTGTTGTTAGTATTGGAGGATTAACAAAAAAATTGATAAAATGAAGGATCGTAGAAAAGCAATCGTACAAACAAAAATCTTATATTTTCTTAGATATATTTTGGATACGTATAATACATGCGCTGCTTTGTTCTTTGTACATTACAAAGAAATCTCTCTTATCCCCGCACCGAGATAATAGGAATTTAAGTCATCTGACTAGCTCCAGCTATGTGGGAGTAAATATACACGTTTTTTTGCGTGATACATATTTTACAGTGCTATTTGGCATTTTAATTAATACGTTTACGGGACGCGGATCCACCAATTAAATATCCGTAAATAAAATAATAATTAAATGTTAAATTGCGCTGTACTATAAAGTGTCATACCTATACTTATCGTTTGCATTTCATAGAAGTTGCCTATTCTATAACGTTGCATCGATATATCGTTTTTTTTACCTCAATTTTTACGTTGTCAAATTACTTGGATTAATCTTCATTGTGCCACCTTCTGGTACAAGAAAATAAGTACTGGTGACGATTATTACAATAAAGATACTGATATTGTACCCTTAAAGAGAAGGTGAAACCAAAGAGAATTTTTTAAATAATTATAGTTGTCAACGAATGCAACGTAGGTCCATAACAGGAAACTGGTATGAAAAAAACCAATAAATAATAAATATTTATAAAAGAAAATCGACTTTAACGGGTTGTTATACTTTCGCGTTACGCTTTAACAAAGATCTACCCAGTTATATGGCTGCATTCCTCGTCGAACACAAAAATTTTATAATCGGGACATATTTGAACAAATTTTCACGTATCTAATCTACCCGTAATTTATAAATCTTAAATCATAAGGCACTTGGTCATACAATTGCAAAATCATGCACTAAATGGTTGCATCATTTTCATATTGCATACCTGTATCATTTTGAGATAGAGGTGCACAACTTTTTGAATGTAACAATATCTGCGTAATAACATAGTACGCAGATCACGAATCGTAATACAAAAATATGAATATCTTTTTTAATCTACGACTGTCATTAGTATCGAGAGGGCACCCTGTGTCAAGTGACAAAATTCACGTACGCACGTTAAGCATCAAGATAGAAGCGAATATTACCAGGCGAATTCACATAGCTGAGAATTCGCAAAATTCTAGGCAAGCTTCATAATCGATACTAGAATAGAGTATTTATGTATTTAGTGATGCTTTTTTTTTGTCGTTTCAAGCATTCACATAGATTACGACGACAGTAATGAGTGTTCGTCTAGAAACCCCATGGCCACTGTCAAAATTCTGTGACAGTGTATCACTATAACAATTTAATGTTGTACGGTTATTGAAGTTCAGTCATAACATAAACTTTATTCTTACTAAGCTAAGACTCTGATTGAGCGTTTGATAGTGGACATGGGGCTGAAAATGTTACTCTCAGGCTTAAACGTAATGACCCACAGAAAGAATGGATCAATTATATAATGAAATTTATCACTTCCATCAGATGCTTCAAATGCATAAATTAAACAATAACCATAAATCGCTCCACAGTGTGAAACTAATAACATACTACTTTTAACATTCTTAGAGATACTAACTATGAGATTAACAAGAGCTAACTATAATTACGGCGTGTGAGAATGACATCTATGACGGTCCTCCTATGTGTCTTGTATAACAATGCATCACAAAGACGGAAGACCTTTGTGAATTAAAATTAAAAATGTCGCAGCATTGGCTGCTTCATATTTCGCATTTACACTTACACGATGATCCTTAAAATTCATTTTATCAAAATTTGTTGAATTCGCATACGCTCATCCATGCATACATTTAATATACAAATAATATACAAAAATTTCGTGATCACATCCTTGACGCCATTAGACTAGGATGATGAACTCGTTAAGTATAACCAAGAGAAATATAATTTAGAGAAACAGATTTGTCAAAGGGTTGCTCCATTAATTTAGCCAACACTTTCCCCTACCATTAATAACCAAAATCCTGGTAGAACAAGTAAATCTTATTTCTGAAAATCGCGCGACTGATCTCATTAAGCTATTAGTCAAAAAGCAGCACCTTCGTAAACCGTCCCGACATATTCAGCTATTTTTAATGCGTATCAGTAACTGTTAAGCGTTATCACTATCCGGACGAGTGTTCCTAATCAAAGAGGCGCATAACTAACTGCGCGTGTATGTGATGGCAAATTGTTTTTTAAATCGAAAAGCTTCTCGTGGTCTATCTTCTATTTAGTTTACACCAGAGTGCACTCGCCGTAAGTAAATGCATGAGGACACCGATACCAACTATGAGCACCAAGTTGTTGACAACGTTGGTATCACCGATTTCCATCTCCTTCAGGAACTTCGTAGGCTTCTTATAATGACAATAAAAATCGTCGCACTTCAGATCCGTCCTATCAAATCCGTACATCGTATACAGTAGGCTATGGAAACCAGCCCTAAAGTAGGATATATGGAATATCCAACGGAATGCAGCTGGCGTATCCATGTAACGAATGCAAAAGCCAAACACGGAGAAAAGTACAGCTATTATGGGTCCAGCGAATACTGCAATCTGTAAAAAAAATATTATACATTGAGTAAGCTTCATTTTTGCTGCTCAGATACTGTCAATGTACAAGACTTGATTGTAAAATTAATTAATGTTCTATAAAACTATTTATCTTTACCTTTACAGGAGTCGTCGCACCGATGAAAAAGCCCCAAGCCTGTGCAGTTAAACTAGCAGCTATACTGACTACCATGAAGGAGATGATACGATGGGTTTCAATGGGCTGTCCAGTTAGCCAATAACTGACAGCAAGATAAGTAGCAGCGCACGCTGCTTGGAAAGGAATTTCGATGAGCAGCATACTGATGTAATAGGGTGCTAGACGGTACCATCGATTAAAATGTTCCCGCGTTAACATCTGCATCTCTATTGGAACTGAACACAAAAGAAGAAAACGTTAATAGTGAAACCGGTATTATTCCCGCTTACTTCGTTGGTAAAGAAGGAACCTGCAAAATCAATTCCTGAATATACTTACAGGCAAGAGTCACGGCCATCTTTCCGGTATAGACAATCAGCAATAAAGATCCGTACAAGTATGCATAATTGGCAAGAACACCATTGGCTCGATAACCGCTTCCCATGTACAAGTAGCCGAAAATCACGCCAATCATCAAGTGACAGAGAAGTCGGACCACCAAGAGTGTGTAATCTCTCTTCAGGCACATAAGTTGTCTCTTGTACAGAAGATAACATTGTGCAAGGAAGCCTGCTGGTGGTGGAGGCTCCTTGGTACTGCCTGGAAGCAGTCGATAAGTTGTCGATGTAGCAGTTGAATGAGTCATTAAAGTATTACTTATCAATGATAAGTCAGAACATGTGAATATAGAGTGATGATTCAATGACGATAACTGGTAACTGAATGGAGTAATGTTATTTCATATACAGATTTATTATAGTTTCTATACTTACATTGAAGCTGAGGCTTTGGAGCAGGCATGACAGTTTTTTGATCTTCCCACATTTTTTCAACAGCAATTGCTAGTTTGTCCACTGTTAATTCATATTCACCGACTGCTACTTCCAGTACTGCAAATGAAAAATTATAGTTGTAAATAACACACAAAATAATATTATATTTCATGAAATTGCTAGTGTAATCCTATGCTCGATGACGGTATGTAATTGTACGTGGGCAATAATAATTTCCCTATCATTATTGTACGATCATTAAACACACTTTTATGAGAGTCTAGTACTCGTGGACAAAGTAATGAGCACGCGAATGCTGTCCGTTTAGTATAAAATTTAAATTACGTACTCTCATTACAGATTTCTCTGTTTGAATTAATTTCTGTCATTTAATATCACTTAATGTCATCGCTATCCCTATCGGTAAATTATGACACATATATATTATCGAATCATTCTTAGGGAAAGGAAAATAACATTATTTACAATAATATCTACTTGCACGCTACATTACGCTCTGGGCAAGTATCGTAAATCATTGAACTTTTAATTTATACCTACAATAATTAATACGGATTCGAAAGGAATTATTGCATTAGTAATGATCATATTCATATACTGATTATCAACAGTTTAGAATAGTTATTATTACATGCGACTTCGACTATTGGATAATTAAAAATTTGCGATCATCTGCTTTCAAAAAAAATAAAAGGAATCGAATTTTGCTGAATCACAGGAAAAGAAAGTAAGTTTCTTTACGAGGTGAAACGCACTAATCTTATAAGTCTTTTAGCAGTTGATACTGAGAATAACTAGAGCATGTCCAAGGCAGAGCAGCCTTTCAGAACTTTGTCTGTAAACAGGTAAAAGTGAGGATATTTGTGGTATTTGGATGGTATTTGAATGTCAACGAACCGTGACTAGGCAAATCGTTAAAAGAGACATTTCCCTGTATTAAAAAATAATGTTCCAACAAAAAATATCAAACTAAATCATTAACAACAAATTGCATAAACTTACGAAAATCAGCAGGATTG
Organism: Pachycephus smyrnensis; assembly: GCA_030142225.1. Lineage (NCBI taxonomy): Eukaryota > Metazoa > Arthropoda > Insecta > Hymenoptera > Cephidae > Pachycephus > Pachycephus smyrnensis. Next base: position 668,798 of record JARQST010000321.1, on the reverse strand, counting down.
TGATAAGGTGGGCATTGTACTCCTATAGATGCCAAATGTGGTAGAAGATTCTGTACAGGACCTCTATATATACAGTGACCAGAGGCAACTGCATAAAGAGAATCGAACATCTCGAATAGCAATGCACTAGGTTGATGTATCGTACACACTACGGTACGTTTTTCAATTTTTGCCAACCGTTGAAGCAAAGCAATGCACTGACTGCACGAGGCAGAATCGAGACCTGAAAAATAGATATCACATCTTTTAGAAAATATTGTCTCATAACAAAATTATTTACGTTTTTCTTATTGTTATATATTACCAGTGGTTGGCTCGTCAAGGAACAATACTGAAGGATTGCTCAGTAATTCAAGGGCCACGTCGAGTCTTTTCTTCTGCCCACCGGATAGCCGACCGCACAAGGTATCGTAGCAGTGACTTAATCCAAGCATCTCCAGGAGTTCCAGGACCTGCAAGTAAACCGTGATGGTAAGCACAAGCTACTTGGACAAACTCGGGCAAGGACGACTGGCACATAATGTGTTGGTGGAGTTATGCTCATATCTTTCTAGGCGAAGGTTGGCTTGTCGAACGACTTGATAAGGACTTGATAAGGTGCAATGAGTGCATATAATAATTTTAAATAACTTCTTTAAATTCTCCTTGCATATAATAGATATTGCCAATAAGTACAATAATAAATAAGAGAATAATATCAGGAGATATCAGATGATAAATCAATTTAGAGACAGCTGACTATACTTTCATAATGAATGTCTTATACACAGTTAACCAGTCACAGATAAGATTTAGAAAGGCTAAAAAATGCAATTGGTGGATTACGTTTAAGGTTAGCAGTACGAAGACGTGATTAGTGAAGACGTGATGAGGTAGAATGGTCCATGTTGTACGATGATTAACTAATAATGATATTCTATTTACCGTCTGGACACTATCGCGTGTCATTTATTACTCTGGCGACTTTCAATGGTTATATGAAAGTATGCAGCGAATTTTGAATGCAAGCCAAGGATGTAACTGTTGTTCGCGTCCATTGAGTATTGATAATTTTGAGGTTGATTAAGTCACGAGAGATCAAAGACCCTGAATCCAAGTTACATAATCATTTCTATATATTTCAAAATGTCAAACCTGAGTATGTTTGTATGCTGAGCTGATGGTGTAGCCTAGTTTGAGATGCGCAGCAATAGTCATGGCTTCTCCTACAGTCAATCGAGCTCTTAGACAGGAATCTTGTTGAATGTAGCACGACGTTCGCCTCCATCTTTCACTATGTGGTACACGAGCCTTGCCATTCACCATGATTTCTCCGGTAACACCTTGAACACTAATAAACAAAAAAAACACCCTTAGTTTTCCCTTTAGTCTGACAATTATTTTTTTTAATTTATTCTAAAAGAATTTTTTTAAGTATTATCCTAGTCGGTAATGACTATCTCATGCGGTGACCGATGCTACGTGCTTCTGCACGCTGCTATTTTTGTAATTGTCAAGAAGATTGATTTAACTTTTAATACGTGAGAGATCACGTGGGGTCTGTCTCGATTAATCACTGCCAATCTGCGTGACACGGGTTGGAATTCTTCTTCGGTTTTCAGGAAAAATTATTGGTAAGATACAGTGAGTCTGTATTTTTCTATCAGAGACAGTCAAGGACGTCGTTAAGTGATATCTGGTGTCTGTGTAAGAATGATAAGACATTACTTTCTTGGGACATGTAAACTTGTAAGAATATTATTCAAGGAATAATGTCGAAATAAAGGGACACGTTTTGAATTTTATAGTATGTTTGTTTTACCAGAATCCTAGTTACGTAATTTTGCATCGCTCGCAGGTAGTATTTATCGGTATATTCAGTTACTGTTCGTCATCTATGCACTTCATTATAGTCTGTAGGATTTCCGTCTTGGTATGTTTAATTATCTCGATTACGTGATACTTTTTGTTATGTCTAATGAGCGCTTTAGACTGGACTGTACAGACCTCTCTAGTGATTACTGTCGTAACTGGAAAGTACATCCAGTTATTGTCATGAGTGAATAAATTTATTTTCTTATATGCAATTTCGGTCGCTGAGTTAATATATTCACAGTGTGATCATTCGGTTTTTCCAATGTTTGCTTGAAGGGAAAAAAAACGTCTTTTCGCAAAATCCTTATGATAAAACGTTATACCTATCGATCACTCACGTGTGCTTTTCATTCTGAACATAACCTGGTGGGTGTTTACTAATTTACTAGCTTTGATAGAAAATCATACAGCCCAATTTTATAAGCATTCTAAACGATATAGAAAAAAGAGTGATATTGCAATAACAAAACTGCATTTAATTCTGAGGACTCATTAATGCTTTTAAATTTAACGTTTACTAGGTAGTTTAAAAAAATTTCATTGATCTTGAGTATGTTGTGAAATCGGGTCACGAGTGTAAGGAGATGTACAAGATGAGTATAAACTTGTACGTAAATTTCAGATATCCTTGGCCTGATCCGATTTTTTTCTTTTTGGCTCACATAGCCGCTTGCACAAAGTAAATTTTATATAAATTTATGAAAGTCTCACAGAATAATGAAGTTTTCCAATTTTTCAAGATAGCTATATAAGTCTTGTTGGTATCCAGTGAAAAAATAACGCATTTAAAAGTAAGAAAAAATACTCACGTGTAACCAGCCAAAACGTTGAGTAGTGTCGATTTTCCAGCACCGGAAGGACCCATAATGGCTGCCAATTCTCCAGCCCTGAATTCCCCGCTTACTCCATGCAGTATCTCGCTGGTTTCTACAAGAGACGCATATGACAAATTATAGGTTTGCATTTGCGGCGAATATTGCGCGTCATTTGCGAGAGACGTGCACGTGCTAGCGTACGGACACGTAGATACATAAAATTACAGCCTTTCCATATTGAGAAATTTCAAAATGAAAGGGGGAGCGTAGTTAAATCTGCTCGGTGTATTTCCTCATTTGCATCCTCCCCGTATTTTCAATATAATCGTATACCTAACAATTACTGTCAAGAATTCCGTGCATTTCTGGCTACGTGAATTCTAATAGAAAATGCATCCAACTTGCAGTATGGACGCATGGAAATGCACTTTGGTGACCGGGTAATCGCGTTCAATGTCACTGAGGATTTTCGCGAACGTTTTTGCAGCGACTTGTGATTTGTGCAATCGCTGCACGACTCACTGTTAGGTAACATGGGAAAATCAAAGAAGCCGCGACTGCACCTTAAACAACTTCTTGAGATACTGAGGGAAACGCGTACGGAAGCACGTACATCGCTAATTTCCAGTTATAAAACTTTAGCAGGACTATGTGGTCTCGTTGAAATTCGCAATACAAATATCTAATCGTTAGATACGGACTTGTTTGCTTGTGGTACAAAACTAATAGCACGCCATTTTGTGGACGATTCGTACACTATATAAAAATTACGTCATGATTATATAATTTTATGGATGATCATGAATGTGTCAAAGTAACATGACGCATCACTCGCGATAAGAAAAATAATATTGCTTTGGGAAGGAATAAGGTGTATCGTACGTCAACGGAAATTGCAAAAATTGATTTCTGGCATATGATTATATAGGGTGCTCGAATGTTATTTATTTCGCAATTACTTTTGTGATTATCCAAAATAAAACTTCTTGATGATCTCACGAAGCGTTGTGTTATCATAGCGCGAGTGTTTGGTTATCGGTGTATGACTGAAATTTATAGTTCGTATATGCCGGATGAACAACACGGGCGGCCATTTATGGAATTCAAGCTTGTTTATGTAGACTTGAAAAATATTGTAAAAAATTGGAAACAGAAACAATCTACCATGTACAAGTGACGCAGCGAGGAAAAAAACTCTTTGACCACGAAGTACAGTGTTCGAGGAGAATCGTAAAATGTTCATAGCACTGAACGTTCACAGAATCACGAAGAACTCGATTTCAATTATTTTCAATTCGATTCAATCGATTTGTATAATCATAATAAATAGAAATGTTCACATTCCAAGTTATCATACACTGCGTCAAACTGCTAGTTGCATAAAATCAAGCACGAGATGAAAATGCATCATCGCGCGTCCTTTTCAATTTTTTAATCAGCTATTAAAGCTATTAAGCACATTGAAAAGTTTCTGGATGTCATTTCGTATAAAGAATGCATGTTTCCTTACTAGACGACTTATCGCTACAAGAGTAGAAAAAAATAAATAAAAAAACTTTCATTGCGTCTCGTAGAATGATCTCAAGCTTGAATTTTTCAATTGATTTTCGCATTACTCGCGATAAGAGCAATCAGTTACTCTAAAAATTTAATAGCGTCATTAATGACATAAAAGCCGTCCCATCGCTGTATCAAACAGTGAAAATGGATCATCGCACAGACTGAGCCAGATGCTCTCAAATTACAATGAAGATAAATCATGCCTTTTTCTCCATAGACAAAGGAAAAAAAGATCGAAAACAATGAATTCTCTATCAAGTCACACGTGGTTCTACGTAAAATGTTACAAAGTATACGTGTGCATGGTTTTGCACTGAAATAAATATTATTTTTTTATTTTAGCATATACTTCTGTGATTTTATGGAAAGCCACGTGTGATTTATTAAGGATTGCAGTGTCAAAAAAAAATACATTGAGCTCGTGGGCCGACTATAGGTATATGACGAGTGCACACATGTTATTGTACATATGTTACTCATCACTTGATCCATTTTCATCATATGTAGCACATGGTTAAAAAAAATGCCTACCAGTGAATCACGTAGGACTTCGACACAAAGACTTCAAGAATTAATTATTGGAGTAGTTCTGTATTCAAAGATACGTTTTCTAAATAATAATAAAGAAACAATCTCACTTACACTACATCTCATTTGAACTAGATAACGTTACAAAACGAACACCACAGTGCCCACATTAAAGGCAAACGTAAACAAGAATTTTCATCTTTGTTTTTCCTTTAGATCCATTTAAATCTCCATGTTATCATGGACAACCAGAGCAATGATACGTGCCGCAAGACTCGTACATTGCACGTTCGTACATAATACGTAAGCATTGGTGTATGTAAATGCCTGAATTTTGCAAATGAACCCCTAACCCGGAGTGCAGTACGTGATAGAAAACAACTAAAAGAAAACGGCGGACATGCATCTTGGAACAGTTCTACAGCCGTACGCGACGATTCGCAGATGAACTCGAAAGCAAGAGGTAAAGGACATTCGGATCATGATAAATTGATTGTTCAAGAGATGATGTGTTACAAGAGTAATATAGCAAACAATATTTTCTCAGATTTATGACAGATAGTCAAGTGTTAATAAGACTATGGTTTTGGACTAGACATCAATAGCTGGCTTGAAGCACACCTTGACTCTTCTGCTTCTCACGAGATTCAAATGGCAGCGGCCATTGGAAATAAAATTTCCCACAAGCCTTAACACAATGTCACGAGGTACGCCATTGTTGGTGATGTACCGTTTCCTTTGTCACTCTATGAATAATACACAGATGGCTGAACGGATGCGTCAACGCCACGTAATATAAGTGCATTTTACGAATTGATCGTCATTATTGCGTTGGATTCAACGAAGTCACCGAATAATCATTCTATTCGAAATCTCGTGTGAATTATGTCATGAACCTTATCTTCGTGCGACGTTATACGTACGCATATCAGACTATGTGAAATTACATTCGATATACGTTGGCATTAAATTACATTCTACATATAACGCGTTATATATCTACATGAACGGATATTATGCGATTCGACATTGATCTAAGTAAGAATAATTAAGTCAATGACTCACGAATAATGATACAGAACTCCAAAGAGTTACTCCTCATAGACTCGACTGATTCGTGTTACGCTGTGTACATACAAGATGTAGAGGAAATATTTATCTTGTCGAATCTTAATTTTTCAAAATATTTCTTCTACAGTCTAGCGAGACGGTTAGGCTAATGGTCGTCCTGTAAATATGCATATTCAAATCGCCCGCCCAACTGTGCTAATGCAAATAGAAAATTATTCTACAATTGATATCCATTGGGAACAACAAAGAACGCGTTGGTTGTTCGAGAATAAAGAAGAAACTTGCTATACTCGTGATACATGATTGAACGTTTCAATTTTTTCTACCAGTACGACGACTTGTTTTAATGCTCTGCGCAGAGGCATTCAAGTGGTAAATAGCTATAGAAGTGTTTACTTGTTCTCGAGTCAAGTGAGAGAGTCAAGTTAAAGAATCAAGTGGTATTCTTAATTCGCAAACGACTATACATATATATTATTACATTTTTAAACATTAGTCACCGACGCTTTGAGATACATTTGTTTGCAATGCTATACCATTGTAATGGTAATAATAATTTTTATCCTAGTACCGATGCGAACATGCGCATGCGCAAGAACGGAATAGAGGCATTTGCCAATTATAAAATACGTATGTACGTCCAACAGCGTCCACAGAACTAGATTACCTCGCGTTACTGATAAAAGGATAAAAATCACGTAAGAATTTATCATGAACAACACACACAAAATTACAAGTATTTTTTTTTAAATTTCGAATCGTGCAGACAATAAATTAGCGAATAATGTTATTCCGTAAGTAAGGACTCGTCGACCATGTAAACATATTTTGGATAAATGTTTTTATATACGAAAGTCAATAGAGCTCTGCGTCTAATACAAAAAATGATTTTAATTACAAATATGGAAATCTTTAAGGAGACTCCGTACCTCTCATCACCATGCGAATAGAATGTCAAAATCATTGTTAACCTTGCAACCTTTTTTCCGCTTTGGGAAAAAAATCTCCGTAATAATCTTGTTATTTACGATTTTCGTTGATATTTGACTCGCATGGTAAATAAGAGGTTAGGGGTCCCCTTACTCGTAGCACAATACGCATATGATCAATTTCGCTCGAATATAAAGGAATGAATTTTCCAGCGTTAACGATTAACGATTAAACCATTGATTTTACTGATTACCAACTCGATTCTTGATATTAAACAAGAACGCTAATACGTCACGAGTAATGAAACTCAGTCGATAATAATATCCTGTCACCATTTCTTTAGTTCTAGATGATATGTGCATGCTGGCTCGAGTGAGCAAGGATCACATATTGAAAATAAACTCTCGTTTATTAAAAATGACTGTCAAGTTTCTACTGCGATGAACGATATCTTGTAATGATCGATAATCACAAACGATCATACGATATTTTATACATGCATGCCTATAACCGATTAATCTCACAAGACGAGTATCATATTGTTTCCACGTAGATTCCCAATAAATTGCTGCAAGCCGATGTAATACATTAATCGTCTATTATTCAAGGCAAAAGCGTCTCTCATCAAGCAGCACGATTCAAATGTTTACGGATATGAGATGCTGTCTACAAAGTTCCTATCTAAACCAACAAAAAAGGTACGATTTTCAAAATTATAATATTCTTACCAGGAACCAGTTTGCGAATATTCCATCGGCGAACACGATATCGAATATTGTAGAAGCTCAGGTCAACTTCAGGCCTTTTTGGAAAGGAGTGCTTCTCCTGGAGTAGGTAATTGTTGTTCCTGGGCACGCACGTAACCTCGTGCACATTGTCGTGGCTGGTGTTGTCGACCTGGCAGCAACTCAGAGATGCACGGGATGGCGAACATTGCGCCGAACTTCCGCCGTTTGTCATGTTTCCTATTTGTTCACAACGACTGAACTGTCGAGTGTTTCTTTAAGTGTTACTTCAAAGAATATTCTTCCTTTTCTTTATCGCTCTTCTATCTACCAGAACACATGACCGAGATACGATGGTCAGTCTTCTTCTTACCTGTAACATAGACAAAAAAAAATATTTAAATATATCGTAATGATTGTGATAATTCATTAAGCAGTTCATATTAAGACAATTTTTATGAATTTTTGATATCCCTTGTATCAGAAGTGCGTGGAATATTTATTGTAAACAATCTTCCAGTAATTTTATAATTATCACACCCCACTTAAATTATTGCTGTAATTAACCAATGAATACTAATTTTCTTCTCCTGCCAATTAATTCTTTTTTTTTCATTATAAAAAGTGACTACGCGCGATTAAATTCCAAGAACTTCCATGACCAGAATCGTCAGTCTTTTTTCCTTTCGGTATTTATCAGTGCGATCATAACGTACGTACCGAGTGAATTGCAATGCATGCGCTACGTAATGCATATTGAAATTACCTATGTAATTTTCGTGTATACGACATTCCAAGTAGTCAACGACATAACGAAGGCACGCGCGTAGATTTACGATTATTTCGATTTCATGAATAGTCAAGAAAAATAAAAAGCAAGAAAGCTTACATACGTCATTGATTCTAACGAGTCTCTCTGTACGTTTATCGCGTTATCCGCTGTTAAGAATCTAATTTTCCAGACTAAATGACAAGTCCCGCTCGTTAACAATGGAAGTTAAACAAATAAATTGCTCCCGGTGAATTTCCAAATGTATGTCTCGTCATTGAAAACAGTGTAATAAACATTAAAATGGCAAGATTCCAACTTATATGCTCAAAAATGTGACTGGTTGCTGCTTCTGAAAATAATTTTCACTGAGTACGTAATATAAACAGCTTTACCATAAGAAAATGAGAGTATATTGTCTATAGTATTACGAAAGAATTAATATTCTCGTATTACGACTGTGTTACCACAAGGTTTTCTCATCACTATCGCCACAACGTTCAGGTTGCTCAAAATATTAGCAATTTTATTCTGTTGCATTAATCGCGAAATGTAATAGTACAAGTTTTGCCAGTTTTATAAAATTGTACACACCGATGCTTCAGACGAAATTTATTGCTAAGTAAAGATGCAGTGTTGGAATCATCAATGGAGAGAAAGCTGTCCGTTTTTTTTTAGTAATAAGGATAAACAAGCAAAAAATAAGAAAATAATAATGACGAGCTAATGACCTGCCGAAAAAATAGCATCGCTCTGTTATCATCGTGGGCGTAGGTTGTTTATCTGATTTTTTTTAAAAATGGATACGTATTTATTACGCCCATTACGAAATGAACTAATGACTTCTCGGGTACAAGTTAAATATTTTTGCTCGTATAGTCACACGATTGGGAATATTTTTTGTCTTTATCGGGATCACTCAAAATATGTCTACACATTACCTTTCAACTTTTTGGGATAACACTCATGCTTGAGATAACATATAATATTTTTTTAACTGTCGAAGTGACTAGATAGTTAAAAAATTTTAACTTGTCACGTTTCGCGCCATTGTATAATTGTCAATATACTAAGTGTTCTGGATCATATAGAAAGTGTTTTTTTACCGTATATGAAATGCGGCGTGTGGCGTAAATGAAACATGCTATGAGGAATGTTTTCACGATTCTGGAAAGAGTTACTGAATAAATTAAAAGAATAGTTTATCAGGAATAATAAGTGCCCACTGTTCGCGCGCATGAGTTCAATTAACGAAAAATAATAAATGAACTCCACGCGATAGTAATACGATTTTCCATAATTATGTCAAAGTTCAAGTTCATCGTATTATCAGTATACTCTTACTTGACAGGCCATTCACTTTCGCGTAATTTCTTGGGTTAAATCACCCTGGAAATTATCAAAGATCTAGGATTCTTCTATTTCTGTTTGCATTTGTTTCCTACCGTAAGTCACGAAGATGCAAGAACGTATAGTAATTGCAATATTCGTATTTTCGAGATTTGCAGAAATTTACAATTCTTAAAAGTACAGCGCTTTGCAAACATACGATTTCTCACATCTACCTATGACTTTGAATCGTTGTTCGAAAATATATTAAACATACAAACCAAAGTCTATGAATTTATTCGCAAATGACATAAAAGAATGAAAGTAGTAGAGCAATATCACTTTCGTACAAGCGCATTGTCATGTGTTAGAATTTCACTTAAATTTTTAAATCCTCTTACATATAACTTAAAGAACAACCAATGATCGAGAGACAGACAAATAGCCTACTGATAACACTAAAAAAAAAATTCGTAGACTAAAGATTGAACCGATGGTTATCTTTACATAAAGCGTTTCAGATCAGATAATTGCACATATTCCGTTCCAAAAGCTTTCATAATAAGACCCATGAGCAACCGAGCAACGTCATGCTGAAAAGTCACAAAAATGTCAAAGTTTATTGTAGAAAAACCGATTACCCGTATACAACAACTATACGACGTAAAAAGGAGAAAAATAAAAATATAAAACAATGCTCTTTGTCTGTATAGCCTTTCAAGATAAACACGTAATCGCATCCTCAAAAGTATCAAAGTTCCCTGCTACTTTATGAGCCATAATATGCGATGCTTATAATGACTTGTCGGGCCGTCATTGAGCGAAAAAAAACCATCAACAGACATAACACAATCGCAGACTTGAAAAATTGTATTTCTCGTATCGAAAAACGTCAAGGATATACTGAAAACGACCTACCTTAAATTCACATTGTCTCTAACGAGTTTTCGATTTATCATTTAAAAAAATCATTGAGAACAATCAAGCGTATATTTAACCGTACACTGAAAGCTATTGTATAAATCTTGAGCAATTTTGACCAGCTGGCTTAGGTAATGGACGTTGCACTTTAAACGGCACGGGGATGTACGTTAAGATATATGTATATACACGTATATGCATCAATCAAATCATAGATCAAAGACGTAAAGCGAGTTGATCTCCGACGTCTCTTATGAGCAACTGTTGTTATCATTTGCAATAAAGTGACGTATATCCACCTTATCGAGTAAAATTTTCACAGTACGCAGGCTCGCAGACTCGTGCGATAACGTAATCAGACATTTCCAGTTCATACGTTGGAATAAAAGATTGTACATTATCCACAATGCATATAGGCACACCATCAGTGATCTTTTACACAGTGAAAAGTTATTCACAAAATATAACATTATGTCAGTGTTCATATTCCGATTTTTCAATGAAAAATAAAAAACAGTAAAAAAAATCTGAAATTTTCTTCTTAACCTTTAAGCCTATGCTCAGAGGAGGCGGTTTCGTGCGGTTTCGATATATATAGGTATAGAGCTCAATACAACTCCTTATATATATAGAAATCGCGAAGCGAACCGCGCGGAAAATGCCTCGTCTGAACCTACGCTAAGTGCTCGCGTGAATTTTTAACCCACAAGAAATAGAGGCTTTTGGGGTCTCTGTGGACCCCACGTGAGTACTTACAGGTTAATAAATAACGAGTGGGTTCTGAAGTATGTTTCAAATTTACCGCGCAACGTCTTGTATATCTTCAGGGTCATATTGTCCCTATCTATTACCTTTCTATGAAGTCGTTGAGATGTGTCGGTATTTTTATAGGACTCATTAGTACTTCCGGTAGGTGACAATAGGTTTAGCCTACGTTCAAACGAGGCGGTTTCGATATACATATATATTTATATACAGCTCAATACTACTACTTATATGTATAGTTATATGTGAAACCGACTCGTCTAAACGTAGGCTTATGTTAGTCTCGGGAGGAGACTTCTTTCTTTAATAGCAAACACCTTGTAGATATTAGCTAATAATAGAAGCACGCTACTAGTTCGCTGGAATTTATCTTAGATTTTCTCATGTGAGACACTCGATGTAAATTTCTGCATGAGTCAGAAGACTTACTTGTTGCTCTAGTAATAGTATAGTGTATTACCCTTGAGGAATACATACCGTGTACGTTTAATTTAATTGACTGTTATATCATCACACGTGTTACGGAATTGAAAATTACTTTGGAGGATAGATGTATGATCCAGAGACCGATATCTGAACAAGTGAACGAAATGTATGTAATTTTGATTTGAATTTTTGTAATTAAAAAACGTAATATACCTTTCTATAGGACTACAGAATTATTTAGTAATTGAAACGTTAGTGGCATATTAATGCGTGTCATTCTCTTTTCCGTGAAATTTTTACTATCTGGTGACAATTTTTAATTCCGATTTCGCAATCCGTGAAGTCCAATTAGGGCTGGGGTGAATTAAAGTTACACAATGATATATATCAATATAATATTAATACGACTCATTAAATCAACTGTCTCTTGCGACGTTACTGACTATCGAGTTTCATGCATTTTTTCTGACCAAATCGTACAAACGGATGTAGCACTTGATATCTTAATCTTGTGCCAAAATGATATGAGGAACCATACACAGAGGTTATTGTAAAAGCAAAAAAACCGTTTCTAAGACATATAAAATAATAATATTATTATTGGATTAATAACGATGTGAATATTTCGTAAGCACAATAGTATAGGTTATATTGTAGACAAAAGAAATGTCAATTAATTTGCAAAACTATTCAATGTATCATCGTCTATCTCGTCTCTGAATTATGATATTTAATATAAATTATATATTTAATTTTGATATTGCAATAAATTTTGATAATTTGAAAAAAATATGTTAGCGCTTGAGAGAGAATGATAAAATATTCTATATTAGATTATTTGATTCGTTATCGTGGCATAACCGTTTTATTATAAATCCACATGAACGTTCGCATTATTATTCAGGTTAATCGATTTCAATTTAGGGAAGCGTTAAAGAAATAAAAAAAATGGTTAACTGGACTAGTTCAACGACCTAACTTTTTCTATCGTGAAAGTTAATCCTCGTAATATCGAATCGATTGACAACTACGTAGAGCCGTAGAAAGTACCGAAATAAAATCAATCCATTATAGTTCGTTTTATTACTACCTGTACTCAATAGGAATATGAAAGTAGATATACAGGTTATGAAATAAGAATATATCTTCAAGTGTCAACGCGTCAGTATCAATTAGCAATATAGTATAGGAAACTGTCACTACGCCAATAAAAATGTTACCCTAGAAAACAATAAAAATTATCAAACCAAATGTCCATAGTTTGCAGAATGAATGACAAAAATAAGAGACTATGAGACACTCGATCCTAACAAAAGATCTCCAATTAAATACCATCGTGACAACACGTCGTTAGTATCCGTGGGGTTTTATTTTCAAGTGGAAAAGTTGCCAACGCTGGCAAAACACGTATAGAAAACGAATTTTAATTAAGTATACTTATTTGACTAAAATTAGTCTGGCAACCTAGTTACAAACTATAAAGAAAAAGGACTTACTTCGAAGGTTTCAGAAGAGTTCAGGCACAGTTGAAATAATAAAAAATTCTAAAGACTCGTGACTTTTTTACGAGCATATATATAAAGAACAATGAGAAAAATTCGTTCTCAATAGACACTGAATTGACTTAACCAGTGGTCTTAAACGGTAACATCAAAGAAGACCAGCGTCATGACCGAAGTCCCGAACGAGACTGAACTGACTGACGGAATCAAGAACGTCTTACGCCAGGGTCGAGACGTCGATCGGCGCACGTTCCCTCGTTCATTCCGTTTCGTTTGGTTTCGTTAGTTGGGCGTCTCGACGCTACGTCACGCACGTCGCACTGCGCTTATGTTCACATATGTGTTCTATTCCGGTATATACAGATGGGAGCACGCGATTCTCCCACATTTATTCATCATGTAATGTAAAATGAGTGTGTAGAACGTAATAACATTTAAGTATCTAAACATCTAAGTATCTAGATATCTTGTAGATTATGGCCCTACGGAGTGAGCAGATGGGATCTGGAAGAATGGAATCCGATAGAGTGTATTGGTAAACTTGGTCTTTGAAGGCGCTTGAATCTTAGGATTCTGAATCGAGGGTATAGTTGGGTTTTGTAGTTTGGATTTTTATCTATGAAATTATTTAAATTAGATACTTTAATTTCATGCATATGATCATATATTATCTGTTTATATCTGCTGGGGATTTTTGTGAAACGATTAAATTGGCGTACTGGAGATTGTGGTGAATAAGATTAACCCTTTGCGGTCGGAAGGCGCCACTCGGGCGCCACGGCGATTCGCACCGCAGATCGGATGTCGCCTAAGCGGCGACAATCGGTGTGTAAATATAGATAAACTGTCAAAATATAACGTTTTTGTAGGATAATTCATGTGTAAGATTATTTTATGGTACCTATAAGGCGCCCGCCACATTCGCGAAAATCATGTCGACCTGCCACCACGCCCGGCCGAAAAAGTCGCCGACCGCAAAGGGTTAAAGTTTAATTGCGAGTCGGAGTTACCATATGATTACTTGACTTTGATCTTGCATTACTCAGATGCGCTCTCGTTTATTAGTAGAGAACGCAGGATCGTCTGGAATTTATCTTCATTAATTCTTTCAATATGTCAATCTTATGTGTTGTGTGTAATACCCACGTGTTTGAATATATCTGTACGGAAAAGGAGAGAACAGATATTAATTAACGCGTACAAGAAGTGCGATCACTGAATGTCACGAGCTGTCAGATTATTTTTTTTGTTTTGAAATTTTGATTATAAAATTCAACTGACGTGTATAGACTGCGGCATTATTTCTCTATTTTTATAATTACCCGCGAGGCATTAACGGCACCTCTTTTGTACATCCGTAATTAGGAAAGTGTATACTGTGAAAAGTAACTGATAAAGCATGACCTCTACGCCTTGGGTTAAAAAGACTGTGAAGAAAAAACGTGCGTGCATACGACAATATCACTTTGGAAAGATTTCATATAAAATATTAATGAAGAGGTATGAGTGAACCCGAATGTGTGAAATATAGCTCATTGTTATGATAACAAACCGGAATTATTTGCGAAGAGGTTTTCGCTTGGAGAGTATCGCGCAGGGGTTAATTTATAATGCAACAAAGATACGTGAACCGAAAAATTGAAAATAAATTAACCTTTTTTTCATCAACAAATTTTCTGCACATTTCCATACGAATAGCGCCGGATTCCAGTCTCTTTTTTTTTTAAATATAGTCAGTGAAATACAGAACAACTTTGATTGGTTTAAAAATTTCACTAAGACAAACCTCTAGGAATACTTTGCAAAAAATTAACAATTTAAACAAACGCGAAATTGCCCTCGTAGATATTATCAGACAGTGTTCCATCCAATGAATATTCAGTGCCAGTATCTGTTATGTAAAAAGAACTGCACGCGGTTCGCGTAAAGATGTTTCTACAAGACCAACAAGTATCAATACTTAAAACGTCAATACTCTGACGCACTATTGCGATTTTTCGAAAATTATCATAATCGCACAGACTAATCACAGTGATTTCATAACATTATAAAATCAGTAGCCATATACGTGAGAGTCGTCTCGCACAAAAAATTCCTGCAATTCTTGACAGCAATATTTCATACGGCACACCGATTAAAGTCATCCATGTATTACATTACGACAGGTCAAAGTTTCCTTCCTCCAAAATAACATTTGCAAATCGTCTGCAGTTTCGAGGAAGTCAAAATAGCAAAACAAAAGTCGCTACAAAAGGAATGTTGAAATTTATTTTGCGTGTAGCACGTACGTATGTCTCAGTGCGGTACAAGCCGCGCGTATTTAACGATCACACATTTTTTTCTATGATCAAAAATCTAAGAAACTCCTGAGCCCTCAACCTCTGACACTCTTATTCTTATCTTATCTATATAATAATAATAATAATAATAATAATAATACAGTCCACCCTCTCTCTATGATGCCACTCATTAAGAGGCCACCTCGGTTGATACCTCTGAGCTTTCCCCCACCAACAGCCAAGAGGAGAAATTGGTTCAGACTCTCTTTATGTGACTATAGCCACATTTTTCGACATATACAACTTACACATCGAACAAACGGGAGACTCACGTAGGAGTGGGGCATTAAGATTCTTGGAACTGTATTCCCCTGCACCCCGATAGCTGACCTTATAAAGAGAGTCGACTGTAATTACTCATGAGATATCGATTAATGTGTTTTTTTATCATATTACAAATACAATACGAATAATCGATATACGATACAATCAGTTTCAGATGTTTGAATTTCGTTATTCTCTTATCAAATTAGGGTCAAATACTCGTGATCTTTGCACTTCCGATCGATCGAATCTAAGCCATCAGTCTCGATCGGTCGATGAGTCGATTTTCATTGTTTCTACACTAATGGATATCTCCTAATGGATATCTCGTGATCTTTGCACTTCCGATCAATCGAATCTAAGACATCAGTCTCGATCGGTCGATGAGTCGATTTTCATTGTTTCTACACTAATGGATATCGGATACAGGAGCGTTTGTCAAATTTTTAAGTTTTTTTATCAATAAACCTAAACCACTTTTAAATCGTTTTTCACTATAATGCTGACTTTTTCTTATCTTATCTTTATTTTCTCTCTTTTCTTCTCCTCTGCTCTCTTCGTTCTTTTCTCAATGAAAGTTATAGGACTTAATGCCGAAGGTCACCGGAAAATCCTGTTCACGTGTCTTACTCCTATTATATCGCCAGTCACGATCGAATAGAAAATCGAGCATTACAAGCCCTCGCCCTGTGGATGATTAACATAGAAAGAACCGACCGAATATGAAGAGATTCTCTGAATATTTATACAATTTCATTACAGCAGAGTCATGGCCATTCGGGCAAAACGAGTTTTTTCAGTAAACCGAGGAAATCCCTGTACCGGAGTAAACACGTGTCTCACGGCAGGTACTTTCTCTACTGTGAATATAGACATATTGACTACTGCACTGTATATAGTAAAAAAAAAGTAAAATAATATGACTCAGATTCAACGCCATATACAGATCAATGAATAATGCTTCTGGCAGCGCTCCATTCGTTAAAGTCATTAAATCATGATGAAATTAATTTTTTTTATTTTTAGATCATGATCCATACACATACACGTTTCTTTAATCACTATCAATGACACTACGCAACATCTACACCATCTTTCACTTTATCGACAGAATCGTGAAATTAATAGACGAAATTTAAGATACAGTTAACACAAGGCATGCTAATTAGTGTTACCGGATGTTTTAGTTTGTGAGTGATTGACGGTACTTTAGCGCGCGCGCGCGTGTGTGTATACATATATATTCTCTTAGTGGTACAGCGTGACGCATTTTAGTTCATGGATATGGATCGCAACGTGCTAAAACTCGCCTACGTCACAGTGGCTTACCGCTGGAATTATAAATTGATCATTATCGAAGTAACTTTTGCAACGGTAGATACGCCATTTGTCAGACCGGTAACCGGGATTTCGATATGGAATGAGATATCGACTGAAGGATAAATCCTATATTATTCATTCCTGGGATTATTTATAAAGAGTATACTTATTATACACCGACACAATTGGTCATTCGAATTGCATCCAATTCCATCGAATGCATCAGCCAGCATTAAAACGAATGATTTCTTCGCGGAATATTAGCGCGACGTCCATTGTTCCACGCCTTTGCAAATACTCCCGCGTAATCCTACGTGATATTTCAAGGACCCTTCCCAAGAGGATACAGAATAGCTTTTCTACGCCAGACAGTCTTGCAGTAGATTTCATTTCGATCGACTAGTAGACGTAAGATCGATGCAATTTGCGCGAAAATTATTATCACCGACTGACACCATTATATACGTTCGATATACTCTTGATAATTGTATAGAGTCGTCCAAAAGTTAGATAACCTAAATTCACTGTTATTGGTAGACTTTGCTCGGAGGGAAGTGCAATTAGGCAGTAATTACGAGATGAATTTTAATTAGCCCATTTTGAAGTATCGGTATATCATATAATTATACAGATGTCATATATTGTATGTATAAACATATGTCACTTTTGTATGACCTTGTATATATAATGCCTCCAGGCTTTTAAAGTCGTTTTAGGTTAACCAAGAGAAAAGAACGAGAAAAGAATTTCTTTACTGCTACTTGTGTTTCTCTTTCTGTGTCTCGTTCTTGATAAATGAAAGAAATAAAGAACTTGATTACCATTGTTGTACGTGATACTACAAAAAAGATATTATACCTCAATACCTGAAATGCATATAACAATTATACTTTTATACGTTTTATTTTCGCATTACAATGCTCAATAGAATTCCTTCAAAACACTTCTTTATGCATGAACACCCAATGGCCCAGGAGAAAAGTCGCATTGCCATTTTTATTTGGATTTCAAGCCAACCATCTCGTTATTACCAGTACACAGTAATGCAGGTGATAACTTTTCGCGTTAATTTAAATAAAACACGTGAAATGTAACATTGAAGATTTAGGCTATACACGTTCGATATACGCACGACGAACGAGACGAGAATATCTTAAGTCTCATGTAAATTGAGGTTAACGTACGTCTTTTCGGCATAAAGGACAATGGAACGTATGCTAAAGCGAATTCATACACTGTTTTAATTGAACCAATAATAATTAATATTTGAAAAAATGAGTATTTTGAAAAATATTAATTATCATCGTGGCTGTCACGATCTGATGAGGCAATTAGAAAATGTTGTATATCAAGAATAAACACCAATACCATTTATTATTTTGTATGTATATGAGTATTAGAATTAGATAATAATGTAACACGTGCTTGGATAATGTCTTTATGATACATTGACACATGCATACATTACATACCTGTCCACCGGTTGCATTAGATTATAATGTGTAATCGTGGCAAAACCGGTTTACAAATATGTATGTAAGTACCAGATGAGGTCTATAATGTATGCATACGATGGGAAAATAACTACTACATTAAAATTAAGAATGTCGATAAAAATTAAAATAATTAAAAAAAAGATGCGCTCTCACTTTAATTAATGCGTCCGAATAAATTGATTGTGCGAAAATGATGAGATTAAAAAAATCATTAGTTCGTCGGACTTGTGCGATATTCGTACTTGTTCCAAGATACCGGATAAATCGTTCAGTGACTCTTCATGCCTAAATTTCCAAACTTACCCGGCATCGTTATTTATCGGCGGTTCTTGGGCCATTGGCAGATACTAATTTTCGTATAAGCGTCACACGCGCACGAGCAAAACGACAATCAAACATGACGCATAGCATCGTACATCGATCATCTCATATAAATCCACTTTGTGTTGAGTTGAGCGATTAAAATTACCATAATACCGATATTAAATTGACATTGGAAAGACATCGGAATAGTGAATGTTACGTGAGGTCAGTGAAACTCCACATAATTCTGACAGTTATATTCGACGTATCGTCATTTCACTCTCGCGTATATATTGAGAATTCGACGAATTTCAAAATTTAAATATAAAAAATTCCACGCGTAAACGTCATCATGTTTTTCGATGATTTTTTCAATAGCAACAACGTCAACCTCCAAATACCTACCTTGCTGAAGTCGAATTTACAAAATTACCCCTGTAAAATTGATATCGCGAAAACGATAAATAAAAACTGTTACACGTTACGATTGAGGGAATTACAGTTTTCAAAAATCACGAAACATCGATGATAAGAGATTGTCGATATTAGGTGAAAAATGTATTAGAATTCAAACGCGCCACCCGTGACTTGCAATATGAATAGGAAGAACGTAATGGCGAACATAGGTCGTCACTGTCGAGCAAATCGATAACTGCGGCACTTCGACAACTAAAGTTCTCCTGAACGAACAGAGAGACTCCCGAACATGAAGGCAGTACGCATGTGCAGCGAACACTTGTAGTCGCGTTTATCGCACAACGAAATAGGGAGGTGTTTGATGTCGATAATAAACAGAAAGAAAATTTATACGTATCACGCTTATACGTAATTATGAGGACACAAATCGATTAATAAATACAAGGCGATTATTATTTCAGATAACATAAAGATGACACGAAAAGAAAAAAAAGAAGCATGCATTCTCGTAATCAGGTGATCTGAGCGATTGCTGATGGGATTAATTATCCTTGATTACGTGTGTATAAAATTCACGTGTCACTGGAGTAACATTTGTGCTTTGTATTGTTACGGATTTCTTTAATAATTATTAATTCAGGTTTATCACGTGAGTTTAAGGAATCATCAAGTACCTACGTTTCACGTAGCGCTGGACTTAACCTCGAAGTAGTAATGGCGTACAAGAGAAACGAGCTGATACGTTTAATTGTTTAAAGCAAAAAATATAAGCTATCAGCATTCATAAAATCCATTTACTCGTAACAAATTGTTTTCCTTTTTTTATTGTTCAGCTTGTATCGCACACGTTTTCCAGTGAATGGCTGATTGTCCTTTAAAAAGAGATTGTATTAATTTAACCACACAGGAGTATGTGATTTGTGAGAGTCGACTTCTTAAGTAAATAATATTTTACTGCTATCTGTGTATATTCATCACGTACATATATATATTTGTGGTCAGAGTAGTAGAGATTGGTGAAATTCATGCTAGACAATCCTAAGATAAATTATTTTTTATAATTTTTTCTTTAACTCTCAAAGGACCGCTCGCCGAGATATATCATTCTTGTATATACTAACGAAATTATAAATTAGTATGTACTTGTATATACTAATAAAAGACCTTTCGGGCCGGTCCATTGAAAGCAATACAGAGAAATTCGCCTGATACTTTAACTATTGATGTCTCTCTCGCTCTTGTTGCACAGGCTGACCGGGTGAAGATATACATAAAGCAATGAGTTTTATGTAATTATTGAATTTCTATCTCCGTGTTTGACTTTTAGATGAAGCTGAAACGATTAGTTTGCAGAAATTGGTCTGGAGGCGCTGTTACAAAAGTTTCTAATTAAGTATTGCGCAATGACACGCTTTTTAGTAGTGTTCTCGTTTCCTATGTGGAAACGTCGAAAATGAGAGGATTGGAGGGGCTCGTTAACTTTTTATTTTTTTCTGTCCTGTGCGAAAGGAATTTCAGCACCCATTAATGGTATTTAAGCTATAGAATAAGCTGTGCTCAGTTATTTACCACATGATATACATATGTATACGTATCCTATTGGTTAATACTTTCTTGCTGAACTTGTGCCTTTCTATTCCTATAAAAGATCTGTGTACAGTTTATTATTTCTTTTAGTAATTATTTTAGTAGATTACGTCATGATAAATATGACGAACCATAATTACTTCGGTAGTACAACAGTGATAAATGTACAAAGCTCAACGAATAGATTATTCTATTAGATTTAACGATAAGAGTTAAAGGCCCACATACACCTGGGTAGGTCGAAAAAATCGATTTTTCAAAAAGGTGCTCATTCGAAAGTACTATCCTTTGAGTGTCTACCCCGAAAATTTCATAAGGAAATTCGCAGTAATGACGAAGTTATAGCGTTTTGTAACTGACCGGGTAAGCAACGACTAACGGTTGGGGCGCAGGTAGACGCGGCCTTTGTCAAAACTTTAAACGCGTTTTACTCAAAACAGTATTTTCAAAATCGGTACCAGAAATATCTTCGCAACTACTGGACCGATCGGGATCAAGTTTTGCACAGTTATGCTTCACACAATAATCTAGTACTTATCGAGCCGTTTTTTCGATATCTGGCATAGTTTTTTTTTTCGTCATAAGTTCCCAACAATTTAAAGGCGAAAAATCACCTGTTTCATTCCGGTAACTGCCATGACCCGAAAAAATTAAATTTTTTAATTCCGGCCCGATAAGTACTAGTTTTATCTATCTACTTTAAGAAACAAATTTTTTTTTAGATAAAAAATGGCAGAGGCACGTTTGGTACCGCGAACGCTGTCAACAAAAACACGTCCCAGGAAAACGACTGTAACTTCTTTACCGTTAGAAATTTTTGAACCGGATTTTCACACAATTTAGATTAAATGCCATACTTTAAAATGTATATCATGGTTGTTCAAAAAAATTCAGTTTTATACACAAAAAAAATTCTTAAACATAACCCTACTTTTAGCCGTCTCAGGTGTATGTGGGCCCTTAAGAAGTTCAAGTAATACTATACGAGGATGTAGATTCCTAATAATAAAATATTTAAAAAATAATAAATCAAATAGTCAGCCAATAATAAATTCTTTTGTATCCTCGACCTCTTCGCCGTGCTTGACAAATGCGATTCAAACTATTTAGAAGAGTAGCATTAAATGTATAAATTGCGATAAAAATAAAAAGAACGGGCGAACTTTCACCATATAAATAAGCGAAGTTAAATTATATATTGTTAATGATAAATATTTGTATTATATTCATGGCCGTTTTACCTGTTTAGTCTTCTTGTGTCTTCTCGTCGAGTGTCGATGCACTCTGTACTGGAGTGACTTATTTTAGAAAGTTTCAAGAGGAAACTGTCACTTCCGTGGCTTTACAATGCTTTCCGAAAGTTTTTACAAGGCACTGTGATTCGTATTTTCTATATATTTGCCAATAAATTTTCAAATTATTTTGCACGATACGTCAAACCATCTAAGGAGTAACTGTACGTCAAATATAATTAGATACGATCGATGATTTGTACCGTCTACAGTTTATTAAGGCTCCACGAAAATGTCAAAATTTAATATCATTATTTGCTGATGTCACATAGGATGAATTCAGCGCCTGAGATTAGTGATGAATTTTGATTATAGACATTAATATAATCAACACTTAGGACGGATGATTCGATCCTTGTGATGTCCAAGAGCGGACTGGAGAGAATTGAGCTGCGGTGACTTAGAGAGTGAATCGTTTATGGGTCAGCAGTCCCATTGGGTCTGACTGAAGACTTTTAGTGAAACTCCAACTATCTCCTGAGAGTTTTGGGGAATTTGCAGTTTTATACTTGAAAAACTGGTAAATGCATCCTCACTTACGTCAGATAAATGTTCAGTGATTATTCAGCGACAATTTTTGACTATAATTATCGTTTCTTTCACTTTCGGCATAACAAGTATTGGTTTTTTGAAATGATACGAATATATTTGCACGTTATGGATGAGCTGTAATCAAAAATTAAATTGCTAATCTTCTCCGAGCTGGTGTAAAGAAAATTGATGACAGTTTACGCCATTATGGATGCAACCGGGAGTAACAAATTTACAACTCGATTGTTCAAGCGAGAGGTTTTAAATGGACACTTTCACAGCCACATATAATTTTTTTGAAAAGGAACAAGTTCTTTCGTTGCTGATGTAAGTACATCATTTTACGACAAATGCTATTTAGTTCACAGGACGCAAATTTCACTGAGAGGCTTACGCCATTATTCTTGAGACAGAAAACCAGCTAGAATATAGATACGAGGCACCGGTGTAACTTGTAAGAGAAGTTTGGGTACTTGTTTGTGTCCATCATCAGTGATTTAAAAACTTAATGACTTTTACCAAATCTTATCTATTACTGATAAGTAATCTGGAAAATCTATCCGTCCCGATTGTTATCACGATTATTTGCTATTGAATAATGCTTCAAAAGTGTCGATTGATAACTGTTTCAAAACATTTCACAAGTTCTTTTCCTAGCTAAGCCAGTGTTCTCCTTTCGAATATTTACATACTTTTATAACTGAATAGCATTCGCGAAAGACTTCGTTACAGTCACAACATTGCATGGTATAGAGACTAAATTTTACATTGAGTTAACTGTAGCGCCAACAGTAGATATTTTCTGTAGGATACTTACCAAGAGACTTGGTCGAATTTCGCACCAATTATAAAACAGTTGAGTGAAGATAAATAAACTAGGCATTCTCCTCCTGTGTTATGTACCACGCGAGTTTAACATACTGACGCGTCATCGAAAATGCTGCCACCTTGAGTTGAACCAGCTGTCTTCGACAAATAGGACAACCTCTGCTCAGTCGTTTCCGACAGCGTAGGCGACCGTACCGACGTATACCGACGAATGGATAGTTGTCGGTAAACGATAATCCTCCTCGTTACCAGATATCGACTGTAAGTTAAGTTGCATATAATCAATACCTGTAAAAAATTGTATTAATATTTAAATTAAAGAACTATTCCTACATACATGAATAAAACAACTGCAATTGATGTCATAATCGATTAACTAACAATCCCCATAGCATAATTGTAAACAAAATAAAATCTGTAAGACGAATCGTACCTCATACGAATATTTATAGACAGATGGCATAGTCGTAGTTATCCACTATGACATTTTCGTACTATGATGTTATTAACAATGATATTAATAAGCAGATTATACAGTTGTAGGATTTGATTTTAGTTTCGAATCTTCGCGCCCAGAGAATTATTACCACTGATAAGACCAACCATTGATGCGGGTTCCAAACGGTTCTTAGGTTTACACGTGTCCACACGTGCACGCGTACCAAACCAGGGTGGTTAGTGGGATGGTGACAGAGGACCGTGGAGCTTCGGCAAAGTTCGCAGCTGCACCGGGAAGTATTTTAACATTCAGCGCGAGCTGCACGGAGGGAACGAGTGGAGTTGTATCGTGCGCGAGCCAGATCGGTATTTACGATTCAGGAGAAATTCTTCTCTGGCCAAGAGTTTGATTGTACCTTCCTCCGTTTCTATTCATCATTCCATCATTTTCTGATTCATTCATCTTAAGTACTCGATGATGCTTTCATTTTGAGGTTACGTTCTAGCATCCTTCACGTTCCTGTCTCCAACAGCTATATAAAAGTTTTCATAGTGTCTTTCAATGATTTTGATAACTCTTAATCTTATTAATTCATCCTCTTAAATTGCTCTTACCTTTATCCGTTATCTTTTATGTCCTCGGTGGAAACAATAGGCTGGCAAGCATCGACGTCATTTAAACATACGATATTTGGCCCACCTATACAAACAGCTGCTTAAATTACATCGAATTCATTTGTATTAAATATTCGGATTTCTGCGAGTTTCCTCATTCAAAGGCAATGCGCGTGGATCTTTACCGTGATGTGGTGCAAGACGCGATTTGACGAATGTGTAACGCAACGCGCCTCGGGGCGACTGCTACGTGCGCAGGATCTTATTCTGGCAATTTGAACACTAGTTTCCGAGTAATGGATGACTCTTTTTTTTCCGGGATATTAGGTATAATATACGATATTTGGATGATACATTTGGTAATTCTTTTATAACGATGATGTGGTGAATTGTCATAGATTTTTTTCAGAGGACGCTATACTACTGTTGGGACTAGATTAATATTCTTTTAACGTGCTGGGATCTCCTCATCATCCTGTTTACATCCTCTCTTGGCCTTATCGGTGAAATATTTATGCGAAAAGGTGGCACATTATGGCTCGTCGCGGCTCTCTCTCTATGGACAGTTATGACCTGCTTATTGTCTCTCGCTTAGTTTACTGGCTATTATCGGCAAATCCGCGCTCCTTATTCGAGAGGATATCACGATGTCACGTCCGTATCGACCGAGACGTTTAATATCATGATCATCGCTAAAGCTGTTCATCTTTGAACGCATCACCATATTTGGTAGTGCCACCCACGCGCGATGCCACTGGCATTCGTAAGAGTATCCATCTACCTGCTCAGGGATCAAATTAATTTCATTCAAGATATCGATTAAGGTCTTAACACTGAGAAAAAATCTCGTTTGGACCACAATCAAATATACCTACCATACAATTGTCAATCCTCCAAATCATTTACCATAGCATTCATCACTTTGGGAAGAATGTACAATTACGACATACAGTAGGTATTTTTGAGATTCTCAACGGCCGTCCAATCGGTCATACCGTTTATCGGTATCGTATGAATCTATTACCTAAAGATTTTCGGGAAAGTTTCTCTTTATTGGCAAAGAGCCGTGATCGGTATCCGATACACCTATAACCTACAAGCTGGAGGCGAACCATGCCGAGTGGTCAGACGGGGTCCGAGTCCCAAGAACAGAAGATGTTACGTGCTTACGCGTACGTCGTGATTCGAATGCATAGCTGTTCAAAGGTGCGTCCTCCGTCACAAGAAGTCCCACAATAACCAAGTAAAAGGTATGCACATAGGGGCCTTCCTCAGCCAATAGTACCTCCATGCGGAAGCCGAGTCTCACTTGAGCATCCATCCCTCCGTCGCCTCTCACTCGCAAGACACGTAGTCAGCGTGTCCCCGTACACGTAGTGAGCCCCGTATACACCTTCCTACCTTCTACCTTCTACTCCCTAGGTGTACCTACATCCTCTCGAAGCCGCAAGAGGAACCTCCACGTGCAAGAAAGGCATCGAGGAGACACAGTGCTGCTAGCCGGATGATACCGAACTCCAGATCACGAAGCTAACGATTTCTCTCATCAACCTGGAGAAGAATGACAATGGCTTTATCGCGAGTATACCAGGAGATCAGGATGAAGTTTTACAATAGGTGAGCTACGATGACGAAGGTAATGGTAACGACCGGAATGTATGATTAGCGTATGTGGGACAGCTCCATAGTTGTCCCGTGAAACGCCGTGGCCCGTTGTTCGACTCGAAGGATATAGCGGATCGCCGTTCAGAAATCGGAAGCAGTCTAGAAACCCAGCTAGTCCCAGGTGATGGTGACTTCTATATCATACGAGTTAACTCAACTCCTATAGGTATCCCATGCGTATATATATACTATATGCATAAGTATATCCTAATATTCCATATCCTATCCCCCGTTATATAAAAAATGCACGTCGTGTCCCGTACGTAACTGTACGACCGCGACTACATCGTCGCGCAGTTAATACGGGTCTAGGGTATGCACGCGAACCGGCAAAATAGTATATGGGGAAGGTTGACATTGATTCCATTACACTATATAGCTTTATTATATTCCCTTACGTCGGTGCGTTTGTTAAAGTCCTTTGTAAGTCATCATTATCGTCATTACGTGATATATGACTAATGACCTGACATTATCTATTATCGCTCTAATAATGAATAAGATTGATTCCCATAGGATACAGAAACTTTTTTGTCCCTGTATTCTGTGAAACGTTAAATTCTGAATAATTATTTTGTTCGATATCTTTCTTTTATTATATACACTGGACATGGTTTTTATTGTACCGCATCTATCGTACACTTTCTTCCAACCAGAATCAGGTGTCCATTGACGTTATTGGTGCGAACACATACGCTGGTCCATCCTTGCAGGAGGATGAGGTGCAGATCCAGGAGAGCAGCTGGACCATGACTTTTTTATCTGTAACAGCCTGCGTGAGTGCAGCAATGCATATACGTGTCGATCTCTTTGCATCTGTGTAAGAGGAGGCGCGTGCTGCCCTCGGGAGGATCATTAGATCGTACGGTGGTGGCGAGACAGCATCTTGCCGGCCACGAGCCAGCTGTTCCATAAAACGGGATCGTCCAGCTCCACACCAATGTATTTTCAATAACCGCAGATTGAATGTTACGTAAGTATTTCATGCCGTGTATATATATATCCTGCCAGAGGATAATACGTAACGGATGGCTTGTGGAAAGGAGATTTTTTATGAGCTACATGGTATTCCCCTCGATAGCTTGAAATTTATTGGTAGCCATCATTTGATGGGTTTGATTAGCGTTGACTTTTCTTTTGCTCGTCTGATGTGTCAGTGGGTTACCTAATTAATTGGTGGGGTCATTGGGTGGATTATATGCGAAAAATGTTATTTTCCCTGATTCGTGTACGTACCAGGTGTCCTTTGGAGGAGACGCTCTCAAAGCGTCTTTTCCTATCATCTGGAACCGATCCAAGGAGACATTTTGAAACCACCTCGCGAAAGTAGGTGCTGCTGGTGGCTTCGGATAAATATTCTCCCGATCAGAGATTCGAGCGCGTGACTTTAACGACCGAAAATAACACGTCTGTGCGTTATGTGTGGAATATCAATTTTTTTTTTCGGCAAGATTCACGAATAACGGGTGAATTGGAGAAAGGGCGAGAGGTTTCCTGAAAAGAAACTGATTAAGACATGATATACTTGAGGTGTCTGAGAGATGCAGCGTCGAAAGGTGAGTCTGTACTGGACCAAAAAAATTGATAAACACGGAAACATATACTAGGTTCTTTTACTTAGCATTATGCAATAATTTTTCTGAATATATTATTAATCTGTATAATCAAATAAGTTGTTATACCTTCTTGTTTACATTTAGTGCAACAAAAATCTTAAGGGATCATATCGACATTTTACCGATGATGAAGACGGAAAAAATAACTACAGCCTGGTACGTAATCAGGCAAGTGTATTTATTTTTTTTAATATTTGTTAAAAAAATAGTATATTTGATTTGATATGAATAAATTTTAATGGAAGGGATGCGAGTGCATGCACGCAAAGCTTTTCGATACTCCAGACAATTCCTGAAAGATATTTTGGTCCGAAGATGCATCGCTGGTACCTGTAGAGAAATGCATATCGGATATTCCATCCATGATGACAATTCGATGTCCGAGTGTCAGCGATATCATGGTGTAAGACTTTGAGTCTTGATTCACGGTAGGCAATTGTCAGTCGCGTCAGGCGCACGCTGAATTCTTATGCTAATGCGAGAAAGGAGCCGAGAAGACAATACATCCACATCCATGTTCAACCACACATACGCAAGTCGTTCCGTATTCTGTATTCTGTATTCCGTCTAGTGAATTAATACAGCTACGGGGACCGCCGAGTGATTTTAGATGCGGAGAGATCGTGATCCGCTCGCTTGGATCGTTGACCAGCTGAACCTGGCACGATCGCCCGATTGTGAGGAACGTCCGGGTTTTGGATCTGGAGACTTGGATACACGAGAAATTTTCACAGTTTTTAATTACATAAGAGAGAGGATACGAGATAAATTTGAGATTTCCACGAGAAAAAATCCAACATTTTTTTTTTAAGGAAAAAAGCAGATGACTTCTGGTCGAACGTAAAATTTGGAGAGGATGACGAATCCTGATAAAAAATATGACGAACGACTTTCAGAAGCGTCACAACGAGAGAAATGATACAATTAATTCTCTGGAGTGGAAAGGAAATGGCATGTTGTATATACGCAAGAAAATGACACAGTGCCTGGCGAAAATTTGCGCAATCGTTTTGGTTTACCGTGTTACATACGAGAAAGCAAGAATTCCTCTTCCCGTCCTTTCCTCGAGTGACTCTGTTATGTAGAAGTTACTGGTGGATGTTACTTCCGTTTGGCTGGCACTCGAACGTTACGGTATCGGCACCACTTCCGGTCAACATAGACGCTTCCGGACTACAGTCGAATTATCCCATGAGCTTGGTCGATTCCCACGCGTTCCACCCCTTTGCAAAAAATTTTAACAATGAAACCAAGAGGCAGTTGTTGCTCGAAACAATCAGCTGTGATGCGACAGTCAGATAAATAAATATGTAACAGAAATATGAAGTCTAAACGAAACGAACAAAAGTTAGGATTGAATCTTCATTTTCCGTAATGAAAGTCGATTTCGCGATTCTCATCCACTCGTCTCACTATTACAGGCGTTCGTGATTATTCGCAAAATGAATCATCTATTCAGTGCATGCAAAGACATCGATAGCCCTCCCGTATAAATATATATATATATATATATATAGGTATGAAGTACAATCATGAAGCTTAAAAATGGCTGCACAAAGCCACCACACACAAACTCACATACCCGTCCGTATGGCTCAGAAGAAGCTTTGGTCACTGATCGCTGAGCAACGTACGCGACCATTACTCATCGATTAGGATTCATCAGGACTCTCCGTTACTTTTTAGACACGAGCTCAAGCAAGTAGTTATGGCGTAGGTAGATATATAAGTTGCTATTTTAATGGCGTACCAGAAGCCATGGCTATATGGCTCTCACAACGATCTTCCATTTTGTCTTTACCATCTTTCAATATTTTATTTAAAACTGAATCCTTACCGGAACCTCTAACATTAATTATTTGGGTAACCGTATAAGTCACTACCTGTCACATGCACTGTTCTTGAGAAAAGCTCAGCAGAACACAATAACAGAAAACGATCTGGTACTTTCCTTGGCTACTATGTACTTTATTTCTTTTCACTTCTTTACGGTTAACCAGAGCGATAAATTATTGCTCTCCGAATCCAGCAATTGCGAAGATCCCATAAGCAATAATGCAGGCGCATAAGAACATAGCGATGATAAAGACAGTCGGTGATGCCAGTGACAAGGAATCATCTACGGGGAAATCAGATCACGATTAATGTGGGAAATCGTGAAACCCAGGAATATCGGTAGTCAAGAGGGAGGATAACATTGAGAAGTCCAGCAGGTAACGGTCGTTCTGCCTGGCCAGGACAGATGAGTGTAGCATTTCCCATATTGTCTCCGCAACTGACGACTATCCTGCAAACAGGCAACCACTAATTCAGTGGTGCTCAGGATGCTTGTATATCTGACACCCTTGTAAGGGATGGATTTACGTACGTTAACCTATTCAGTGAGTAGAGAATAAAAACCTTGGTATTATTCCAATAGATGGTTGATTGTTAGGTTAGGTTAGGTTAATCCTATTAACGTTTGACGGTACTTTTTAACCTACAAATTATCAGCGATGATAATTAACCTTAAGGTATATAGATCTATAGACGTGATATTATCGTCTTTTAGGTTAGAAATCAAAGTTCTCATTTTAACCTGACTGTTATGTAAGACCTACATACCTGTACCACGGTTCTTGTTGATCCTGTGGATATTTGGTAAATTGCAGATGAAATTGAGCGTCACTGAATTGACCAGTACGACGTCGAGGCAACGAGGCAACGGCACGAAGACGGCAACGTATGAGCGAGCAGGCAGTAGGTAGGCGTGGCTCCCACCCAACTATACGAAATTACATATTCCTCATCGAGACTCGGGTACGGGGAAAATTATGAATTGCGCTTACTGGTGGAACGTAGTGGAGCGTGGTTGGAGTAAGTTTTAAACTATACTGTGAATTATTACTTTATAATGGCGATTCAGCATCTTACTGTAGGATTCTACTGTGGTACTGAATAAATTCTTTTCTGGCGCAACTACAGGGATCCAGTTGTCGAGTGTGATCCAATTGATGGATCCTTTACTTTATTTTACATATATACAAAAAATGTTGACAATCCTTACAATACACATGTCTGACGATGCTCCTGTCACGTTTCAATGGTACTTGATAACCAAATATGTAAACTGTTGTCAGTATGGAAGATCCGTTTAAACGAAGAAATGTGTCGAAGTGTGAAGTGACCTTCACAAACGAACCCGTAACCTCGAGCACAAGAGAAGAGGGTCCCTACACGAGCAAGTATAGTATAACCAAGCTAGTATTATAATACGACTACTGGGTGACCAACGGCACGCGACTAAAAACCGACAGACTCCTCCTGTTTGACTTAGAGTAGAGTCTTTGCGGTTGGACACCAGAACAAGTGTCAACGATAATCATAACTTTTTTTGAATTTCAATAGGTATGTCTTACCCTCTCACATTGAACATTCCCCTTTCGTCAAAAAATATCGGCCGACAATTGTACCACTATACAATTCCATTAGGGCCATGTTCAACGTACAAGTACCAGCTAGATCTCGCAACCAATGAAGTTCCACTAAAGCGGTACTAACGGCAGCTTCACTCTGCCACTCTCACTATGCCAATTACGCGTAATTAGCTGGCTTTCAAACATAACGAAGATCCCATACGTTGTATATCTAGTATGTATGTCGTCAACTCGTCTCGGATAGACAGCACAGTTTACCAGAGACGGTATTTTACCATGTACGACTATTATTATACATACATATGTATGTATACGGGAAAGGCAAATAAGATACGACAGTTCAGATGAAGACAGTAAAAGGATGCTCAGGTGAATATCTTTGGAGAATTTATGAATAAATGCCATCGCTCTTTGAAATTTAATTGTCAATTGGCTGATACGTGAATGGTTTAACAAGCAACTGAATCTAGGCTACGGGGACCTTCGGGTGATGATTAATATATACGCCCTCCACAAGGTAGTCCCAACAATTGTCCATTTACTGCGCGCAGTCGTGGTTAAAATTTGTTTAATCAGTTATCGGAACAGGACGTTACCTCGATATCAGGACATACCACATAAAGCCTTTACTAGGAAGACCAGCATGTCGTTGGGCATTGAGTCTTCGACCTAGGACAATTAGGGGCATTCATAAAGGACGATTACGTAAGTATAATTCATCACTTAAGGATTCCGCAGCCGTTACCTGTCCTCCATAACAATTTCTGTACGTATAAATCGTATGAATTTCTACAATATATTAATCATCATTAATGGCAATATATTAGTACTACAATATAACTATTACAATGAATGATCGTCATCACGCGATAGCTATGGGTCCCGCATCTGATCCAGATTACCTGTTTGCAAATGTCGGAAAGGCAGAGATCTCATCCATCCGTCCCCCACTCCTCTACTCCATTAGATTGGCTAAAATTCTCACGACTCTCCAAGCAATTCGCGCTGCGTCCTTCTGTCCATATAGGATTACGGTAAGCCCGCGAGAGACGAAGTTCCAAGAGAAGAGGACGAGCGAGCGACAGGAACGTCGAGGCCGAGGAGGTCAGGAGAGGAACGACGCGAGGAAGAGCATGGAGGGGAACTTATATACTCGCGAGGAGTGAAGACAGGAGGAGAGAGAGAGATGAGAGATGCCAGAGAGGTAATGGTAATTCCTGGCTGGGACTTGGGAGCCTCCGAGAGGTTTCCCACCTTTTACGGTTTCCCTCCTCCAACGAGTCGACCGACCGAGCCCAACGTCCGCTCGTCCGCTCCTCCGTCACTCGCAGGGGATGATGCCTCCGTCCGGTATCCTATACCCATCAGTATATATATATTTTTTATATATACCACAGGGAAGTATCTTCTGACCTTGTTGGCTAAAACCTTCCAAATTATTAGTATGCACGTCGCTCTGCCGATTATTACATTATTAAATGGAATAAGGATAGTTGGTTACTTGGAAAGCCTTTGCGCAATCAATATGGACTTCTGAAATGTCCTAGAAGGACTGCAAGGATAATAGAAATGAGATACGGATTAGATTTTGTAAATTTTTTATTGAGTTTGGGTAATTTTGATATGAAGATAAATTCGTATTTACTTAACACTTATAGCAATACGTTGACAAGTCAATCCGTGAAGGATTATGTGTTGTTATAGTTATGAAAGTTTTTATAGACGCTCGTTACACACTTTCTTACTGGAATGACCGAAAATGAAAGTCTTCTTCGAAAATATGTTCCCGTTCTCCGTATTCGTGAACACGACGAGGCTCGTGTTTTCGTAGAGCGGCAAGGTACGCGTCACGAACACTCTTACGAGGTCAATGTCAACAAATTCTTACGTAGCGCGTAACCGGCGTACCGTTTACGCGGAGTCTCTAACCTCAAGACTAAGAATCCTTCGATCCTCCACGAGGTCAAGGTCGGATTCTACTATACTGCATAACCTCTCACGTAGAAAATTTTAACCATGCCACAACATCATCCAGACTTAAGTCTACCAATAATTCAAGCAGAAACGAAGCACGCACGTAAAACTTCAAGTAATCTCAGAGTCAAAGTTAAGTTCCAGAAGAAGCAGACCACTGACTATGCGTCAATTAAAAGAAGAAGAACAATAAGAGTGTCAGAAATAATGAAGATGGTCGTTACCCTCGTTAGTGCGTTATACGCGATAAAAAAATTAATGCAAACTTAAGCCATGGATATTATTAAACACTGACGTAGATGATGCTTAATGGCAAATTGGAGGTACCGAGACTCAGGAGGATGCACAGTCTGCCGATCTCTTCATCCGATTAACTCCCACCTTCGACTGACTGTCCCCTATTCTCTCTCTCTCGCTCTCAGTCTTATTCTCCTCTCCTCGCCAACGTGCTCTCACCTTTGTCTCACTCCTCCTTCACTTCCCTCTCTATCTTTCTATCCTTTATTTCACCCTACCGCGTCAACCTCTCTTACTCGCAGTCCACCGAGGAGCTTGGCCGTCTGTAATTCCGTGGCTGACGCCACATCGTCCTGACCTTACTCCGGTATTCAGAACAGCTCTAATTAGTCGTCAGCGACGACTAGGTATTATTCGGTCTACCCTCTTGGAAACTAATATGGATCCCACAACCAGGAGAGAACGTCCAACGAGCTGAACCATGTGAATTCTAAACTAGTCCAGGATAACCAGCTATTCAATTAGTAATTAAGATAACGACAAAACGACACAAGATTGCTGTAAAAATTTACATCAAGGTAGTACCACCCCTGTTTCTCTATAAATTATCTAAGAACGATCGATAAACCCTCAACTCTTAGTTACAGGATGAAATAAAAAAGGAAGAATAACAAAAAACCCCTGAAGCTCGTACCTGAAGTATTATGCAAACGCGCCATCGTGATCAGCGTACAAATATAAAATTTCACGAAACAAACAAAACCATCCATACGTATCCCCTGTGTAGAAAGAAGTCAACACAGAAAAACCATAACACTAACAACAAACACAATAACTGTTACCCATAAATCCTATAAGAGAATTCACTCGACACTGTAGCAGGGGAATCCCCTCAAGTTTTTCTTTAAATCGGCCAAGCATCCCCGTCAAGGTCACACATAGCCTCGTACTTCCTGATATCGATCCTATTCCATCACATCAGAATTCTCGCAAGAGATCAACGATCTACGGGTAATAAAGATATTCATCGTAGATCATACCGATGGAAAATCCACTGGGTTCTTTTTTCATCCAGCGTTAGACGTAATGAGCGTTTCCCCTGGTTGGCCACCCGTTTGGCGGGTGTTCGTAGCAGGTGGTGTACCATACGTAGGTACATATCGTAGTACGGACGATGCAGGTGATACAGATAGAAAGAACACGGAGGGTGTTTCAAGTTGCGTTGCACGGCGTTTTCTTGCGTTACGTTACGTTACGTTGGCTTGTGCGTGCATACGCTC
This sequence comes from Pachycephus smyrnensis, assembly GCA_030142225.1. Classification (NCBI taxonomy): domain Eukaryota; kingdom Metazoa; phylum Arthropoda; class Insecta; order Hymenoptera; family Cephidae; genus Pachycephus; species Pachycephus smyrnensis. The sequence continues at coordinate 633,985 of JARQST010000321.1, read as the reverse complement.
GGACGTTTGGATCGACGGATGGAGGGATGCGTGGACTTGTATAGTCTGTGTGTGTGTATATATATGTATATATTTTTATATAGTATATCCATGCATAAGGATACACGTGGTTGTACCATACGCACAGAGGGATAGGTAGTGTACTTTCGATACCTATGTGTATGGATATAGGTACGTGTATAAGGCCCCGTACGCACAAGGGGACAGACCGACAGAGATAGAGGGCCACTTCCGGACAAAAGGGGAGACCGTGGCTCGCGTATCTGTTGCTGCTGGCAAGGAGAACTAGGAGAACCCGCGGGAGAGTCACACTCGAGTGCCCACGCTTCCTCTTTTACCTACCTCTTACTCTTCTACCTTGAACCTTCTCCTTTACTCCCTCTTCTTCTTATTCTTATGCGCTGGTACCCTTTTAAGTATTCCTCTTGTGACTTTAAGCCTGATCCATTCTTTACCGATTTCAGTACGTATTTGGTCTTTGGGCATTAAATTGTTTTTTTAAGATCCTGCATTGTTTTTGGGTTTTTTTATAGATTGTATTAGGGAGTATTTAGGGAGTTTGCTTTTATGTTTGTGATTCGAATTCATGAAGGATGGAAGTTTTTGGATGAGTTGTTTTGGGCGTTTTGATGTAACTCAGGGGTACGTGTATGTTATGTAAGATTGAGTGGTTGGGGGATGATGAGTTTTTAGGAAAATTGTTAAGGGGTTAGAGGATTGGTTTAGTTTAGGGTGTCATTAGAATTGTCTGTAATGTATGCGCGTAAGGTAGATACTGTACTTGTGGCTATAATGGAGCAAAAATTCTCACGACCTGCTGAGGAAATCTTATGGTTGTGTAACCTAAAGAAAATCGTGTCTCACAGTGGTCTGATACACTCTTGAAAATGCATCTTAGTATCTCGAGGGAAGTCTAGTTAAATGGAGTCTATGCTTAATCAGTGGGAATGGTAAAATTGTATTTTGTCATAGGGATACCTGACAGCACTGTCTAAATATATGGAGCGACTTGAAATGATATTTTATAAGACTTCACCAAGGGATTTGACTGATAAAACATTTTATTACAGGACCTTCATGTTGTACCTTATGGGAAACGGAACGATACTTCCTCAAGACACCCTTTAATCGCGTACCAGTGCATCCCCATTTTTAGCCGGATGGCAGCTGGTCTCCTTCCTGATGATTTCCTTGATCCAAAACTTGTGTCACTTTGCAAAATTCAAGAGTAAGCAAATAAATATATGTTTATGCAATATTAATTTAATTCTTATACAGTGACCTATGCAGTGTCATCTACATCAGATGCAATTTCTATTCAGCTTCTACCAGTAGGTATGCCCACATGTTACGTTCTTATCCCAGACAAAAGTCGATCGGCTTATCTTACGGTCCTCTCTTGGTCCCCTTACAGAATGTAAGGCTTCGTTCGCACCGAATTTCACGTGAACCAAGACTCGACGGTCTCGCCAAGTTATTTTACAGGGGACTCTGTGAGTAGTCTTAAGTTATTCGTCTTTTTCAATCTTAACTATGTGAAAATGGCATAACGCGCCATAACTCCTGCCAGACGACGTCCTGGTTCTATCCTGAAGCTTAAGCATCCTCGCTAGTAGATAGTCTTAGATTATCGTAATAGTCGTAATAGTCATGGAGCACTGGTTGGGCCACTGGTCTACGACGGTTACAGGAAACCTCCAGTGCTCCGCCATAAACCGCCGATACACGATAACGTTGATAAAAGGAAAAACGAGCGCGCGTACGGGTACCGAAGCTCTTATTTGTCGAGAAAGTGAAGAGGTTACTGACCTCGATAAGAGGAACTCCGAGGTTTTTTCAGACTTTTTTTTCTTCTGCTACTCTTACCTGATCACCGGAAGTCGAGCTTCCAGCGGGCATTTCGGGGCTTGACCAGAGTTCCGGTACGTACTGGAGAGCTGAGGGTCTCGATCGATCGACTTGGATTTAGTTGGGATTGACACAAATTCCTTGATTTGACTTTTTTTGCAAATGATATTTGGTAGCTTTTTGATTTTTGTTCAAGTAGCAACGGCTACTTCTAATGGAACTTTCCTTGAGGTAATTCTTCGGATTTTTTGATAGACCGGATGTTTCCTAAGTGGTCACTTAAAACAATCCCTCGACAGTCCTATGGAAATTCTTATGTGGACATTACTTTGGGTACCTATTGAACATCCGGTTTAAGAGCGATCAGTAAATTGGATGAAAAAGGACGACAAATGCGTTGCATATTATATATGAAAACGTTCAAATGATCTTTTAGGCTTCGTTTTATGTTGCTTGTGCAAGGCTAAATAATGTAATTCGATTAGCATATATGGTAGTTATTAATTTACTCGTGTTATTCTTTATATATTCAAGATACAGAGAAAGTAAAGTATCGTTATCTCACTGAACGTCCTCGTAACTCGGAGAGAGTGTTACTTTTAAAACGCGCTGTAGATCGTTACAAGAAGACACGGTATCTGAACACAGCATGCGCACCTGGCCGAAGAAGTTCTTTGACTCTAAAACGGAACTCTCACTTTTTTACAAACGCCCTCAAAGACACACAAAGTTTGCAACAATTAATTAGAAAATACAAGAAACACATCTCCGATCAAACACTCCCACGTAGTTGCAGGCTCTGAAAAAAGAGTCCCTAGAAAAATAATCTACAGCTCCACGAAACCTAACTTAACCTTATAAATGCGTAAATTTCAATATAAAATTAACAAAATAATCATTTAATCTACGCAAATATCCAAATATCTGACTGCATCTTATCACCGATGACCTACAGCATCATTCATAAAATGTATATGGATTTCAGAAACGAAACCGGTTCGACAATTGGCTCCAGTCAAAGAGACAAAGGACTCTGACAAGCATCCTGGTATAGGCACGTCTATACCAAAGAGAGGAAATCCGAAGATTAGATCCTGCAGACTGATCCTGGGGAGGTGTAATTCTCCTTAATCGAGGGAGGATGTGGAGTCGGTTAGAGCGAAGTCAGTCAGTCAGTCAGTTTCATTGGAACGTCAGCTGCCCGGATGTCTCCCCCATCTTTGGGACTCGTGTTGCAGGGAACAGAGGCACCCATGTGAGACACCTTCTCCTCCGTGCTCACTCACTCGTCTGCTCGCTCAGGTGGACCCACATGCACGCACACATTAACGCGATGCGAGCAGACGCCCTCGCAAATGCATCTGCACATGCAACGCTTACTCGTTAGTCAAGCTTACTGGACAATCGTTAAAGACACAGAGAGCAGTACCGGTTTGGTCCGTATTAGCACGTGTGTTTGTTAAAAGTTTCAGAAATTCGGGAAATTTCATAAAATTCCATATAAACAATCTTTACAGGTCTTACATACGGGAAGACATACGTAGTGTATATAATAAGAAAAATTATATGAATATATACATATATATATTCACTCACGATTTCGATATAGCATATAATTCCTCTCGAACTAGAAATTCTCATTAATAAAAGAGAAATTAGCGATGAGTATTACGGTACTGGTGTACAGTTACTTGAGCCCTGGCAGAAATTGTTCTGTCGATTACGAAAACACGAAGGATTATAACACGATCTTCCATCTTGGAAATCGTCTAGAAACTAAAGAGAATTTTATAGATAAAAAAACTGAGATCTGTCGAAACCGTTCGACTTCTTCGCATCAGCATTTTCACGTGCGGAATAAAAGAGGAAAGAAAAGACTCGACAGGACGTGTATATTCGCGTGCGTAAGCACCGAAGAGACACGAGCAATATGAGCGACGCGGTAAAGAGAAAAGAGGAAAGGGAAGTGTTAAAAAAAGAAAAGAAAAGAATAATAGAAGGATCGAAGACGAGTCAAGTAGGAGGCGCGAGTGTCCCTAGTGCTCTAAGGCGCAAATGACACATCGTATTTCAAAAGGGGGCGAAGCTTTTTATCTGGTTTCTTGGAAATCCTCTCATATAACGGCGACAGCCAGGGATTGGTACCATCGTACCGCGTAGCAAACGTGGATCGAGTATCTGAGTGGACGATTATTTAGTGAAGGTAAGCGTATATATAAGTTGGCATGAACCAAGATGAATAAATGTGCGTGCGACGTCGTCGACGCATAGTAGCTTACGTGAGGAGTGATACGATACGTATAATATACACACACACACACACACAAAGATTTAGAACACAGTATAGCATAGTAGAAAAGCAGTAATACAGCAATGCACAAAAGTCATACAGAGGTTTAAGCGTTGTCTAAATACTGCCTGCTTGTGGCGACCTCTATTAAACTTACTTTTATAAATGAGGAGGTTAACCGTCTTGTCAGCATTTCGAGTTCAATGATCTTCGACGACACTCGTAGCCGTCGTGGAAATGGGAGCATACTCGATGTGAAGAAACCAAAAAGAAGATACAGAGTGGGTGTAACAATTTTCATTGGACGAGAATCGATTCGATGTCAGCAGATTATAATGCGGTTTCGTTACTTACCGTTTCGTTCTATTATGTTCCGTATGACTGTTATGGAACGTGAAATTTGATGTTATGCATCTTCGTGTACTTACTATCGAAGATTATTTTTTGATATGTATTTGTTCGGTGTATGCTGACGTTTGGTTAATGACTTGCTCTGTCGTGACACTCCTGTACGTGTCTGTTACGAAATTTTGTATTGATATAATCGTTTAAAGGAGATGTTTTGTGATGCTGCCTGGAAAGTTTTCAATCTTCGCAGTCGGTTACCGAAACGCTTAGAGGTGTTCTCGGAAGTCATTAAAGAGGTCTATGCCTAAGGTATTGTTACTATGGGAAAATGTGATAATCATTGGGAGATGAGGAAAATACAGGAAAGTTAGGATATTTTTATGTAGAGATTTATATCGCACGGTTCATTATCGATTTACCAAATGGTATTGTCGTTTCAGTGTGTAACGATTCTGAGGAATCAGATAAGTCATTGGCATGGCGAAATTATTTGCATGACAACGAGAACAAAGCCACGTGTATACCTCGTTCGCAAATAAGTGGCCGTCATTAGGCTCTAAGCGCTGGCTCAATTTTCCAGATTCTACCTAATTGAAACGAACCGCTAGAAACGAGATTTGAGATTCCTGGTAAATGCCGATAGAGGTGTCTTAGAAAGTAAAGATATTTTAATCTTAAGGAATTTTTCGAATGACTGTCGTAAGAATTATTATTGCTAAGTACAATGAAGATGACTCCATTACATGGATGATTGGGATTCAAAATATTATTAATGATTTTAAAAAAAATTGCATCAGCATTGGTACTGTTCCATTTAAATGGAGTAGACTTTTTTTTAATATTCATGGAATAGCTCAAGGCATTTTTTCTTCGAAAAACATCATTCGCATGACATTCTTATGAATTGTTCAACCGATTTTTCGATCAATAATAAGTATGGTTGGTACTTTCTATACAAGTAGCGGGTGGGAGACTTTCGGAAAGTATCTTTCCAAATAAAATTTTCTACCCTGTCGTGGAATGGAACAGCGAGGAAGAAAAAGTGTCATGGCGTCTTGGTTATGTGAAGGCAGAAGGAGCGCAATAATATCTCGACAACAGTTACGCCGACAGAGCCGATAACGATCGGCTCATTAGAAGTAATAACTCAGCCTTCGAAAACCAAAATATATCGGCCAAATCGGACACGAAGATTTCCAATGATCGGAGAGAAAGGCAATTTCCATTTCCACTTCCAAAGAGGCCATTAGTTGGAAGCTCTCCTCGGTCACGTTTCCCAGAGAACGATTTCCTTTAATCTGTCCGTTACCGATCTCGCTAGGCGACGTCGTTCTCGGACGTTACTTTTCCGGAAACCGTAGAAACGCCCATCTTCTAAATTCGTATCAGAAGAAAATACTAAAAAATTGTATAAAAAGTAAATAAATCTAAGATCGGGATGAAAAGTACTATGTGTAGACAGCACGTACCAATTTGGCTTGGAAATTTCGATGAATCAGTTGTTCGCCCTGTAGTCATCGCATTAACAATTATCGTATTCCACGCGAGTAGCAACACGCGACTATCGAATATTTTTGCCGAGTCTGTATGCATCATTGAAGCACTTTCGTTGCCGGGAAATGATTTAGAAGTTCTTTGAAAAAATTCACTTTAACGGCAGGGGGAATCCTGGGATTTTTTTATTACCGAAAAAATATTCACTTCGCAGTAATTGGAAATCATGAAAAATAATTTCCGTGCAATTATGTCTGATGAAAATCAGTGCTATGAATATCCTTAGAGAGACAAGAATGAAAGAGCTATGCCGCTAGTTGTCATTATGCAAAGACCTCATCGTTTCTGAATTCTGGCTCAAGGTCGACCTCTACCTTGCAAAGCATTACGAGAACGATCGAACGAGCTTCTCCGTTGTGTCTATAGTTACCCTGAGGGAAGAAGGGAAAAAAGTGAGCCATTACCTTAGCTCACGAACAACCCTTAAGTACCTAGCAGATACCTAACTATGCCGCAATGTTTCTCACCTACTCACTCTACGAATAGCAATGCCGAGACCGCGTTTCACCCTTGAAGAAAATCGTGCAGGTTCGCGTGTCTCCGTCAGCGGAAGGGATCGAAAAATCCTAGCCGATCGTAAGAGCGACGTCAGTCCAGTTCAGTGAGTCAGCAATATATTCCATATGAAAATAGAAAACATCGGAGGATTCTGTTGACGTCAACTACAATGAAAAGACATCATCGATAAAATTAATGGGAAACAAATGATATGAGGAGAAGCGCGTTAGTAAAATTTTCTCTAAAAAAAATCAGCAATCGCTAGAACTGTAACAAACGTAAGTTCCACTCATCACGTGTTATACCGACAGTAGAAAATTCTTCACCCTCCGAAGCTCTTCTACCTCCATATCCTCTTCTGGATGACCCTCCTTCATAAGGGTTGCTGACATAACCTAAACTGAGGCAAAACCCACGTCCCATGGGCTTCCCTCAGGTTCCGCAAGTGCGGTTCCAGGTAGCAGGCAAGTCGTGCAGCAGCCTGGACTGACTGGGTTCATTGGAGGAGAGGGCGAGCTGCTGCGAAATGGTAGGGGTGGCTTGGGGCGAAATTTCTAGGTAATAGTGGCTGTTGTATACAGTGGTGGAGGTAATTTTTGTAGGTGGTAGTAGAGAGAGGAGGTGGAGAGTTACTCTGGTGACGTTTTAGCTCATGCAGAGGTGAACCAGTACCAGCCAGCCAGCCAGGTATTGACCCGTTGCCTCCCTAGCTGTTTCCTAGCAACCGTTTGTAGCCAACACACCTATGAAACCTTGGAGATCTGACTTTACCTCTAACCCGCCCCTTGGATCAAATCCCCGCTTCGGGGAAAGCCGACCGATCATTAAGGCTTCCTTACAAATTCTCGCGTTCGCCCACCAGCCTCATCCCTTACGCGGATGGCGCCGACTATAGATTCCAAGAACCAGGTATGAAGGTCGGAGGATATTTGACTTCTTCGGGGAAAGAATTCTTTTGGTTAACTTTCAAGAGAACCCTATCTATTGACTTGCTTCTCCATTGAATTGATGGAGTTAAAGACTTCTCTTGAATAGATAAGAACTAGTACCATTGTATCATTGGGATTATAAGTTCATACTGTACTCAATTATAATCGACGAATTGTAACAATTTCAATTAAGAATTTATACAAGACTTCATTAAGTCGTAAGGAGAAATGAGTACGATGCTATTTGATTGTCTAATCTCTCAATACAGGAATTTTGTTCAAATAGATAAAAAGACTACACTAGTACGGCAGGTAGGTCTGTCTAAATAAATACTGAGTTTGAGTACTAGCGTATAGTAACCAGTCCGGCGAAATAGCCTACCGGGAAAAGGAGGTCACCCATCTTGGTAAGAGCTCTCGTGGCAAATACATTCCCTCGGAATGGAATATTAGGACAAGCCAGTATATTCGGAAGGGGCCGAAACTCGTCGGACTAATGGTCAGAGGCTCTCGCGATATTGCTCACAATTATTATATGAATAATAAATTGTTCGTGGGAAGGGTGTGGTTGTGGCTGGAATCGGTCCGGGTTGCCTAGCAACGGAAACCACCCACGCACCAATACCACCCACGTTATTCTAAGACCCAGGACCTCCTATCCACGTCCGTATAACATATGTATCAGGTAGGGGAAAACATTTTTCCTCTACCCACCTGTCCATACGATTCACCGGAAACCATTTTCCAAACAATGCACATGCAACTGCATCTTCGTCTGCATACATTTTAAACCCCATTAAAGTCATACCTAAATTTTTATCTAAAAATTCATATAGACTCCCGTAGAACGCACAATTTTTTTTTCAGTCATAGTCTGATTGTTACATGACTACATCCCCTATGGCAGTTGTACGCTATTCTGACTAGTAGAAATAGAAAGCATAGCCAGCCGAGCAAATGTTGCGTATGCGTATAGCACATTTATGTGTGCCTAGAGGATTCATCCTGTTTATATATATATAGGTTGGGAGTAGCTAACTATATATATATATATATATATATATGTGTGTATATATATACCTGAAGCTATCGCGTATCCACATGACTACATCAACACCATGGTCCTCCTCTACCGGGAGTAGAAAAGCCAGCAAGTCAGCCAGCCAGCCAGCCAGGTTCGATCAATACCCAGGGTGCTGGAGTCGCCCGTTCCACCAACTCGACTCAGAGCTCATTCACTCGGCTGGGCCTTCGTTGAGGTATCTCTCGCGAAATCCGGCTTTCTTGGAAATTGCTACGATACCATGCGAGGAAATCGGCACGAAGGAGGCCGTCCTGAAGGCAGGACGCCATTACTGGATACTCTCCCGGTGGGGATGAGACGAAATTAGGGGGTTGTTCACAGGCACGGAATACAAGGAGGGTTACTACTTTTAGATGGACTGCTATATCCCTGTGGAATACAGTAATGAATACCGGAAGTGGTGCAATGGCGGATGGTGGGATTTTTCTGTAATTTAAAGCATATTTATTTGCTTTTTGCTAATTTGATATGCTTTCTTTAACACTTTGAAATTTGTTATTTTTTTAAATAATTTTAAGTAAATTTTGTTTATGATTTAAAGCGAAAATCTTTTAAACGGATGTACGCAGACGCAGACTCTCTAGAAGAGACAACGGCAGTTCTTGATCATCTCAGAGTTACCGATGCGAAACTTCCAGCAACAGTCCTTCGCATTGTTCTACCTTCAAACTATATACTAATTCTGCTAACCCACGCTCCCTCAAGATACTACGCCAGTTCCCACGATCTGCGTGCACGTCAATTCAATGTACCGGTTCTGCGATTGCAAGTCCAGTTGGTATATCTGTTTGGTATAATCGAAATATGGATAAGATTCTGTGCCCTCGTATTTACCTTACTAAATAACATACCATTAGTGGTCATGTGTCATTTATTTTACCAGGCAGGATCAGAATGCCAAATCCATAATAAAAATTTTGAAAATTCTTATAAGGGTCCTAGATAAATTTTAAGCTCTGATATTTTTAATATTCCCAACCTCTCTTATTTCAATGTATTTTTCATTTTTCTCAAAAGCCACTTCTTGGTAAAAAATTGAAAAAAAGAAGAATCGGCTCAATGCAAAGCTCGCGCTCTCCGCATTACGAGCACTACGACTCATTAGCGACATTCCACGTCGTCGGCTGAGTCATCAGTCATACTTTAGCCTCCACGACTCCGCATAACTCTGAGCATAAACTTATATTGTGGTTTCGATCTCGAGACAGAAGCATCGGCAACAGACACCGATTTATGTACTGCGAATGTGCACGGATAAGTACAGTCGTTCTACTGCTGTAGAAATAGTGACAAACTGAAATCGTAATACCTCCAACGAGAATAAATCATTTATGTATCCTACTGTACATAGTATAAATCGCATGAGATCGGTATCATAATATATAAAAAAAATTTTGATTGAAAAAAAATTGTATAAACCCTTGATTTTTTTTCGAAAAAAATGATGTTGGGATTTTGATGGAATAATTATATGCAACAGATAATAAATATCCTGCCAATAATTTGCGCACGTATGATTGGCGATTCTGTGACGAGTCAATGATCATCCGGTGACTATTGATAATATTCTCAAAATCAATGAAGAAACACGAGACGAAGAGGTTGTTGGTTTCGCGAATCGCGATTCACCGATGTTATGATTTTTCGCGATGTTATTCTGCAGTAGGGCGAATAACAGGATATATGGTGTCCAATAAACATCCTACTGGCTGCGGCATCTCTGCCCGTTATCGACCACACATGGCCGCGCACGCACGCACGAACCAGGTACACACGCATGGATACGCAGATACGCGTGACACTTATGCGCCTCGACGCTATCCTACAACTGGCAACTTCCTTTCGGCGTTAACGTCTATGAGAAACATAGGGAGTGAAAGAAGGAAAAAAATAATGGCACGCGATAATACTAGTTCAAAGTGAAAAGAAATAGATTTCCCCTGAAAAGCAAAAATTTGTTTAATAACAGACAAAATCAATTAATTTTCAAAACACTATATCAATCGTTACCAAATCAATTAGAATTTCTAGTACTCACTAAAAATTCAAAAGAAATCCACTTAATGAATTTTTCTAATCATATCCAATTCCCCATAAGCTCTCCCAACTCCCACAGCAACAGTTAGTACCCCATAAGCCCTATGACGTTTTTCAGCAATGGCATTGGGAAGGGGGGGTCCCAAAGGGACCTCTTCCGAACGAATAACAAAATGTCACCGGTTCATTATCGAATCTGTAGAGTCTCTAGGGAATTAGCCTGGATACTTGATGGTGTTTTACGATTCATCATAGCTGTATCCATGGGACAGAAACCATATAGGTAGAGATAGGTCCTTACAAAGTGCTACTGGGTACCAATAGCTATTAGCTGGATGCTGCCGTGACATTTAGAAGCGTGGCATTTGACTTGGTCGTTTGGCCCCGACCACGTTATCCAACCCCATGCAATTTCCTATCTGATCATGGGAGTCCATTATTGAGATCTAGAAAAGGAGGGTAAGATCTCTCATTTCATCCGGCTTTCCGGGTGACATAATACTGTCATCCTCACCCCTGTGTATTCTTCCCACACTGGCTTTCAATAGAGCCCACCACCATTGGCTACATCCACACCATCACTGTGTATCTATGGAACGTATAGAGAGTGTTGACTAGTGTTGCAGATGTAACGCGAGATGGATCCGTCACCAGTTCGCCTCAAATATTTACAATTCGTCGTCATGGTCACATTAGCTTCTTTATATTGATAAAGATAGGAACGAGTCATACACCATGTAGATATACTCAACGCGATAGAAAAATAATCAGCGTGAGAGTCTTTTTTGGTAATGAATTTTGTCGCGTTGATGAGTTGATTTTTTAGAAAAAAATTTTTTTGTAAAATCTATATATTAAATTTATTCTATCGTGATTACATATATAGATACCGATGTGACCGTGGAATTTTTTTGGATTATCTCTCATTTTCCGCGACTTGTTTTTCTCGCGGAAGACCGATATCCTCTCTAAGGGGGTGCCTCCAGTTTAAAAATAATATCTCGACTCCTTTACAGCGTGTCAGCTGTATCTACTACGGTGATAATAAATATCCATTATTGCATAGGGATAGCGAGAGGGATGGTTATCACATCTCGCGCTGCTGAGGCAGATGACGCTAAAAAGATCCAGCTGCCTTCGATGACTCGTATAATGTAGCAGTGTCAGTATAAAGTTCACTCCACACCAAAACATTCTGCGACCGTCCCAACGATAAAGATCATGATATTAAAAAAAAAAACGAAAAATAAAAACGCAAATTAAAAATTCAATAAAATCATTCGTTAATGACATCCTAGTCTCTATTTTAAGATATTAATATTCACAGCATCCATTAGTCGCTGAAAAAAATTATGTAAATAAATAATTCGGTATCAATAATTATTGTAGTAAATTAATAAATTGATCAATCACTGTCAACAGTACACTGTCAAACTCCCAAGAATCAGGTCACCCGAAAAAACCTTGGCACTCTTCCGCGCGAGAAATCGTACTATCGATTCCCCGCACCAAGGTATTACATTGTGAATGCACCTTAAGGCCACCTCCTCTCGCTTTCCTCGAGTAGATATAGCGTCAGCTCGACTTCCGAGACAGAAAAGCTATAGGTGAGGAAGCCAGGGCTCGTGCTGCTGGTTCATGCCCGTCTCTTGTCGTTGCCAGCAGTAGCAGGTGCCGTCCAGGCATTCACACGTACTCACGTACCCACGCATTCACGGCACTGACACAACGTGCACTGGCAAGATGTTGCAGCTCGGAAGATCGAGAGGTAAAAGGAGAAAGAAGAATGAAAGAATACGATGCTCCCAATTTTACCTATATATATATATATATATATATATATACACTCATTCATCCTTAAAAGGAGAACCCAGCAATTTTCGTAAGAAAGATCGCAATATCTCATCTCAGTCAAATATCCGGGACGACCACTGTAGAAACGGACAAATTCCACGGGATAATTTTCCAAGGTGAAAATATCCCCGCCTACCAAAAAAAAGAGGTTTTAATAGTATAGTCAAAGACATTCAGTATGGCTCGTGCCGTTGGCAACCGGTAGCAGGTGCCATCCAGTTCTTATTCACTCACGGAAGCACACGGCCTCAGAGTAAAACCCACACACGGCATACGTATCTCACCCGTTTACGCTGTAGCACACTTGCAAGATGGTGTCCGACAAAGGAGATACCGATAAATGGGTAAAAGACAAAAGAAATGGGATGGAGGTTAAAGAAAAAAATAAAAATAATTAAAACAGATAATTATACATACCGATCTGATACTTTTCTTTTAGTATTACTTGCTTCGCTTCTTATATAATAGAAGCATCGCGTTTCTGCAGCATCGCGAATCGTATGTGAAAATCCGTCTGAGATCGTATTTCGTCTGGTTGAGTCCTCCTTGCGGGATATATATATATTTTTGCACATATTAAATATGTCTACTCATCGGAAGTCCACGTTACCGAAATCCAATGCTTCTCTAAATTCATTCCGTATGAATCTTCATTTTCCCATGATTCCACAGTCGCCTTAGAATGCCACGTATTTAGTATACGTATATATTAATATGGCCGCGAGATATTGACACTGCCCATACCTCTGCCGATACCTATGGACGAGATGATTGGGATCTATGATACTCGGCATCTCACAAACTGGCAATGCGTGTCTTCGGCACAAGGTGTGCATTCACCTTTCCTCTTCTTTCTCTCCCGGTCGATCCTTCACCTCCCGTGCATCGAGATGGGAAGCAGCTGTTGGCGAGCGGCGCGTGGCGCGTGCCACCAGGTACGTCTATAATGAAAAAAAAAGACAAAATGTGAAGAGGAAAAAAAGGAGCATGAAAAAAGAGGAGAAGCAGAGATAATGTCAGGGTGCGAGGATACGCGTTACGAAAGAGACTCTGGCAAGGAAAAAGAGGAGAAAGAGGGACTTACGGAAAGGGAGGGACTCAAAGACTAGGAATTGACTATATCTTTTTTTCTCTCTCTTAAACTCTCTGTCCTACTCCTTCCTTTTTCTTTCTTTTGCTCCTTTCTTCTCCTCCCGAGGTAAAACGAAGCCGTTCGATCGATCGGTAGGTTCCACCTACTCGCGTCACGCGTTACATTATACCGTATCGTATTGTACCGTGTTACCGCTTCATCGCTCCGGGTGTTGATAGTACAGGCTGGTCTTCTTGGTACCTGGATCTTTTTTTTTAATGAATATTAAAAAAAATACCTTGTGGAAAAAGGAAGATATATTATATGCTGTGCCATGCCTGTATATAGTGTTTTTTTATTAAAAAATTTTAGGATATAATTTTTGGTATCTCTTATAAGCGATCATCTGGTGTTTCGGTATACCTAGCATCATCAGGAACTTGACCGGGAGATAATTGGGAGCAAAATGAGATACGCGTTGCAGCTCCCTCGAGTATCGTGTAATAAAAATAAATACGGTAATAGTAATCTCTCCGCACCCGACGTCCACCATCATCCTGGATTAATTATCTAATGCCACGGTAACATCTGTCATCGTGGTCTGCCTTTGTGGGCGCACCTTTATCCTGGATCACCCTCATCTTCCGACAGATCACTGTTTCTGTTTAACAATATTTTTTTTATTACGTAACCAGTGAATGCCTGAATTCAATTTCTCTTTAAAAAATTGTCCTTATCGATATTAGTTCAACTATTTTTTGTATCGCTATATGCACGTATACACGTAAGCTATAATCATTATTTGTATTATACCTAAAATCATGAATCTCAGAAACACTGTGTTAATCACTCACTATACTTAACCAAAGGACCACCAAGAGCGTGTTGTCAATCCTGAAGTACAATTAACCTACCACGTAAACGGACAGCGTTAGATAAACAAATTTGCAAAACAGTCACGTGCATCCTGTGCCTCCACTTCGGTAGCTCTCTAAGGCATAGTTGGACGTCTCCGCCATTAGATTGACCGATCGCGAGAGCGCATACGTAGTGAGAGAGCGAGAGGTGTACAGTAAGAATAGCGAAAGAGGGTGGCAGAAGGAAATAGAGGGAACGAGAAGAGCGTAAAGAGGAAAAAGAAAAAGAGGTGTAGACATCATCGGCCTTTAAATCCCGTTAACTTTTGGATTGGGCTCTTCGTGACGCGTGCTACGCCTGTTTATGCGCTATACGTTGGTTAATGTACCACGCATTGACGTGGATATGGATATGGATGTAGTCAGCAAGTCAGCCAGCCAGTCAGTCAGGCAGCTAGGCAGTCGAAGCAGCCCAGTCAGACGAGGCAGGTGCAGCGGCGTCGACAGTGCCTAAGGCCTAAAAACAGCTGCCGCCCTGGCTCTGTCCTGCTGCAGGCGCACGCGCCAACCGCACCCACATTTAAGTTACCTTACCTTACCTTACCTTACCTTACCTACCCTATACCTTGTGTTCCATGGGTTCCCTCTTAATCGCTGGGTAGATACCTATAACGGTCAATGATCCCTACCAGATGAGACTTGAATACTATGGGAGGAACATTTGACTTCTTTTATCGTAGATTTTATATCTGCTGATTCGGAGCAATGTGTCAGTTAGGTTTTTTTACTATACTGGGTGTAGCTTATGTATGCGATATCAATGTATCACTGTATTTCATTAATCTGCTCGGCCTTTGGAATCATAGATAGATACGTATCGATATGGTCAATTCTAGGAAATTTATACAACTCCAGTTTTCTGAATGTCACCGTACCTGATGGGGTGTCACACCATGGAGGAGCGTCCCTTTACAGTTTTCGGAGAGAATATTCTTTGGGGTTAGACTATGGGGCGTAGGCGTACAATACTCTCTTATTGGCTGAGGGACTGGAGAGACCCACTCAGAATCTCTGTACTTGACATCTTTTGGGTCAAACTGACTGGAGTAGGACTCCATCTCGTATTGGAGCACTTTAGAAAAATGGCCGTCGTGCCTTTCAATGGGCACGTCGTATCTTGAATTTTTTATAAACTTTTCGTATTTTATATAAAGCAAAAAGACATTAGGGGCATAAAAAAGTCTAAGCCTGCTATTTAAATTCGATAAAAAAATATTATTATTGCACAGAGATTCACGTCGCGACATACTATACCAATAGTCATCATGACGATAAAATATCTGAATGACTCAAGAGACCAGGGACCTTCCTCGTATAGGGAATTTTTATGATGAAAAAAATAATAACAATAATAAAATGGTTACGCGGACAGGAAATTGGTCCGGTAAGTCTAATCTTCTATCAGCACACGCGCTTATCTCGAGCGAGGCGGCTTGTCTGAAGAAACACCGATGACGCAAACTGTTCCTTGCTCTCGCAAGATCAGAGATGACAAATTTTACTTTGAAACGAGATCCAATCTCATCGAAAGTAATGTATCAGATAAAATGACTTGTTACGTAAATTTCCTCAGTGGGTCAGGGGGGAGGGATGATTGTATGAAAACAAATTATTAAAAAAAAAAGACAATTCATGCGCATAGGGGTGATGCTATTTGTAGCGCAAAGTGGTCGTGGAGTAAAGGTACATTTCTATGTGTACGTAATGATAACACAGTTGTCGTTATCAAGAGCCGCTTCTTTTCTCCTCGAGCCCCACTTCCATCCTCGTGGCAAAGGCACGAAGCTGTCAAACAAGAATACCGGCGTATAGGTATCAGCCATATCAGCAAGCTCCTGCTCATCGTGCGATTGCTTCGACGCAGGGCTGCGCTCTTTTACTCTAGAAAATTGCCTTATTTAAAATTTACGTTAATAATTATTTTATATAACCATTAAGTTTATTATGAAAAAATACAGGAGAAACAACGAAGATAAATATACGCGTGTCAATTGTAGCGCTATTGCGTGACGCGTCCGCTATGAGAAAGGAGAGCATATGGGATATATATATATATTATACGCATAAATATAAAAATTATCTATAAATGTCGAAAGTAAACAATTTTTTTTAACGCATCTGGGAAACTTATCCAAAAGACGTCTCCGTGCTGTACGATACCTGTTTTTCAATGTTTCGATAAGGAACGACGCGAATGGCTGTTAGAGATGTGAAAAAAAAAACACCGTCATTCAACCACGTCTTCAGAAGATGATTTCAAGTTGACAGTCATCCTCGGAGAACATTGTTTTGCGTCCCTGCGCGTAAGCGGGCAGCTATATTTACATAACAATCGCGGATCACGTAACCGCCTTTGCGACGTGTCCCGATGTCCGTGTGTAGTCTGTCCATGGATTCTACGTAGTCGTTCCCTCACGACTACTCCTCATCCGCAGTATGGAAAGTCGAGTAAACCTCATAGCGCAGTTAGCTGCTTAAGGAATCCGAAAGGAAATCGGAACACCCGTTGGAATTTGGTATACGGAGAAATCGTAGTTGGACCCGCGTTACTTAAACGGTCTTATAAGATTTCGCAGAAATTCGCAGAGAAAGGATCGAATGAAAAATGATATTGAAAGTAAAAGAGCAAGCTAACGACGAAGATAGTGGAAGATGATAACTGACGAAAATAAAGATAAAATAAGCGTACAGCATAAAACGGTAACCATTACCTAAAGAGCCGGCTTAACGAGCAACCGATATTCATCTAAAAGTATTGTAAAGAGAGGAAAAAAAGAAAATGGCAACGAAAAAGTCCATCGGCTTTAGCGAGCGTCGAGGAAATTGATTCCCGCGTACCATCAATGGCGCCAAACAAATGATCAGAGTGATTTTATGTTGTGGTGAGGATCGCGATGGCAACCGGGTTGGTAACCATGGAAACGCTGCTGGCTCATTCGGGGGTTAATTCACAAGCGGACGGAAGGACGGACACCTCGACAGAGTTCCTGCGCCCAAGATACGATAGACCCTGCAGGTGAAAGAGGTCGTAGGTCGGAGGGCGAGTGAGCGGACAAGGAGTTAGGCAGAACGGGGAGTTGGGTTAGGGTAGTCGAGGAGGACTCGAGGGGCGTAGAGGGATGATAAGCATAGACACACACATATATATATAAAGAAGGGTTGGTAAAAGAGAGTGAATCGTAGGGAGAGAAAAAAATAACAGAGCATTGGCTCACGGGGGTGCCTCGTGTGTTTCTCTATGCGTTTCCATGACGACGCTTCAGCATTCGTTATAGTAATGGGTTGTGGACTCGGAAAACGGGGCTTCTAGGTGTAGCGGGGTTTCGTGTCTCTCCCACGCCTGCTGGGGACACCTGCCTTAACGATTACCCCGCAAAAAAAAACACGGCAATGGTGCACGGGATGGCCCTATTCCACAATATTACACCACCAAACTTCTCCGCCACCCTTGTCTACCGTACTTCAACTGAAACGTATTCTCTTTTATCCCTAACTACCCCCTTGCGATTGGTCGATTCGTCCACTGTCTGAACGAACTGTTTTATTTGAGCGACTTTTTTTATCATCAATCACGTGACTGGGAATATATTTTATCGAATGGAACAATCATTTCGGCTAATCAGTAACTTCGATGATACCGTCATTGCGAATGTACAAATCTGATTTTCTTAGAAAAATTATAACGGTGGTGCTATATTTTTAGTCCGCCATTATAAATCGTCATACACGACACGTGACTAGGCATTATTTTATGTTGTCTAGAAGTCCATGCTAGACTGTCTAAAAATCACGATAACCGAAGTGGTATATTCCCACGTAACATTCTGAGAGGAAAAATCACTCTTGGTTAGATTTTTTTTCTTCGAGATTTCAAAGTTGTTATCCGTGCACGAGTTCGACTCGTTCTTTCCCACACATGGGATTGTTTGCAATGACCTATGACCCCATCCTGTGCGCACGTCGCATCATCATCGTTGCATTCACGCAAACAAGCCGTCTGTGGCAGCTGAGAGGCTAAGAGGGGAGCCAATGCTCTTCCTCTGCCCTCTTCCTCATGAATCCACATGAATATGGATCGAAGATCGATGTCGATCGCTCATTGATCTTTAGGTCATCAGGCTCGCCTTTTGCTGCCCGTTCTGGCTCTCTAATTCCTCTTAACTTTTTATCCAATGAATTCAACATACTTGTAAAGCAAATAAAAATATTTTTTTCATTTAAAAAATTCACTGTCAATTGTCATTATAATGATCCATAGATCATCTCTTCGTTTATTTTAAACAATCCCTGTTTATTTTTTTTTTTTTCAAATAATCCCATCGAGATGATCGTTCTATCTGTAAGACTCGGACCAATCACATTTGTTTTTGATCTTTTTTTTTCAGGATTTTACATACTGTCGCAGCAGGAGCTAGAAAGGTGAATAAAACAATGAAGATATATAATATATATATATATATATATAGATTATAATTATATATACTGATGAGCACAAGTATAGGGGCGTACAAGTAAGTGAACGCTCAGGGATCAAGCGTATGTAAATCAGGCGGTTACCACGCAGATAGCTAGTCGCAGGGCACTACACCGGACGTTTTGTCTGTAAATTTATGCTAATCGAAATGTATCAGCAACTCTGGAGGCCTAAACCCACTGGTGGCGAAGCATCAACACGTTTCGAGTCTGCGTTCGTGCGAACGATAACTTGTGAATTCCCCTTTACCTATCAGAATCCGATAGGAAGGTACGCCATGCGCTTACGTGATTGGCTGATGAAAACTTTCACTGTAGCGTCGTAACAAGACAAATAGTCTAGAACCACCATTTTCTGTATACCATATTAAAGTTCCATAAAAAATGAATCCCTTATTTCATAATTTTTTATTTCAAGAAAGGCTTAAGGTATCCCAAAACAGCGTGGAACTGTTCTTAATCTAAGGGTGCTTGGGACCAAGAGTAAAGAGTAGTAAAGGGTTTAATACGTGATCTAGATTCCCATGGGTCAGGTCACGCAACGGTTCTGGGCCTTGCTAAGGTATGATTACAAGGAAAAAGGACCTATGGTCATCCCCATCGTAACTGGACCTTTTGGACAATCGGATTGGAAAAGCGAACGAATGAGAGAAGGTAGAGAAGGTACCCTCTAGGTATACGGGGGTGAAGAGTATAGTGAGAGGCACGAAGGGTACGGGTCGCGAATATTTTAATTTCGAAATCGTAGCTGACCTGGGGAAAATGGTCAGTGGTCTAGATTCCCATGCTCGATGGCTACCTGAAGCCGTCGAAGAGGGCCTCTGTTTTTTTCACTGTTCGCCATTTCGGACATTTGGGTCCGAGACGATATTTACCTGGACAGTGTCCGTGACCGTGGCGACTATACCAAACGGCATTGTGATCTGGACGAACCTATTTAAATCAGGCCGAAAAAATCCGTTACGTACAGGTGACCTTTATGGAGTCCATTTTTGATGCGTCCAAAGTGGCGACCGTTGGATAGCACCATGGGAAACTATCACTGAACGTAATATCTTTTCGAAAACCTGCACGCTGTACGGGGACCTGCTACCTACACACCTGGACTAAAGTTTAGGTCTACGATTTTTTTTTTCAATTTTTCATGCCATTAACTAGAGCAACGGACAAACATCCCCACTACCTATACCCATACTTTAGGATCGAACTGACCAAATGGAACGAAGGCGGGCACAAACGGATATCAACGTGCCCTAGAAGAACCTGACTTGGAGATTTTTTTCTCTAATATTTCTCAACCTGAACTAAGGTACAACGGACAGATATCCCCACTGCCCTGTTGTTCAATAACTAGAAGAAATTTAAATGGAACAACGGTCTATAGTTTTCTCTACTGGATGGTTTTTGGCACGGCCCCCGTTTCTGTCTTGACCAATAGCGTTGGCACTCGCATTTAATATCAGTTCTGAACTAGTTCTCTTTAACGTATTTTGCAAAAGAAAATTGGTCATAACGGGCAGTTCGACTAGTAACGTCCTAAAGTATAGTGACGCTCTACTAGTCTGAACAACCATTTTCTGGTTCGTTAAGAATTTTCTAGAAGCATCCTATACCTTCGAGAATTGACAGTCAAAGCATTGGACAGTGTCATTCTAATATCTATCATGTTTTATTTATCAAAAAATAATCAGTATAATCCTACCATTTGAATTTTCCCGCCAAAGCTAATTAAATATCAATATTCCTAATATTCCATATCGTTCGTCGTTTTACTTCTGTCACGGATGGACTTGGAAGGTTCTCTCTTAGAGGTCGTATCCAAGGAATACATTCATTATACATTGACGTAGAAACTGGAGCAATTAATCAAATCCCTCTGTCTTGGCGTGAATGGCCAAAGCGCAAACACCTTTAGTCTAATAGATCACAGTCTTCTTTATTATTCAAGAAAGAGTAGTATAAAAAAGGGAAAAGGAACCAACGGCTATTTTCTAGGTATATGATAGGCGTCCATAGCAGCACGGACCGTGATCCGAAATATAACCTGGACCATGAGGGGGCCTTCGTTGAATTTGGGCGATTTAAATGGGCCTTGGAAGGGTTATGTACCTGCCTGACCCTTGGCCCCAAAGCAATTCACCCCTCGTACCATTATATGACCTGCCCCATACGTATGGACATACCCGAAGCATCTCCCCCTATTTAATCAAAGGGAGGACCCGACACCCTTAGCCACCAGGAGAATCAAGTTTGCCAGACCAAGGAGCAACGTGTCTTGCGACGATCCTGCTTCAGGAACGTGCAGGTATACGACCTCTGGCCCGGACCCCTTCCTGCGGATGACCCGAATCTGGCCCCGACTGGACACTCCGGAAGCTCGTACGAGACTGTACTTCCTTCCAGCCTATCTCTCTCTGTCTCCCCGTGATGTTTTTTTTATCTGCTTTACAAGCCGTCACGGCTCTGAAGAGTACGTTATAGGGACTGACGGTCAGATAGACGGGACCAGCGGGACTACCACTTGTTTTTTTCTCAAACCTACCGGAAGAACGCTCTTTCGAATCGCTACAAAAAATCATCCTATTCCGGTGACCGGTTGAGGATGTTAGGGTTAACCTGTGGGTATCGTGTTTTTATAGTGATTTCCGGAGAATAAGGAATTCATTAAAGAAATAACGATCAGCCTGTTCAGCGAGGAACCAGTGGCATCAGGAAAGTATTTGTTTTAACGAAACTCGTTTGATTTATAAAATACTAAATTTCTCTGAATTACAAGTTGTTATTATTGATGGTTAATACTTTTAATAGCGATACTTTGTAATTAGTCATATAGAATTAATTACACGGAATATGAAACACGTGTGTATTGTATTGATTTCTATTAGATAAATGTGGAGACCAAGTTGGATGCAGAGAGGTTGCGCAAGAACTTACCCTCGTTCCGATTGGTTAGCACGTTGGGACCAATCCGAGATGAGATATCCCTTCCACAAATCTTGTCTAAAATGGTCCAGCCTTTCACCGTAGCATACTAATACTCACAGAGATGCTGCAGAATAAACGTCATTTCTTGCATGTATCTTTTCTGATCTGTCTATAATAAATATGAATTCTTGAACGATATCATTTTTTTTAACTACTGACATTAAAAATCTTAATATAAAATTTATCTTAAATGCGCCAGCCTATAACCTTTAGTCAAAAACTAACCTAACTTGAGGTAATACTGCAAAGTAAACTATACGCTATCGATCAATTGAACTTATGACCAGTTACCATTACGATTCTCAATGGCAACTATGTATCATACTACTTCTTATCAATCAACAATGATAGCGTATATTATTATAGAGAAAATATCTCTCCACCAGATATCTGCCTGAAGGTAACCATACGAGTAACGATACAAAAGATTCACAACGATCCAATGAATTATTTATAAGAAGAAATAAATATAAGAAAATAAATACCAGATATAACACAGAAAAAAAAATAAGAAAAAATAAAATAGCAGCAATTCCTCGAGTATGAAGAATTCCCAAACAATTATTCGCGATATAATTATCCACTATATAATTATTTAAAAAGTACCTAACAATAGTCCTCTATCTGTCGTTCTCTCCACGTAGACGTAAGAGACAGTCCTATCAGCAGGAATAACTCAGTAGCTATAGCATTCGACCGATAAATATTGGCAAAACGAGAAAATTCATATCGTTAGACCTTTCAAGTGTCGCGCATTTTACTACTCGTTTCCATAAGCGCAACGGTGAAAACGCAATAGCGCTAATCGTACCAGGAAAAAAAAGGATGATAATTGATGGAACATGAAAAGCATACGAAAATGGTATACCGTAAGAAAATGGCGCATACGAAAAATATCGTGTATGACCTCTTCGCTTTGCGCCTTATCGTTTTGCCAACGATGACATAGAAAAATGTCTCCCGGCAAATGAAGACTATCTATCAACGCAATGAGCTTGTTACTATAACTTAAGTGAGTAGGTAAGTAAGTACTCTTAGGCGAGCTCGTTAATTATTGATGGGTCGCCATTTCCATTACGTGAAACGTGGATCGCCTTGGTTCCTAAGCGATAAATGCACCTCACCTCGAACTGCGACTCTATTCTTGGACGGCTTTATCACTTGGCAAATAAAAACACAGTATCGGCTAGCTGCTATACAGAAAATCCTAGATGAGTGTATATGTGTTCTGGTGAAAACCGGGAAAAAGTCACTATGAAATTTATTGAATACTGTTTTGATTATCCGTAACACAATATGCATATGTATAATTGGTCTATAGTTTTGATTTATCATACAGAATGGAATTATATTGATAAGTGAATATAGTGAGAAGAAGTAAAAGTACGGTTGGTGTTTAGAAAATTTTTTTCCTCTATAATCCTGTCGTCTCTAGGGGAATCTTAACGGACTTGATCTTTTGTATATGGATATATAAGGGGTTGTTGCTTTTCTCAACCCCTTCGAGACTGCCCCAGTTTCGATGACAATGTCTACTCTCCTATTGGATGATAAACCAGGTCAGAGCCAAAGGGTGGAACCATTTCGCTTCATCCCAAGGGTGGAGATTGGCTGAACATCCCTAAGGATGATCTATCGTATCTATTTTATGTATGAGAGAGCATCTCTGCTTGTCCTAAGAGATCGCGCGAATGTCAGATCTCGCTGAGACGTGAACCAAGTAGGACACATCAGCCTAATGTTAATTAGTCGACTTATCTAATATCATAATAAAGAAATTCATCATTCGGGTATTGAGAACCGACGTAATTAGGATTATTGACATAAGTGTTTCATCTGTTGGTGCTGCTGTTATCACAGGCGATAATTTCGACAATGGACTCGGCGTGAAGTTCATTAAAAATTCCATCACACGAAGACGGTCGGGCGGTGTCATCAAATATTAGGCGTACCTTTGCATTTCACTTGAAACTTGAGTCATCATCAGCACATCGAATCAGTAAGTAGACGCTCATACAATTTATTGTTATTTAATATTCTCTATCATATGTCGAATTTCCGCTGGGAACAATAGAAATCAAATACAGATCGATCATGTATAAGGAATCGTCTTAAAAAAGGAATACAATAATCGAGAGGACAGGTAGGTGATGAGAAATAAAAATGAAAATGGCACTATCGATTCGTCGGTGTTAATTGGATGTAAATCAATCAGTATTAAATTCGGTATAACCCGGAACACGTAGTATCTTTCACGACGTCTCAATCAGAAAGCCCTCAATCTATTAAAATAAGTGGTACGAAGAAAGATCATTACGATTTTTTCATCGTTCCTCATCGATACTCACCAATGTCACTCGACGTCATACATATCCAGAATGTATGTGTGATAAATAATGAAAATTTGAAAATGTTCTTAGTAATTAATAACATAAGCATGCATTGCGGAAGCTGATATGTACCTATTCCTCTCGAATCATGATAAATCAACAAATTCCAGAAGTATCACCGCTATCTATCCATACATTGGAAACTTCTTGACGATGACTCGTGAGTCACGCAGCTCTACCTCCTTTTTTCCCACCACCACAAACCCATCATCCCATCCACCCACCCTCACGCAGACCTCGTAATATGCGTGCAGACACGCACTCCGGAAAGCACGTGATTCATCCAGCAGGATCGAGCCAATCTGCATTAACAACGCCAGTCGTGATTCTGTGCGATGCTTGCGAAGTCTCTATATTCCGTTCCACCACCTCTAATTCTACCTTACCTACATCCTCAGCTCTGCTCCATAGCCTCCTACTGCTCCCATACCCATCTACCATACTACACTGCCTCCTGTATCTCGTTCACGAGTAAAATACCCAGCGCTGTTAGTCACGGAGACCCACCCTGTCAACTAGAAGTATCAACCGTCGAGGATCGTCTGCAAGCATATATAACCTATAAAAGAGACTCACCGATGATTCGTAGCAGCGCTTCCTCCTACCTATCTCGCCGCCTCCTTGGCGCTACGAGGAATCAAAGATCCTTATCCAGGTACAACGAGCGTCACTCTCCATCTTAAGATAAGACTTCCACGATTTTACTAAGAACTGCCGCTCGGCTACATGCGCTGTACTTCATAATCGCGAGATTCGATACAGAAACGTAATCCCATGTAGAAACGTAATATACGTCGAGGAATCGTATAGACACTATAGACGCTTTAGTAGCCAAGGAATTTACTATAGTATCCGTATACTAGTTGCTGCTTAACGTTTTCTAGATTCTCGTCTGCGATACGAATGCACGAGTCTCCTCCTTCGCAGATCGATCACTCCGCGTTACTTTGCGACTTTCACCATTGCGACAACGTCCAATTCCTTCTGGGTAACATTTGCGACATACCTTTTGCAACGTGTCTCAAGGATGATCGTCACTGAAATAGAACGTCCGAAATAAAGCGGAAACTCTATGGGGAAGAGCGTCGCCATTCCCGTTACGATACGCTCATCGAATTTCCCGCCACTGTTACTCTGATGTCTCTCTGTGACGTCCGCCATTACGTTACTCAGCCACTCAGTATCACGACCGCAGACCGCAGGAACGCGCTGCTCAACTTACAATTAGAAGAGGCACGCGTGTACCCGTTGCGCTCATTCCTCATTCCTCATTCTTCTGTCTTCGACTCTCTGCGTCACCAGTCTTACTCGATACCTCGTTTAATCGTGAACTCGATTCATTCGGACAGAAGGAATTGATTGATGATTTTACTATCAAGAGTCTAGTCAGTATATGTATGTTAACCTCTAAATAATACCTTACACTCCTATCAAACAGTGCAATTATTTGACCTTTGGATGGATTGTTATACAGACTTTGATACAGTTCAAACTGTCACTCTAATGAGCTTTGTGATATAAAAAAGTAAGTATCAGATCACATTGATCATCTAATATGATCGTCTCTGATAACAGTTTTATTTCTTAAGCCTTTGAATTATGTTTTGAACCTCAATAAGTGTTCAGATTATCATTGATTCCTATAAGTTATATGAGATCCTTTAAAATGGCATCAAACTTAAGAATTTAGGTTATTTATGAGACAATATGGTTTATGTGTTGGCTTTATTTCTTGGGCACGTGGCTGTTATGATCCGACGCTGCAGTGAGGCTCGTGCCGAGATGACGATACCTGCCGTGAGATAAGAAATTCTCGGATCTGAGACAGACAGACGAGAAGGTGCAAAGGCGCTATGGAAGTGTATAATATAGGAACGGCCCAGCTGTTCCGTTTGTTTTATCACAGCCATACAAGCTGACATAAGGTGGTAGACTATATGCGTATGTCTTTTATATAGTCTATGGTGTATGACTGTATTATGGTGACACTGAACCGTAGGTTATCTATCACGCGTGATCGAGTGACCCAAAAGACAGTATGGAGACTATATGTATATATATAGCATAAAGCAGACGGTGAATGAGAAAAGGCATAGCAGAAATATTCTATATATAGTATGTACACGCAAAAGTACTGTAGTATGCACACTTGATAGAGAATTATGCTGGCTCCAGATTTACACTCGATGAAGACTCACGTGTCTTTTAGTAATCTCTGTCATACTATACCGTCATCTTATTTCACATTACATGCATTATACCTATATGTATATATACACATTAGATATAGGTATGTTAAGTCTTGATGGATTTATCGATCGTGATAGACCCCAGGGATTTCCAACGTCGAATCAGCAAATTGAATTTTATATATTAAGAGTGTTTAGTTAATTCCAATTTGTTGATCATTAAAAACTTTTATTTGGGGAAAATAAGGTAGCTGGTTTTGTATTTGAAGGAACGAGAGTGCAGTGCCTGCACTTATTTTAGTTACTGTACCACTCACTGGACGACTCTTGTAAACTGGATGGAGGACGATAAAAGAATTTTTTTATGGGAATCTCCAGGACTAGAGAAGTTTCTTATTCGGTGGATTTATGAAGAGGCGTGTAGCAAGAGTCGTTTAATAGGTCTAGTCCTTCAGCGGAGATGAGTGTAACCCTTGGGCTGTCTTTCGAAAGAGGTCAAAGTTCTGTTATCCCTATACCAGCCTCCTACCCGTGCATGGAATTTCTTTTCTTGAAAAATTTGTCTCTAAATGCCAGCCGGACAAATTTTAACTGCAAGTTTTTGCACGTTTCCACGCATTAAAAACACGGATTAAATTCTTCTTAGAGCAGTATACGGGTTTCGTGTTTACCAAGTCTCCCATAAAACCCTAAACAGTTCCCCTTTCTTTAGCCGCCGGCGAATATTAATCCTAGACCACTTATTACGTGTATACCTATAATGTGACTAAGTTTCTTTCAGTATCCCAATGAGTAATAAGCTAAAGTAGAACCATAAACGCGTCAATCCTAACAAGGGTATATTCAGTATATCTCAGAAATTATCCCTTATACCCTTTGCCAGTATAATATCCTTTCGTAAGTCCAGGGTCTGCCTAGGTCTCTACTATAGGCCCATACAAGCCTAGCTGGACCCTCGACGAATCCCTAAATTTCAAAATGAAATTTTTACTAGGGATGTTTTATCTTCGTCCACACCGGATTTCTGACTTCGACAATGCTGTTATTAAAAAAAAACTCTTTCACCCCACAAAAGTAGGATTAACCCAACGAATACTCATAGAGAAACTTGTCGTATAACAAACTAAAAACAGTACCCTCTGTACCTATTATTGCAGAAGATTTTCAAAAAGTGAAATTAAGACATATACCTAAACACCATAAAATCAATGGTACACTATTTCAATTTCCTCGCTTTCTCCCTATTCATATTTACTTGACTTTCCCCAGCTTCATCCCCAATTTAACAATTTTCTCAAACTACCCCAAAACTACGTGTAATCTTTTCTTTCTCTTTCACTATCACTTTCCCCAATCACTATCATGAATCATTACTATCCAGTGTCCACTGACCTATAAACCAGTCAAACAGCCAGGGTATCATCCCTTGTTATTTACTTGTAACCGCTAGTTTAAAGGGTGAAACTTGTCAACCCTTTTCTGTCGCGTGGTCACTCGTGTCCATCCCTTACACGTACCACTACTATATTATATTCAGGATCCAGAGTCATCCACGGGTCATCGGACATGACCCTCAAATTCTGCAGGTACGTAGATACAGGTACACAGCATAAACACTTCCATTCAACGTTCTCCTGTACTAATTTATATTATTAATTAATAATCCACACGTGCCTGATACGAATCGCATAAAATAAATAATACCTGTTCAACATTCATATCTTTGCACAATTTTTTCGTGATCCGAACCAAAGATTCTTGACGAGAATTCAACGAATTCTCATAACACGTGACTCATTAACAGCTTTGCGTTATCTGGATTGATAAACGAAAATACATACTTAGAAAATCGGATAAGCATTACCGATTCAGTAACGAATCATCAGATCGTGTTTACGTGCAGATATTTTTGTCTCCCTAAAAGACTCGGTAGCCTTATCACTAAAAAAATTATAGAGCCAATTTGATCCCCAATTCAATTTTTTCTCTCGCCTCGCTCATTTGATCCATATAATTTGTCTTATTAGACGAAAGACAAGAAAGACAAGTTCACGATGAAACACGAGGCGATATCGTGAACGATTTTTCAAGCGGAAACAAATAGTTCGATCTTGATACGAAAGGCGGGATGGATACGTACACAACGTGCACCGATCTGCTGTTTTTCAATGTCGTTTCGCTCAGCTGGTACGGCCAAACATTTGGTGCGGAGATAACTGATAATAACACGTAATTCTTTGGATCGTACAAAAACCGCCGAGAAATCGTCATGTTTGTCCACGTCTGCGTATTTCGATAGACGCACTACTCGTTGGAAACTGATAGTATTTTCTTTAACTCTTCGATACGCATACATATACAAGTGCATATATATAAATCTTTTTTTTCATAAACGATCCCTTATACTTACAGTCTACTTTTTTTAGTATACAATATTTCTGCAAGGCTAAACAATCTCAATGAAACGCATCTACAAACCATGTTACTCTAATGACACTATAATACACGGATAGTTAACCAATTGATCTGAAGGCACTACGTATCACCAAATGAAACACCTATGTCGATATTGACAGTCTGATAAGATAGATGTTTAATATGAGCACATCATAATTAAAAACTTATTACCTCTCCCATATTTCAGTACGCTAAAAAATCCTTAAGACCCATATCGTTCATCTTGCGTTTGTCGATAAAACAAAAAAAATCTAAAATTGTTCAAACCGAAAAAAGATTGCTAGATAACCGCCTCATAACCTATTAACGCGAATAATTATTTTACACGCAAATATAATTGAACATCAATGAAACGCGAAATTAAATATAGAACAAGTGTATACACAGACGAAAAACAGACTGATCGTGATGAACATATTCTAACTCGTATTTAATTTAGCTACAAATAAATAACGGTTATACAATATTACAAAAAAAGACTAGCCACTTATACTATATAACAATCATAATTATATCTCTGTAACTGTATACCACACAGATCATTTACCTGTACCCGCAATGCTGCTTCTCGTTATGCGTTCCTTCCTTCCACGCAAAGCACGAGAATGTCCGGCCAGTTTGTGTTACGTAAAAGTGGACGCGTTTATTGCACGGCAAACTTTTGCTAATTAACGCGAGAGAAACCGGCGACCAGCCAGCCGAGATAGGTCTGCCATGTCGAAGGTACACGTATATCATATCAAACTGTAAATAGTCTAATCCATATACACGTACCGTCTATACGATCATACAGTCATCCTGTATGATTTTTCGCTACGAGAAAGCCAATTCAGTCAGCAAAAGGGGATGCTAGACTTCTCGCTTCGTTTGCACAACGTAAGTCACATATGCTGTGTGTAGTACGTATGCATAGTACGTGTGTATACGTATCGTACATAGGTTAGATTTGTATATACTATATATATATATATATATCTTCTGTCTGTTACGAATGCGAACGGCACGCAGGGTGGCTCATCGGAGGGGAACTAGGAAAGTCTTCATGGATGGCAGAATGTGCTTCAGCTTCAGTCTCGAATTCGTTAATTATATCTTGGTACACGGGCAGCAGTACGAAGGATACCGGAAAACTTCTTATACCTGCTACCAGTACTCTTTTTTTCCTATTCTCTCTATTATTTTCCTCCCCCGCAGTCTCTCGTCACTCCTTCTTAAAAGACGCGCCGATCTTTCGTTTTCCTGGCAGGGAAAGTGAAAGGATCACGATTCACGCGTCACGCCTACGCTTCGGTGTAGATATCTAATATCGATCAGTCTTCTTTTTTTTAACGTATGGATATATATATGTATGTACTACCTGAAATACGAATTTACGGGTTTTCTTCGCTTCTCGATCCTGTGGCAATTAGTTAAATTGTTGGTGCGGATATTTATTACAGGTGGGGATGTGGTTTTATTGTTGAGAGGGGAGACTGGGGAAATTGGTCTTGAAAGAAGGAGAAGTTATTCCTAATCGCAATGGCGATAACACCTTCCAGGAAGAGAGCGCAACTTTAAACCATGGACCAACAAGGGTAATGATTATCGCAATGCGCGTCGTTTAAAAAGCAACTGGATGAGTCGTGAGATTAGTTCTTATCCGAGTCTTACGTTGCGAGTCCAAACAGCACGCGACCATGCATTCTCCAGGATGAGCAATAGCAAAACAAAGATAGATATTCGAAATATATTGCTTTAACGAGGAAGAGGGATAGAGATAGATAGATAGATAGATAGATAGATAGAGAGATAGATAGAGAGAGACAGAGAGAGAAAAAGAGAGAGAGTGAAAAAATGAGGGAAGATATTATTTACTGCGAAACGAAAAGATCTTGGCTACACAGCTAATTGAACGTGAGCTCAGCAAGGTGGCTGAGATCCCACGCTCCAGAATTTGACACTGGTCCGCAAGTCCAGATACCGTATGTAGATGGTTATAATACCAGCACTGAGAAGACACATGCGTTACGTCCATAGAACTCAATGCGTATACGTTCTATCACGTATGTAAGAGTCTCTGTCTTTCTGTCCTTCTCGAAAAAAAATACGTTGAATATCCTAGCTACGTACGTGTGACGTGTGCTGCTGACAGATTAGCCAGCCTCGTTATGACTTTCGTCTCCGCGAGTGTTCCGGACTCGTCACCAGGTGAGAAGCACATATGCATACGGTACAGTGAAACCAGCTATACCGCCTTGGAATTACCTGCCTGAAGGAAAGACAAAATAAAATGCCTTAGAGGACTCCCTACGGACACGGATAAGGATCATACGTTAATCAAGTTTATCTTTAATCTAGGAATGCTTGGATTTAAAGCGACCTAATAATACGAAAGAGAAAAAGTAAAGTTGATATATTAGTTTCTAGCAGGACTGAACGTTAATACGCTATATACGATAAGTGCCGAGAACCACCCTTCGGGAGGCCGTTTACTGTATTCCTCTATACTATACCTGGCTCGCGGAAGAGGTCGAGGAACGGGAATACAGAAGCAACGGGATCGAAGGTCCTGGGTTTGTTGCACACGCGCTTCTAGAACCCTGCGCCCTTTTTATTACTGCAGTTGACCCCTTTCTTCTTTTTCACGGTTATTGCCGTGGCTGCTTTACGTTTTAGGACCTTCCAAAGAGAACCCGGGTCGGCCAATGCCACCATGTCGTGGAACACGTGTCGTTTGACCACTTGGTACCAAGCGGCACTTCCTGCTGTCACCTTCTTCTTCTTCTTCTTCTACTACTTTCTGTGTCTTTCTTTCACGTCGTTCTCTCCTATTCCGACCCCCACTACTCCTCATCATCCACCTTCTCATGATCCTCTCGCGAAGAAGAAGTCTCTTCCAGGAGGAAGTGACGGCTTGCGCATAACAAGCTTTCATCGCCTTCTGGACGTGTGTTCTCGCTGGTAATTTATACTCTTCGTGTCTTCGTCAACTTCTTTAATTTTATTCTTGAGGTTAGATAGACTTAATATTGGACACTATTGTGTATTAGAAACTTAGACATTTTTCATGATAATATACATGGGTTATTTTACCCTATGATCTATATCTGTAAGATTGAAAACACTGGCTTTGAATATGGGGAATATTCTTGGATTTAGTAATAGCTGGAACGAGTCTGCACGAGAGTAATGGAACTTGTAGTGAGACGCGTGGTGCATACTGACGTCTATACATATGTACAGACTCGGGTGACATGTTGATACAGCTCTCCGGAAGTGGGACCAAGAAATATTCTCGTCTGTTATCGGGGCAACCGAATGCCGAGAGTGCCCGACTATCGGAATGCAATGCAGTGACGAAAATTGAAAATGGCCTTAAGCAAGAAAAGTGTACAGTTAAAAAATTGCCCGGTACTTTGAATTGTTGAAATTTTTGAAGGAACTAAAATTTTTTATTATTCAATCTTTTTCATGTTGGATATAAGGGGCTTCGGTGCATAACGAAGGTGCTGAAGAACATTTTCGTCTCTTACGCCATTGCACCAAACGATACCTGCTCGGTAGCGAAATGCTCGTTTGCCTGAGCCAGTGTCACCTTTAACGTCGTCATCTGATACTTGTTTTCTATTTTTACCCGTAGCCATCGCACTCGTCGGATAACGAGATGCCTCGGCTCTAGATTCTAGATGGACCGGAAACGACGGGCAATGCGGAATTCGCATATATCAGCAAACGAAAGAATCGATTAGTGCAACGCACGCATTAGGCGCGTGTTTGCACATGCGACCGGATTAGTCGATTCGCTCTTTTAGAACGTTCACCGTTTCTCCTGTCGTCCTCGATGTCGTCATGGATCATTCCAAGAAATTAAATCCATACTACACATACTTAACGTTAGAAAAAAATCAATCTTAACATAATACCAAACAAATCAATTCCAATCATTAATATTAAAATTAATGAAAAATTACCAACATGATCATTAAATCGAGATGAACAATCCCGCAATGATTAAATCAATGTACATAACAATCCATCAAATCCTTCATTTCAATGAAAAGGAATAAAAAAATTTTTTCCGGTAACAAATTTTAAGCCTACCGGAAGTCACGAAGAGATAATGATCGATCCGTTAATTCTTTGATTAATCGATCACTGCAATCCTTGCATGGCTGCACACGCACGCGGTGCACAAGTACTTAAACACGCGCTCACGATTTCGCCTCCCGGTTTCTGGTTTCTAATTTCCGAGCGACTCCTATACGAATGACACATATGCATCCATAGAAGCAAGCACTTTCTTTATCCGGGTTTGCATTTGTCTCTACAAGAATGGCGATGCGCTTATCGGATTCGTCGGCGTTGTCGACGAAGAATTATTGCCAGGTTGTGTAACCCGCGACACCGACAGCAGTGACACGACGAAAAGTAAAAATTTCACGATCAACCATCGTCGAGTAAGATCCATTAGAATTTCATATTTTAAACAAGCAATCGATGCGCCATTGGATTTCTAAGATTATTACATGAAAATTATCATATCTCTATCTCTCTCGCTCTTTAGTGACCATAACAAATATCATTCCCATTATAAACATCAGAATTCATGTCTTCTTTTCATACAAAGCCATTTACCGCGAATTGACGTTATACAACTATACTCCGAAGATTCACGAATGATCGTGAGAAGATTTAATTTCAAGAATATCATCGCACCATCGACGTTCCAATTGTTTCTAACATAAACGTTACACCTGTGCGATAAGCTTCGGTCACGTTGAATCCTTGAAGAATATATTTCTCTTATCAGGCTACTGCCGTATGAATTAATTTTTTTTTCCTTTTATTATTCCTCTTGAAGCTAAACATTCAATCTCACGTGTGTATAGTCTATCTACGATTCTGCCAGTTTTCGCAAATGGGTACCTATACGTATAACCTATCTGGTATCCCGGCTTTCCGGTATCTCGTTAGTCGGACTTGGCGGCTAACGAGCCGAAGAGGCCGGCTCGGAGAAGAACTGCTGCCTTACTACGGCATCCGACGCCATCGGGAGAACGGAAATTGGCGTAGCGTGAACATCTTGCGAGAGCGAGCGATGTTCGCTCGTTTCTCGTTTACCGGAAACGGCGCTTCTCCCGAGAGAGGACTAGCTCACACGGCTACGAATTATTATATCTTTACGGTCTGCTGAATTCACGACTTAGCTTTACCTCGAGAGTGGTTCAAGGTATCTATAGTACTGAATTCTCTCATTCCCATGGACCATACGTAATCAAGGCGAATAAGCCATGTATAGGATCCTATAAATTCCTACGAATTTGCTATACCGATAAACATCATTACACAGTCATCCTTACCGTCACTCATTTCAGCCCGAATGACCGTATTTGATTTCCATATACAATGCGTACAATACCATATTGAGAAATGTACCTTAAAATTATCTGATATTCTAATTGTACAGACTTTACATTAAGCATTTGGAAATGCCTGTAAGAAGGTAATTAAATTGCCCATGGTAAACCAAAGACAATGTAATGAAAGACCTCATGAAAATCGATTACCCCGCTATATACAGTTCATTGAGAGGTATACGATTTGTCCCATATAAATAACCATTCATAATTAAGAGATTTCTCTAATTACCGTTATAAAACAATTGAAAATATAATTGCCACAAAACTGTCAGAACCATTTAAAGATCCTGTAAAATGATATGAGGTATCTCAAAACGAATTTTGCGCCTGGTCTAAATATACTCGTTTCGTGATCTCACGTACGCGTCCATGCGTCTCCAAATCATTCGCTCGTATTTTCATCCATCCATCCATCCAAAGCATCGATCTTACCACGCGACTCTATCCAACCCCGTGGACGCAGCATCTGCGTGAACTCTGAGGAACACCTGTGTACACGGACCACATTATCTTCTGACGCGGAAAGAACACGCCTTTGTCATCCGATCGGCGTACGTAGATACGTAGGAGATACGTAGATAGGAATACGCGCCGGTTGCGTTCCTAGCTGGCTACGTAATCCGCAACAAAAATATTTTATTCCCCGAAAACAACGTCCACGTCGATCTTCTACAGTAATGAGATACCTCACGTTATGGACCTTACAGGTATTTCAGGTGACTTATTATTGCTTCCTGTCCACGCTAGCTGGGAACATACTGACACTAATCTGTTTCTGGGTATCGTCAGTGAGTAAATTCTGATAAGATAGATACGAACATCTCTTGGCTGTCTTATGTTGCACTCAGTGAACTGATCCATCGTGGCTTATCCGTAGAATAAAAAAAATGGAAGAGTGGGGATAGAGTCAGTTTATCACTCGTTATACAGAGCGAGAGAAATAAACCATATAAAACAAGAGAAAAAGAATTTATGAATGACTAAGAGAGAAAGCATCATCAAAATGATCCATACCGACTCCCTAATAGCCACAGATGAGAAACAAGGGATCCTGAAAACCCAGACAAGAACCAGGTCTTTTCCCTCGCGTCGTTGCAGGATGCATTGTGTACCACCTGTTTCCTCTCTTCTTCAAGAGTCAAGAGATCTTTTATTATTCCCCGTACATAGCCATATCCCATAGAACGCATATACGAGCGTGCAGGTACGCTCCTATATATGGAAAGTCTCGCGCGCTCAATTCAAATCAACCTGCTCGTTGCCCATAGAGTAAACTATACTTCAACGTAAATGTGGATTCTTGATCATCCGATTTAAAGAGACGTACCTTAAATAATAACAATAGCCAACGTTCCCCACCTTCTTGAATAAGCATGAAACATAATAATACCACCCAATAGCGTGGTATCAGCATATATATGTATACTACCTTGCATAGAAATAGGATTGACAGTCGCTCACGGCAGAATCCATAGAGACAGGAAGGCAGGAGCCTCAGAGAAGGAAGAGTATAGCATAAGACGGAGATTCGAAAGAGCTGGATGGAAGTGAGGTTGTACATAACAATATCACATACCGTCCCATCCCATAGCATGCCAGTAACATACACACCATGTATCCCATACAATGGCCCCCGTCGGCCGGAAGTGAGCTACCTGTCTCCCACGTCTGATGCAGCCTCCCAACGCAACTTGGCTTCGACTCTGCGTATATATATATACACACACACACATATATATATGTGTATACCATATCCCACAGAACATAATCTCACACACGTGTCAAACTGACACACAATCACTTATGTATGTATCTATATATATACTTTTCCCTTCAAAACTCTCACCCACATCAGTCCACACATATACGGCCATTACTACCACTACTAACA
The DNA here is from genome assembly GCA_030142225.1 of Pachycephus smyrnensis. Classification (NCBI taxonomy): domain Eukaryota; kingdom Metazoa; phylum Arthropoda; class Insecta; order Hymenoptera; family Cephidae; genus Pachycephus; species Pachycephus smyrnensis. The sequence goes on along the minus strand of JARQST010000321.1, from coordinate 597,770 downwards.
CCAGTCCAGATTACAGACTGTGACTGCACGAGCTTCTTTATGCTCTTCGTGTTTCCAAACTCTCTTTCATCTCTCGAACGGAGACACGACAGGATTACGAATGAAGCACGGCGCCTTGGCTCCGACCCTTGGTAACGAAAAATGACCGAAAATAAAAAAAGAGAGCTAGAAGGAACCTGATAGCAGGTACGTGATATTTTAATGAAAAAATTATGTAGTATTGATTATATTTTTTTGTCTTATTTCGATTTTATTCAGAATAATTTTCGTAAAAGTCCAAAGCGGGGGGTGGGGAGTGACCTTTTATATATTTCGATGAATTTTTCACTGTCTCTTTTCTTAGAAAGTATTGCTCACTTCCTAGACTCACGACATGTTAAGCCCTGATAAGGACCCTGCGAGTTAACCTCTGTCTTGTTTGTAGCAATGTATTTCAGAGATGCTTACTCATCCAAGAAGCATCTAAACGTTTGGAATAATCTATCTTGATCGCACCGGAAAATGTCACTCCTGACGGATCCTGGATTTCGTATTTATCGAGTGCAAAATAATATTGCTTGTTTTATGAAGTTACGTAACTATTGGATTCTCAATGTACATAGCGAAAAGCCTGGAAGGCATTGCTTATAAGAATAACCCAGAGATGCAACTTAAGATGGATGTATACAGTACGATTAACGATTCTCATGGTTAATGCAATGGTAATTATACGTAAATATATTACACGTGATCATCGCAAATTCATCGTAAATTTAACCTGTAGAGGAAATCGTATAGGTTATGTTCCTCTATTTCAATTCGACAGGGGGTTAAAGCTCGCATGCGTGGGATGCATTAATGATCACGATCACATATGCTACGAAGTCGGCACCCTGCGGCAGATCGCTGATGGGGATATAATGGGGACTGGGTCGGTGCCTGGGCACAGGTATATTTACACATGTCCAAGGGGACATCTGTCACGTGAAAACCGGGTACAACGTACTGTTTAAGCGATCGGTACGGTGGCGCATGTTTATACGAATTTTTATCATACCAATTACATATGCCTGGATAATCGTTTGCTCAGATGTACGGATCCGCATAACTCTTAGATAATCTAAACAGGACAGTGACCTTGCAATCTTAAATATAAAGATTTTATTATTGCAAACTTTAATAGAAGGAACGTCAAAGATTCATTCAGAAAGCAATAATTGTCAAGACGTATAAAAAACAGACTGTACCGAACTAATGGTCAGATTTGATTGTCCTCACGTAATCAATTTGATTAGGAATCATTCGGTAAGATCTTCGACAATTCGCCGAATTGATCGATCAATCAAAGAAATGCCTAAATCTTGAGGATTTTCTAATTTTCTATGTTCACTGCGAGTGCGAGAGAGACAGACGGACTCATTCCTTAATTCGGCAAGTAGGATACCACTTCAAACTCTCAACTTTTAATGTTCACTACATTGATTTATCTCGATATCTCAAATTACTTTTAGTATTAACTTTAAGTGATGTATCCGTAATCTATTCTAAGGGGTCACCTTGATTTACTGTAACATCGCTCAGATTCAAGCATTTCTATATCCACGTGGGATGTACTGTACACTTCGTATGCGACTTTCGTACTCATGTCCTCCCCTATTCACATATCCGCATACTCCACCATTCTATCATGCGTTCGTACACGCGTTACATCAGACTTCTATAGGTATACTGTACGAGTATATAAATTTCTACTATATACATCAGCGCGTACTAACAGCGAACCCGGCCATAAAGTTCATCGAGTTCGCTATCTTCGCCAACACGTATCAAGCTAATTCAAACGTTCGCTAAGGCCGCAGAACGTAGCAAGAGATGAGCGATACCATGAGCGATAACAACACACTTTTACGTATGAAAAAAGCGAATCGCATTTAATAAAATAGCGGTTTACGTGACTATGGAAGTATTTATAGGAAAAAAAAATAAAGACATTGACGATAAAAGATTTTTATCTCAATTATGGTGATTATGCATCATGTGTACAAATTTTCTTTGCTGTTTGATATTTTTTTTTGTTACGATGCTAATGAAATTTATTGCTGTAATGAAAGGAACGGAGGATGTTCTTTCACCAAGATTCGTTTTATCTCCTTGGAAAGTTTGGACCATGTGCCGAACCGGATGGACCAATAGTACCGTCACTGATCAAACATGGGCGAGGACTCCTTCAGGCAAACAAGAGCGATCTAATCGCTCTTCGTTACTTATCAGTAACGTGGCTGTATCTCTGAGAATTATTTACACTCCAGCATCACGATGATTTCTCATGTAATACGGATTGACCTGTGGCTTGGCATAATTGTCTTATGGAAGTTAAAGGTTTTCTAAGGTTTAGGATAAGCCATCCTCTTTCCCTTGGAACGGTCATATTTTTTTGACTTTGGGTCAATTACTGTCAGGTGATTAAAGAGTGATTCACACCGAGAAAATATCTTGACTGTGTATACCTTTATTTATTCTACGCTTGAGCCTTAAACGGAATTAAACGATTACGTGGCACTTAAAAAAATATAGACTTGTGTGAACGCCGCTTAAGCTTTACCATTACGGAAACGACGTATAGGAAGGAGGGTAGGTATAGTCAAGAAGTTTCGAGGGAATAGTACAATAGCTTGTGAACGGTACTTATTGGCCGTCATTATTCTTGAAATAAACAAACTTACCCGGTACACTAGAGCAAACAGTATCCCCAGGGTACGGTTTCACTTTCTTAGAATTTTCAGGGCGTCGTTTTTCACGCACGGCCAATGAAACGAAGGCGTGGCGACGTCGTTGGTCAATTCGCGATCACGATGGTAAAGACCTTGGTTTTGTCGTTGAGATTTGCAAAAGCTTATCGTCCTTACTGATTCGAACTGATCTTAAAAGATTTTATACCGGATGGTTATATTTACTTGGTAGTTAAAGAGCGAGACATGATAAAGGCACCTCGATGATGGTCACCGGGGTACAAAGTCCTAGACAATGATTTTCTCGGGTACACGACAATATAAGATTTTCGGTACTTTCCATCCTGATTCATATTTTCTGACTCATTCCAAGAAGAGGCACCACCCCGCTGCATTCCATTCTGGAAAATACTTTCTCGATCTTGCGATAGTTTTCCCTCTGTGATTTTACAATCTCATTTTGCTCTATGGAACAGTAGAGTAATACTGTACTTCCGTATGGCTTTCTGCCTATAGATATATACATTGCCTCCATAAACGAGTGAGACTTCAGATTCCAAGGATAAAATTCTGAGACAGATACGAGTAAGCCATTACATTACCCAGAGTCCTCCGGGACTCTGAAACTCTTCGTCTGCTTGTTTGTAATATCCTCTTAACGAGGTACCGACCAATTAGTTACTGGCGTGTAATTATTTTTAGAAGTGAAATCTGCAATCTCGGATAGAAAATGGAGCGGATGAATGGCACAGAGAGATAGTATCGGAAACTGAAAATGTCTCGACGAACGTTAAACTCTGGCGCCTTGAACTATTTGCCAAGTAGATACCATGACACAAGTCCTTGAAATAATAGATAACCCAACCTGAATAACGTAATTTTATTTAAGTTACCATCCACAAGAATCAAAGCTGATATAGACAGGGGTTAAAATGTTGTAGGAAAAAAAATCAGGGTGGCCAGGTAGTTCGCGAAACCGTTAAAAGTCAACTGTCCTTTTGGATGTTGTCTCTCTTTTTTTACAACATCTCTTAATGACGGCCAACAAGCCTGACCGTGGGTCTGCGAAGGGAGCGTAAAGCCTTTGCATCCCTTAAAAATAGTGGTACTGCATACGCAGCAGCCTGTGTTGTCCTGATGGTCCATTTCTTGGACTCCCAAATGGCCAGGTCATTTTCAATTAACATAGAGGTACTCAGGTATCTGAAATTAGCATAAAAGTCGTAGATCCCGTTCCTTTCATTGAATCTCTGAGCCCTTCTTGCAAGGATCATTGTCTCCTACTGGCAGATGACTCCAGATGACTTCTGGATTTAGCCAACAGTACTGAAAGACAATGCTACGATTCGAGCCAGGTAGCTGACCAGGATATAGAATCTGACGGTATCTTGCGGTAGAATGGGGTTGATCTGAGCATGAATGCTAGTAATATCAAATTTTTCCAGTCAAGAGAGGGTGGTCAAGAATGGGAAGATTAGGTGATGGTAATTTTAGGTAATTAGGTACAGCTGCTATTTGTGCTTTCGCCAGGAATAAGAAATGCTGAAAAGCCATAAACCCCAAGGGATAGCTGCTCCCGTTATAGTCATTATGGAAAATCACGTAGCCAAACCCCAAACGAGAGTTTTTCAATCATTTTGCCGGTGGCACGTCCTACTTTGCGAAAATTAGGTAAAATTGTTGCGCTTTGGAGTATATGAAAATGATTTTTTTTTGAAAAGTCTATACAAATATACTTGGCATTGATCGTGCGGTGTTCCTAAAAAAAATACTTTCTTGTGGTTTTTGCTGATTTACTGTCGATATAAATAGTATAACCACGATGAGGCCGACGAATCCTGTTTTGATAACGGAACGAAGATAAGGGCGGTATCGAGCCGTTCCCTATTTTGCGAATGAGAAAACACTCGGACAACATAGCTACTTCTTCGAAATATTTAATCAATCGATTACTGAGAGCCTCTCGTATAGCGTCAGGACCATTGTTCTGTTTGCCATCCCAAAAAATCTATGTCCTATTTCTAGATTTTATCAAATTTTTAAGTATCATATTTTAATTCTAGTTAACAGCAAAAACCGCGCGAAAACGTAGCAATTTTTCAAAAGTGCTATAACCGTTATTAAAAGATTATTAAAGTGCTATCCTGCTTCCCGAACTCAGAGTATTAAAAGAAAAACAATAATAGAGAAATAACGACATGATTAGAAATAAAAATAGCGGAGTACAAGAAATACAGATTATTCAGAGTATACAAGAAAGAGTAGTACTGTCCCAGAAAGGGTGGTGTTGTATCCGCGTTAAGAATAGCAAATGGAGAGTAGTAGGGATTTTAAAGTAAATGAAAGAAAGAGAGCAGGAAAGAGAGAAAGCTTAAGGAGATAGAAGGAAAATACGAAGATGGACGAAGATGAACGAACGGACGTCAAGGGGAACATGTAGCGTGAAGGGTGGGGGTGTAAGTGTGCCTGTAGGTGGATAGTAGGTGGTAGCCAGGTAGTGGGGGATGTTTCAGTAGTGGGGATCTGCTCCGTTAGAGAAGAACAGCAGCAGCAGCAGCAGGGCGACTGAGCTAAAGGGTGGGGATTTCCCAGTCGAGAGACAAATAGGAGGGAGATGAGGCAGCCAGCCAGCCAGCCGGACAGGTTCAGAGAAATTGTCAGAAGCGCCAAAGAGTCACTTCTCCGCGGTGAGTCGGTCGCGAGAGACCCGCTCTCGGTTCGATCTCGTCTATTAATATTCAATCGATTGTGGACACAATCGGTGCGCCGTGTGTATACCGTGTAAGGTGCCACTTGTGATTGCAAGAGAGAAGATTGTCGTGATTATTATATCTCAAGACAGGATCCAGTTGAAATTGATTGCCTTTGAACTCGCTCAGTATATTGATGGACGTAGAGTAGCATCACGATACACGATTCGCATTAATTGTGAATCGCTAGAGCATTGTTGATGAATCAAAAAGTCGAAGAAGACTCGTGCCTGCACAGTGGAATCGCCTACCTGGTGCGATAGCTACGTGACCTCCTAGTTGCTGCTAGAGCGCGTGCTTTGACTCTGCCGTGGCCGGTTTACCCCGTCAAATAGTGGATTCTGGTGACTAGTGTGGTGTTACATCGATTGTTTTGGATTTTAAGTCGGACGTCGCCAAGCTGCTTTCATGACTTAAGCAATACTACGACATGGATTACTCTTCGAAAGGTATGTCCAACTCCACTGATTTCGACAGTCCTCATGTACACAACCGCGTGACTTACTCCTGGAGTGCATTACTCGCTGCTCCGAAATCAGTTGCACCTGAGTTTTCCAAGAAAATACGTAAAATACTTAATCGTAGACTCCTTGTTTGCAACGTAGATACATAGATGTCTATCAGTATCGCCTTGGTATAATCTTTCCTTGGGGCACGAGGTAGACGAAACAAATCATTCTCTCTAGTGACGATAACAACAATAACAAATTCTAAAACCAGCCACCATCTTCATCTCTCCTTATCCGTCGTTTATCGTCCAAGTCTTCGAAAACAATTTGGAAAAAATAATTAGACAGACACTGTCCCCAACTGTTAGAATTCTAATCCTAAGTTTCTAATGACACTCGACTATCGTCTCTCATCCATATTTCCCTATGGACCCCTGTCAAAGGTCACAAGTCTTTACCCATCTAAATATAGACACCGCGAATTGTGAATTACCTTGTAACAATAATAAATCCAATGCCAGCACGCGAATACAAGTGTCTTCTTGGTATCTGTATAATTACAGATATTCTGGTAAAGCCAAGAAGAAGAATAAGAATGATGCAGAGGAGACGTGCATCCATCCAGGCCAGTGACGTGTCTAAATTCTAATCTCCTAACGGTTATTGGGAGAGGAGCAAACAGTAGCCGGAGTCCACTTAGATAAGGACCTTTTGTGCTCCCTTTTATCTAAACGGTGTCGAAATATTTTCGTAAAAGTCCGCTCTAGACTGCCGGTGTTACACGGAGAAATGTTTTCCATCATTCGAGATAACGTCTTTCTCCTTCGGGATGCCGTTTCAAACTTTATAGCTATATGTATAAAAATATAGACTGTACGCTCGTGCATGCATCCTTTGATAGCATGCGCCTAGATGCATTTACTTATGCACTCTCTCATCTGGACCAATCGGAGAATGATTTTTTGAATGATACGTAAATATTAACGCGATAAATTCACATATACCTACTATTAAGCTGAGGACACGCACGTGTTTCTTTTATATACATAGTTATACATACAGATGCGCCGGTGCACCGTCACCTGATGCACTTCTTATGCACTTCTTATACGCCTCTTACTACTAGCTTACACACTACGAGACGACCTTTCTCACGCGCCAAACTTTCTGCTTTCTTCTTTATTCCTGGAAAGAATCATAAATTTGTTTAATATACGAACTGACGAGATTTGAATCATTCGATTTCGATGACAACAATTTGTTAGAAATTAATCAATTTTCGTTTGTGTAAAATGAGCCTGCCAATCGATTAGACTCTTGATCTGTGAGATTCCTTTAGCATTGATATCAACTATCAGCGTGGAAACTTGAAAGATTTTACAAAAGAACATTAAACAGGATAGTATATTTAAAAATAGGATGGGACATTGAAAAATAATTATAGATATAGCTAACAGAAAATTGTATCGTTTATTTTGAAAATGTCTGTACTCTGATTGAAATAGCAACCAGATTTTTACATTTCCAGAATACACACGGTGTAACGTGCATATATATGGTGTAAGGGTGAAGAAAGGGTGGTTGTACGGTTAAATCGGTGAAAGCAGAATTAGGGCGTGGCATGGAGCCAACCGCTCCCTTTCTGTGGCGCCGGAGTAACCCCTAACCTCTAGCAGATTAGCTCATGACGCACCTATTAACGCCTGTACATCCCCAATTGGCAAAATGCGCAAATGTACGAGTTGCACGAAAGGATTCAGAGGGGTAACACAGGGGGGGACTGATCAAACAATTACATGTATTTGAGAGTGATTTTATACGATAAATTTTATAACGATATATGGGGTATGTAGAGGGGGATGAAGATATCTTTCCGTGCAAAGTCCTACGATACAGTTTATTGTGAATTCGAATCGGTTGCCAGAGAAACTAAGCCCATTACTGACAAACTTGCCTTCTGACCCTCCCAGTTCCTTCTACCCGTAATAGTAGCTGATCTATCATACATAGAGGCCTATACAGCTATAGGATCATTTTCTTATAGGTTAACGCAGACCTCTAGGTACATGCGGAGAGACACGGTTGGGCCACGTATACCAGGAAGGTCTCTTCTCTGTGGCTGAACTAACCTAAGGCATAAATAATATTGCGATACTCCTAGTGGAATATACGCGACCGAGCCTAGTATCTTCTGTTCCTTCCGTCACCTTGGGTTACTCTGTTCCACATAATCAGATGTATTAGCATAGTTCAGGGTGGCCTGTAGGAAATAAAACAAACATTCGTATAGGTAGCTTCACCAGACACAATGGATGCCGTTGGGATACCATCCTCCTGATGACTCCTTATTAGTAACTACATGTATACCTTAAGTCCTGCCAAGGCTACGCGACCCAGGCACATCCGCGCGCTTCCATATATCTATATAACCAGAGGCCCAGGTACCAGTAGGTGTACATGGCTATTAGGCTCAAGGGTGGTTAGGGGTTACGGCTGGGTAAGTCCAGGGTTACCAAGGCAACAGCTCTCGAAACACGCTAACCAACCGCCATCTTTGCTTCTCTCCTGCGGCGCGTGGGAGTACCGCTCGCCGCAGGAGAGCCAGAGAGACTAACAGAGACTAACACGAGAGTAGCCACGAGAGGGAACGAGCTGAAGAGAAACACGAGAGAAGGCGCGAGCCGCGATTGGTGGTGGGGTCGTGTCAGGCGAGGATGGTGGGGATGCACGCAGGGCAGAAAACGAGATAAAAGCTCCGAGATGAGGTACCGCCAATACGATCGCTCGGTAACGCCTCTAACTTCCCACCAATCTGATACAGCGCAGCATCCAACGCAACTTTGTTATATAAGTAAACCGTCTATACCTACGCCCACGGGACTTCCCACTTTTAATAACGTCCATCCGTATACCTTGCTAACGTTCATGGACCATGCCCGCATGAAAGGTCATAGCACCCGTTTCTTTTGACGAATACTGAAGCATCCATATGAATCGTATTGATCTATGCTCCCGCATAATATTCTCGCTATATATATCCCTCTACCTGGATACTGTTATTAGTCGGGATCTTTTTTCTCTTTATCCATCTACTTATACGTAAGACTGGAGACAGAATTTTCCGTATCGCCCATCCATTATTTTCATCGCTGCCATATTATTGTCCACTTGTTATTCCATGTGCGGTATATGTCACATCTAAGCGCCACTCTATGCTTTTACATCTCGTGACAAAACCTGTTTCCCCTAACGCAATCGTGCGTGGCGTACGCATGATTTACCTGAACGAAACAGTCACCTGCTTCCCATTCGGACCTCTCGCGAAACCCACATGTCGACGGTATCCATTGTTACCCAATCGGCAACCTGCCGCGTGCGCGCAGCGTTACACAGCGTCCCTCTCTTCCGTACCCTGCCTCCTATAGTCTGTTCGAGCTAATATTCGTACATATACCACTACGTGCAGGTACGCGCGCTGAACTTACTATAAATACTCCTATCTTCATCACGACACCCTACTCCTCAGCATCCTTCTACGTTGTTAATATTTTGAACGAAAGTGAGGCGTCGCGACGCGACGCTTGGCGATGCCTCGTGAAAAATTTTGACGAGATAAAGGTGGTACCTTAACCTATGTGATTCATTTGTTATTGAAAAACGGACGCGTCTTGCTTCTTTTACGGCTGATAGAGACACTGTGGCTGATGGGATACGTACGTGTTCATACGTATGTATATTCACCCTGTGTATCGATCTAGACAGGAGGAACGCGTGATAATAAACCCGAGATGTTTTGTCTACCTTCATGACGAGGGCGGATCGATAATGAGATTACCGATGCGATATCGGCTGTCGGCTGTGCCGTTGCGACGCGCTGTCGTTCACCTTGCTTATTCGAAATCCCAAGAAATATCTCGCCTGCGACGTTTCGTACACGTCTGCATACTGTATCGATAATCTTGGATACATTGCGAAAGGTCGTACGAACATTTACAACCAATGGACGCGAACGTCTTCAAAAATCGTCGAGTGCTCCCGATCCAAAGCAAACAGATTTTATCGCTGGAAAATGCGCCTATCTTTTACTCTTGGCCAGCAGCGTAGTGATTCACTCGTGTCGTACATACATATGTGTACAGTATGTAGGTATATCTCATCTCGTCACCGATTTTTTCGACAGTCCTTATCTCGCGAAGATTCTTCTCGAGAAATCGTCTATGACCAATTGCCATATACATATTTATTTGTACTTGAATAACGTCGTAATGAACTCTTAATTTTTGTATACAATTTTTTTTGTCATTTTTAAGGAAATTCTCATTTCCTACAAATGACCAGTTCTCATCTCTCGGTATATGACACGAGCAAGTAAATCACACTTGATACGCATGTGAGCGTTAGAGAAACCGGAGTTGCGGTCAGAACGACGCGCGAAGTCCTTGATAAATGTTATTGTCCCGGCTTCTCCATCTCTGGTCAGGTTTTTATCCAACTTCCGGAACACGTCAGATCTCCTTGCTTCTACTTCCCTTCGCGTTCAATTTTTTTTATTTTTTCTTCCGTCGCGAGGACGATGACGAGTTACCGTTTTGATCTCCTTATTTAACGCACACGCTCTTTTCCTCAATATATAGTTTTCCTTTTTCTTCATACTCGTCTCGTGGGACTTTCCTGACGTTTGAAATCCATACGTAGGATTTTGCGTGATCACGCCACCGATTCTCGCTAACGACGCATCATCAAAATGTCGGCTTCACTTTTAGGCGCACACGCATTCATATACTTACACTTACGGTCATTGTTCACCTTGATAACGATCGCTCTTACTGGCGATGACTAATTACCTTTACGAATGTCGTATACCTTTAATCGCGATTCAATGGGATTGGATGATCAGTTTGTATTGTAGAAAAAAAAGATAATACAGCGACAACTCTACACAGTGAGAACTGCAGTTCGGCGAAGAACTCTCTTGGAAACTCGATAGAAACTGGATATAAACGTTTGAAATTCTATTGTACAATCTTTCTGTGAACGTACCATAATATCAGTGCTAGCTATCACTATATAGAATGACTTACTCGAGATTTCCTTAATACGACGCATTAACGTTCTTGGTGATCGATGTTACTTTGTTGTTGGAATGAAAATGAGTATGCGGGATCGTTCAACCCTGGACGTTGGGGTAACGCCCGTGATTAACTTTTAACTGTGGAACAGGGTGACTCGAGAAAGCTTATTCGTGTATATACGCACCGAGATTGGGAACACATGGTGCGTCGAACAGGTGACGCCATATTCACCCTCTCGAATCGAAATTCGTTTCGAGAGCAATTACTTGATATTTGTCGATATCCGTGACATCGAATACGTCATTGTCTGAACGATGCCAATAATGCATATCGAATCCTCATAATTTAACGGTAGAATGAATGTCAGCCACGAATTATTCGTCCAGTGTTTTCGGATAAAAATATTTGATAACAGGGAAGGAAAGAATTGGTTGATCCGTATGGGGGAAGGCAACGGCGGAAGACCACGGCGCATCCTTCCTCGGGTAGCAGACGGCAAACACGTCCTGACGTGCCAGGCATGGGACGCTTTAGCACTCGAGTCAGTACGCTTGACAGTTTCGCCGGCGGAGCTTCGTTATCTCAAGGAATGTTTAGTCATTGACATCTCGCGCAATCTAAATCCTAACTCATCCGGCTGCTGCTGCTGCTGATAAGACTGGATTTATCGACGGAGATAGATATCTAGCGTCTCTTCGAACGTGAACGTTCAGTATCGTTCGGTCATCCGTTCTTTGTTAATCTATATACTTACGTTTCGACAGTGAGTTTCGTCATTTATTGAAACATTGACTTCTTCTTATTCCCGTTGGCTTTGTATCCCCTAGGGGTTCCCAGTGCCAGAAATATGAACTTGACGATGCGTCCGGAATAATTATTGTTAATTGTATATTCAAATGTGCCGTTTTGTGATTACAGTGACCACTGATAGTGGACCGGACCAGCGACAGAGCAGCGAGACTCAAACGGATGCTGGATCGTCGCCATTGGTGAGTAATTATTGTTGCACTATGCATGTATATGGTACAGATGTACTCTATTGTTTAGAGCGTGTATAAGTACGAGCTTGTGAGAATTTTTATTTTATTTTACAAGAATGGAGACTTATTGGGGTTTTTCCGGGTTTTTAAGGTCGAGCATCCCGAAGGAACGTATCCTTGCCCTGCATGCCCTACAGTACTCTCAAGCTCCAGGGAGCTTACGAATCATCTACGTGGTCACAATTCACCACGCAGTACGGATTGCAGCGGTGAAGAGGACTATTCCTGCGGGGTCTGTCACAAGGTTCTTAGCTCTGCGAGTTCCCTGGATCGACATGTGCTAGTTCACTCGGGCGAAAGACCGTTCAAGTGCAAGTACTGCGACATGGCTTTTACCACCAATGGAAATATGAACAGACACCTCAGGACGGCACATCGTGCACTCTCGCCTCATAGTTGCACGGATTCCGAAGCGAGTAGCGATTCGGAGAAACCTGTGAAGAGACGTCGCATCGAAGAGTACAATAACAATGAGATTGCCAAACGCAATTCTCCGGATCTCATTGAGAAACATAAATCTCCCAGCATGACCATAAGCAAAAGAAAGTCGTTGGATTCTACGGATGAGGTTGAGTCACAGCGCAAGCACAAGATACTCCTGAATAGCTCCAGAACTGAGACCAAGAGCAACGTCTACGAGGACACGGCCGTTCACAACTGTCAAGTATGCGGAAAACAGGATTTCGCTACTGCTGGTCTTCTGGAAGCTCATCTGGAGCGTAACCATCCTGAGGTGTTAGCGAAATGCGATATGTGCGACCTCGCATTCAAGAATCATCGCGTGCTCAATCATCATCGGTTCATGACACATTTTAATGATAATTCGACTAACAATAGTTCACGGAACCTTAGGAATTCTGTGGTAGGCTTTGACGATCTGACCTTCGTCGATTTCTCAGCTGACAAATTCCCGGCCATCGCCAGAGCCGTTTGTGAACAGTCTGTTCACAGACCAGCTTCCGGGGAAGTTACTAGGTTTCAATGCACCAAGTGTCTCAGGGCGTTCCCTTGCAGATCCGCTCTCGACGCACATGAGTCTGACTGTGGAATACCAAATTCTCAAAACAGAACCCATGGTGAGGATCAGTCTAGGAGGGACAACTTCTTTGCTGGTCTTGATCTTCAAAATAAGGCTGCTCTCGCCGAGGCCAAGGAAGGCAAGGATCTGGCTGACATACAGAGCATCATTTCCGTGACGTCTGGACCTATTCTACAGAACTTTCCCAGGTCTGATGCTAGCACACCGGACAACAGTATAAAAATCAACCCCAACCTTGGATCCTCTGGTTCATCGGGCACACCCTCTTCCGAGTATCACGAAGAAGAAGCACAAGACGCGTTTGCGGCTGAGTTCAGGAAGATGAAACTTAAAGGAGAATTTCCATGCAGACTTTGCACCGCAATATTTCCAAATCTTCGCGCTCTCAAGGGTCATAACCGCGCGCATATGAATGTCGGTCCAGGTATGCCATATCCCTGTAATATGTGCCCATACACGAGCACTGATAAGGCCACCCTTATCAGACATTTGAGGTCGCACAATGGTGACAGGCCTTACGAATGCTCTCTGTGTAACTACGCTTTCACGACCAAGGCTAACTGTGAACGACATGTTCGCAATCGTCATGGTAAACTCACCCGTGAGGATATCAAAAGCGTTCTGATTTATCATCCCAACGAAGACTCCACAAACGACACCATTGACCGTACATCCCCCAGAGTCATTTCTAGGGACGATGCTCGAAAAACTCTAGTCTATCCCAACGAACGTGACGAATCCATTCATCAGCATCATCATTACTCTACGTTATCTATGTCCACTGAGCCTAAGTCTGAAATCCGAGTGATCGAGGAAGCCAAGCTCCGTCAGCCAGGAATACCCCCATTGCTCGCTGTGAACCACTACGAGAACTCGGAATTCTTCTCCAGGCCAACGAGTATCCAATCCCTAGAACTTGGAAGGCGTTCCGAAGAGCCAGAGAAGGGTCAGGATCAGTTAGGAAAGCACAATTATTCCAAGGACGATGAGGACGATCAAGACACCAGGTCGTCGGATGAAAGCGTGTCTCTAGTCAGCGAAACCAAATCCGAGCTGCACCAAAGAAATCAGGATGGTCCCATCGACTTGAAAAAGACTACCGGAGACTCCGGAAACGTCGGCGATTCCGGAGTCGAAGAAGCTCCCCTTGATCTCTCCATGGATGCTCTCGATCTCAGAAAGAGATCCAGGAGCAACGAAGCCGACCAACCTGGTTCCTCCGAAGACTACTCTAGGAATCCTAAGGACTTCTATAATGCTACGAATCAACTTTTATTGACGCAAGCTCTTCTCAAAGCCGGACAAGCAGAAAGTCAGCCTAACTCCTTGGAAGCGCTATATGCAAACGCTCATCTGATTTATCGCAATTTTAGAACCTTTCCACCAGGAACTGGCCTGATACCGCCTTATCTTTTTAACCCGCATTTATTTGGTCAAGATTTTGCTATGAAGGACAGAATCCAGAAGGAGCTAGTACGAGGCTTGCAGCTCACCAGTGGTGGAACTCTCGTGGAACCCTCCGGATTTGTGTCGAACTTTCCTCAAGGACACGAATTATCAGCGCACACAACTACTGACCAAAATGATTACTCCAAACTGATGTCATCCCAACTGAGTAACAAGGTTTCGGTACCACGTGAGAAGTTAGAAAACTCTCCCAGCTCGAATTCTGTAAAAATGGTAATCAAGAATGGAGTCCTCATGCCAAAACAAAAGCAAAGACGATACAGAACCGAGCGACCGTTCACCTGCGAACACTGTTCAGCCAGGTTCACCCTCAGAAGTAATATGGAAAGACATATTAAGCAACAGCATCCTCAACACTGGAGCCAGAGACCACGAGGTGGTCATTCCACTAGAGGTCGACCTCCAGCAAATCCTCCTACGTTGTTGCAAAATCTTGGACAATCCAGCATGTCCCAGCAGGTACAACAGCAATATCAAAATATACTACCAAAGATGGGACAGAATATGAGTTCAGACTATGGAAAACACGCTATTTCCGATCAAGTGAAATATGCTATACTAGCACAACAGTTAAAAGGAAACAGAGTAGAAGAGAATGACACCGATGAGGAACTGATCATCGATGAAGGTCCGACCGGAAGAGAAACACCGGATACCCATCCTGAGAATGAACAGCAGCCTACCAGTCTACTTAGAGGTAAACTGGAGAATCGTTCTGCTCTCAATAAGGATCAGTTAAATATCCTTAATGAACACGTGAATGAATTCGCAAAGGAATGTTCGAATCAGTCTCAGAATAACCAAGACGACGAACAGGATGCCAGTGAAAAGATAAAGTCTGAAATAAATGAATCTAAGCCAGAGGTTGAAACTAATGCGGATGGTGATGACTTAATATCAGAGAAAAGTCTAGTGAAATCAGAAATGCCAGATGATATAGGAAAGAGAAGTGAATCATCACGAGATGATGACAACGAAAGAACCGAAGATAGCACTGTCGATCTGGCTAGTGTTTCCAAATTGCTAGACAATGCTTCTCAACAATACCAGCAATTTCAACCTCAATATCTCAGCGACGAGGAAGGTCTCGTTGCTTCTACGAGTGACTGTAACAATTCTGGTAGCGACGAGAAATCAGATTCCGGGAATTCAGCAAATTCCGGCACATCGACCTCCTCCAAGAAGAAGAAGAAAAAGAAGAAGAAGAAGAAATCTGCATACTCGATGGCGCCGAACAGAGTGATCTGTCCTTATTGCGAGAGGCCCTTCCCATGGACGTCGTCTCTAAGGAGGCACATTCTCACTCACACTGGACAAAAGCCTTATCAGTGTGTACATTGCTCTCTTCTATTTACGACAAAGTCAAATTGCGATCGTCACCTTTTACGAAAGCACAAGACCAATCCACACAAGATTCGTCGAGCCAGAAACTCCTCGTCCCCGGAAGCAGCAAATATTCCAGCAAATAGCAACAGCTTCTCAATGAGAAACGTCCCGGAGAGACCCTATAAATGTAACCAATGTCCAAGCTCTACCTTCTCCACTCTGGGAAACTTGAAAAAGCACCGCTCCACGAAGCACATGGATAAAAGAAACAAATCCAGATGTAACACGCCATTGAGCGAATCCCAAAACAGCCCACAGAGTTCAGGGAAGCATAACGATCAGAGTGGATACGAAAGCCAGTCCTCAAGTATTTCTGAAAACATGCAAAATTCTCCACACAATGTCCCCGTTATTAAATTGACAACCAGTACAACATCCTCGTCGATCAACGACGCATCGCGTTCACGAAAAACTTCTCCGAGATCCTCACCAGGACCTGCCGAAGCACCTTTCAAGTGTCATCTGTGCGACAGCGGCTTCGCAGAGCGTCAAGATTGCCTTGAACACATCAAGGACAATCATAAAAGATCCTACGAGATGTTGGTGGCCAAGGGTGCGCTGGACATGGATATAGAAGCAGCAGAGGATCAGCAACAAGCTCCATCACACCAGCACGCGAGCGACGGTGAAGAGAAACGTGGCAAATTTCCTGACTACAGTAATAGAAAGGTGAGTCACGTCATTCCCCCATAATTCCATCAATATTATTATATAAAATCATATAAATGCAACTAAATAATATTTCTAGAAGAATGCTGGAACATAAGAAGGTAACAAACTCATGTTTATGCTTTCAGGTAGTTTGTGCGTTCTGCATGCGCAGATTTTGGTCTGCAGAGGATCTCCGTCGTCACATGAGAACTCACACCGGGGAGAGGCCATTTTCCTGCGACATTTGCTGCCGCCGCTTCACTTTAAAACACAGCATGCTGAGACATAGGAAGAAGCACGAATCCGTCGACTCTCCTATGTATGTGGGTACGAGTGGTGATGAAGAATCCGTAGCGAGCCAACCACCTACGATCACGCCGAGAAGTCAACAGCATCCAGCACTCGTAATGTCATCTACAAGTGATAACAGATTGCGAGAGCGGGTATCTCTACCCACTGTGGAAACTGTAGCTACAGCAGATGCTGCTCCTAGTGGTCTTATGAGGTACAATGCTTACGAGAACCTCACTACTCTTACTGGACAGCTGACTACTGTTCAGCAAAGTGCGAATATGGATGTTCCTGAAAATTCAGACAATGATCTTATCTCGAATCTCCTTGGCATTCGTGATAAGAGCATTATAGACAGAGTGCTTCAGGCATCAGCTGACGACGCGGCCAAACTGCTCGGAGTCAAGAGAAACTAAGATCCAAATAGTATAAGTAACATCTATCGAGTAGATTGGATATCCAAATAAATAATGTAATATCCAATCTACTCGATATCAAGGATAAAAGTATTATTATGGACAGGGTGCTTTAAGCATCAGCCGATAGTATAGCCAAACTCCTTGGTGTCAAAAGGAACTGAGACCCAGATAGCACAAGGATGTAGAATAAATTATTACAAATTCTATAAATAGATTATTACAAATTATATAAATATAGCATTAGGATTTACGTGAATAAATAAATAAAATCACATACACGATTAAATTATTCAGAATATCCTGGGGATATTATAATATTAGTCCCCGTACGTCCTTGGGCTGTTAAATGGACATCCATGGAACATCGGTTGCTAGAACGTCAGATACACTATATAAGGAAATGACAAAATCACTAAATGTAACATATTACAGTATTTTCACCGGAGGTTATTTCCATTTTCTTCAAAAAAAAATTATTTTAACTAAAATTACGCTTTTATAATTGCTGTATATATGGTATGCGCAGGCGTTGAATATCTTCTACGTATAAAAGTAATAGGATATTTTAAGTCAATTTTCCAGGAATGACCAAATGATATCCTGGGGATGTCCAGGACATACGCAGGATATTCGAGGAATTTGTATTTTGTGCTATCTGGGGAATGATTGGAATATAAAGAATTCAGCGAATAATCAAAGAGGATAAAACGTGAGGTTTTTGTAGCCTTATTTACGTTCACAATCGTGCCTTAATTATGAGCTTCACGTGTGAGAAATCCTTACAATTCAATGATTCATGAAATAATGGTCATGGGGATGGCACGGTACTCCTTCGGGATTCTAGGATTAGTGTTTATCGTGGCGGATACTGAGTGCATAGCATTCTTTCCCACGGGAAGATTCCTAAAATTAGAAAAAGCTGCGATTTGTAGAATCATATTTGCAAGCCGAGCATGACAAAGTGTTACTATGAGAATCGTAATGACTAAGCTAACAGTAGCACATTCGAACGGCTCCTTTTTACTTAATATATTTTCAGTACATGTATATATACAATATACATATAGGGTGTTCCAGAAGTAGAATTAACAATCAATGTAAATTCATAAATGGCTAGTTTTTCAAGATATTAATAATTACGACCTTTGAGCACTACCGGATCATTAAGAATCCTTTAGACTCTGATGAAATTTTGGAGCATCTTGTATATGCTGTATAATTCAGTACTTAAAGCTTGAGGCCTCAATATGATGCATCCTGTCTCAAGAAGATTACCTCTAGGAAAAATGATGAGAAGGTGATCTCTCTGAGATGAAACGCATTGTGTAATATTGGAGCATCTGGAGGCTGAAATTTGGAGGATTATTTCATATTTCGAAATGACTCCGTTCTGTTTCATTCAATCATTTAATTTTACAATTATCACCATTCATTTTATTACTATGCTAAGCTGCAAGATCAATTCCACATTCAGGGGCCATCCTCTAATGATTGACCATATAAAGGAGTCCCCTGTTTGTGAAACTGACGTCGCAGCTGTGACCTACAGACTTCGATCTCTACGTGCACTTTAGATAAATTGATTCTTCTTCCCCGTCAGTTGGGCCTACGTCATTCTCTTTATATATGCTTATGATTTGATAAAATAAAAAGGAATACGAGGAAACGAATAATGATTAAAATCTCTGTAAATGTATGTATAGATACGTGTATATAAAAGGCAAATGCATTTATGCATCGGTAAGCTATAGAGCTGCAGGTGTCTTAATGATAATTTACGATATAATTATAATTATATATTTAAACGTAAGAAGCAAAAAAAGGAATACGCATTGGAGGAAGAAGAAAATAAAATTTACGCGGGATCATTTGTTTAGGACTATAATCGAGTCACGGCATCAGTTATACTTTAAGGGGCCAAGTCCTTATGACATTTAATGCAAAGAAGTCCCCTCAATGTAAGTCTGATACTGTCGACCGATCGTTATGGTGTATCCTTATCTTTGTTATCAGTCGCCACTTTGATGGGATTCTCAATCCAAAGAAACGTTCAAGCAACGAATTAATGTAGCCATATTTACTTAATAAGTAATAGTTTATACATATCTACGATCTGCCAATTAGTGCTGCGACACTTACTGGCCAAGGGATAAAGTCGTAGTGCGACTGCCGCTAATCATCCCTCGTATAAATTAACCCTTTAATTAGCAATTTTCGCGAATGACGCGTACATCGCCACTACAATCATTATTTTTTTTTGTATTTTCCTTAATTCTGTACCTCCATTCGCTCTCTATCTCTGACTCCTTTACTTTCCAATCAAGTATGCAATTAAATCGTTAATCGATAAGACGGTTGATTCTCATTGGGTTAATTGACATTCGATAGGCGAATACGAAATTAACGATGATGTGAAGATAATTGCGCGATAAGCAAGAGCAATATATATAAATAATAAATGAAGAAATGAAAGTAAGAATCGAAGAAGCCGAAGACAGTTGATTATGCTATTTAATCGATTTGTATTTTATCTAAGAAATTATTGTATGTAAATATTGTAATTGTCGATAGTCTATGTTCTTCTGAAATTGTCTAAAGAGAAATGATGATATTTAATGAAAATGCAATTATACCAAATAATTATCGATCCCAAGATCAACGGGACTCGATCAAGTGCTGTAAAACTTAAATAATTATTAACTTAAATGACTGTAGTTTAATAGATATATGAAACTTTTTAATCGTTCGTATACACACGTATATAACGGGTGTCTCAATTAAAAGTACTTATCTACTGTGGCTACTTATAGTCAGGTCACCCGGTATATGCATGTCTTTATTCCTGTTCAGATCTTTAAATTCCTATCAAATTTCCTAATTCTCTGTATCTAGGTGTATCTCTTTCATTTAGTCTATTAACATTCCTTCTATTTTCAGAGCGATCTATAGTCGCGTCTAGAAATTCTCCTTGATGTCTTCGGATCTATCAATCTGTCTATTTTTCTCTACGACTTGCGATATTTATTACTTTCTTTTTTTTAATTTAAAAACAGCTGTACGCAAGTACAGCTGCACGCGAGTTGCCAGGAAAGAACCGGAATGGAGAACACTATTTATAATAGTCTACTTTCCATGTTGTTTCGATCATTGATCAATACTGACATGGCATACGCGACATATCATACGCTATAAAATCATCGTATTACCATTGCTACGAGCATAGGTATACATACGTAAACGAAGGAATCTATTTATTGAAAAAAAAAATAAAAGTTTGAATGTGGCTTGAGAACGAACTTTTCTTCGATTTAACTAGAAAGGGTAAACATACGAAATAATCATTGTAACATGTATGTAAATGATTGCATTGTATTCTCGTTTGACTTTTACCTAAGGATAAGAATATACATAAAATACAGATACTGAAGCGTCAATCATTTTCTTCCCTGTGCATATCCTATCCTATGTAATTGCATTTGCATATCGTTACAACACAAAACTAAATGGAGATATAATAACGTTGAAAATTTTATCAAATATTCCACTTCACAATAAGACGTGAGACTTGAATGAGCTTCGCATCGTGTTTTCCTACAATTTCATCTTTTATTATATCATGCAGCATTCAATTATAATATCGTGATTCGGATATGTACGATCAAACCATGTATTAACATTATTTAGTACAGCTGGCAGTATCTCTATTGTTTGGAGATTACAGGCAGAATGTAAGATTCTGCTTATAAATGAATGTTGCACCGCTTTGGACACAGGATCTATTAAAGAGTGAGAATTTCACTGGCTCTCGTTTCGAGGAGATGTTCCATTTTGTTTATATCCTTGCACCAGCCATCTAGTCTTTGTACCATTCGGGCCAATTGACTGCGGTCCAGTACTCGTGGTTGAACCCAGGTTATGTTGACGGTACCAGCAACCTGATCAATTGCTCCACGGACGAGTCCTTGTGCCAGTGCTTTCATCACAAGCAGTTCAACTTCACCAATTGGTAAACGTGTTTCTTGTGAAATTTCAGCAAAGGTCAATTGGCTGTATAGGTGTAAAAAGTATATTATTAATAGTTGAAAGTAAATATGAAGAAAAATATTTCGAATAAACGTGAAATCAATGGAGAATATGAAAAAAGATAAGTACCGATTGTTGGTTTGTCGCTTGAAAGCCATCTCCATGAGACACAGTAAAGATATCTTTTGCCTCAATTTCAATTCTTGGGCAGACAAGTCAGCAACTTTACTCCATTGTGGTTTTAATCTTTCTAATGCTGCTATATCACCAGCATTAAATGCCTGAAGTAGATCCACTAGCCAGGTGTTAGATGTACCCTTTAGGGATTGTAACACAGGGTGAGCTAGAAGCTCTCCGAGATTGTAGACACCATCGCCAAGAAGAGCTGCTAGTCCAAGGAAAAATGCATGCTGTTCTTGTTCTTGCTTAGTTAAAGTACTCAATTTAATACATCCCAGATACCTATCAAAGAAAATAATAGGTAATTATTAATATCTGGGTTTCCATAATATACAATAGAACGAGAATGAAGTCGCAATATACATGGATCAATACTAACCTTAAAGCAGTGCGGTAATATTCAGCATGTTTTCCTTGCAGTCTATAAAGACGACTGGCTAACAGATAAAATCTACCATGTACCGTAGTGATGCCATCAGCCTTGTCAAGCATCACCTCAACATCTTCGATGATCTTCTTTGCTCTGTCTTGATCATTGAGTTTGTCAAGTAGAATCTGACCCGTAAGAACTTTGCACAGAGCTACTGCTTCATCATTATTTTTTACTTTAGTTTCAGCTTTTTCCAAGAATTTAACTGCTTCTTGTTTGTCTTGGAATTGCAGGACGACATGTGCCAGTATTTCAACTAAGGACAATGGATTTATCCTGTACACCATCAAAAACAGATAATACATTCTTCATAGAACATAGGCACAAGTAATACAAAAACATCACCACGAAACTTTACTTGCTCCGAAATATTAAAATGTAAGGTTATATACTTCAGTTACTAAATCAAACAATATTTCATACTCACTTATTTTCAAATGTCGATAAAAAATTGTTATACAGTTTTATAAGATTATCTCCCTTTTGCAAAGAAGGATGTTTTACAAAAGTTTCCAATTTAAGTGTCAGCTGATGCCAAAGCCTGCAAAGTCACCGGATTCAAAGAAACGTTCATCATATTCTTGATATCTGTAACAGTAATATAAGAATAAGGACTTTTTACTTACTTTTTGTTATATAGTTCCTCCAACTGTGCCCATTCTGCAGCCAGTTCCTTATCTGCGACATTTTGCTGCTGATTTAAATACGTGCTTACATCCTTAGGAGGAACAGAAGCCGCCATGTTTAACAACAATGACCTAGGCTATTTCACAGCGAAAATAATAGGACAGTCTACGCATGCTCGCACAACCGGAAGCCCCCCCATCCCAGCAGCACTGCCACACAAATATGAAAATATCCACATGCCTATACGAGTTTCTAGATAATTCCTTCGTCTAATTGGTTTTATTCTTCAAAGAGGACAAGTACAGGTGATTCATTCTTGACATGGATGAATCTCTTCTAACCAATCAATCATTAAGAACAAAATATTTTAAAACAAAATTGTAGTATAAAACCGGATGGACGATGAATACCGCCACTATTCAAATATGGATGAAGCCTCTAATTGATAGCTCTTCGTGATTAGCAATTTGTAATTGTACGTTCAAGAATTATTTTCACCCTTACAACACAATCGTTTCTCATACATCAGTATAGCTTGATATCCAGCCGATTATAGGTGCGTTTCGATATTCGCTCAAAGCGCTGCGAGTATCATTGTGTCCCTGTTTAGTCACATACAATAGAATGAGACACAACCATGCCCGCAGAGCTTTAAGTGAATATCGGAACGCACCCACGATTATCATCTGAACTTCAAAATTTTGAACTAGTTTAAATGGCAAATGTACCTTTAATTCCCCGTGGAACAGAATCCTTCTACAGTCATAAATTTTCATAAATTATTATAAGACGTCACGGGGTTATCCCCAGAAAACATCATAATTTACACTTCTAAGACAGGAGATTTAAGTAGAATTAACCAATCACCATTCAACCCTGTAAATGGGTAGACCACTGTAACTGATTAAGTCTCCTAAAATTTTGAAAGCTACGCAGAAGAATAATGAGTCGAGAAGTTTGGTGGAAACATTCTACACCTTTTTGAAAGGTTCTTACAAGCTGTTGTTATAGTCAAAATAAACAAGCATACCTGATTCATTAGCAAACAGTAGCCCGAGAAAGGTTTCGAATTCCGTCAATATTCAATCCCAATTATCACACTTGACTGATCAATGAAAGGAGTGATACTATGGGAAAATTCGTGATCTTGGTGCACTTGGTTGATTGGAATTAATTTTACATGATTTGAAGAATATCTTTTTCGCTTACTATATGTAAAACACCGATATATGACAAAAACACTTCACACGAGAACAAATTCCTCTAGAAACATATTCCCTGGTGTCACATTATCAGTACTGTCCATCTTGAATTTATGTCTCCTAACTCATTCCAAAAAGAGGCATACTTTGCTGCCTTCGCTCTTTCTGTGATTGTACAATCTCATCTTCTGCGAAATAGTAAAGTAATAATGTGCCTCCGTATACTATTTCTACCTATTGATATACCCTGCTTCCATAAATGAGTGAGACTTCAGATTCTAAGGATAATGTTGTGAGACAAATGCGGGTAAGCCTCTAGATCAACAGTTCTGCATGACTTCAAAACTCTTCGTCTACTTCTAATATCCTCTTAACAAGCTACCGACCAATTAGTCATGGCGTATAATTATATTTAGAAACGAATTTTGGGTAGAAAATGGAGCTGATAAATGGCACAAAGAGATAGTATCGTAGTCTTAAACTATCGCGACGGATCCTAAACTCTTTACAGTCTAAAATCCTTAACTGAGTAACTACCAAGACACAAGTCCATGAAATAAATGAAGTAATTTTTAAGATTTTTAGAAATTTTTATATAAAATCTTTTGCAGCGAAGTAGCGCAATACAAATTATTTCGTAAACGCTTATAAATTAATATGTAGAGCATTCGTTGGTATAATAAGAAAAGATAATGATTTGGTGAAACTATAACATAATGTTATTATACACTGTCTTTTCAATTACGTCCAGTTTATACTGACCTAATGAAGTACAAAACCATCTGAAATTTATCAATAGTTTCGTTAATCGAATCGTTCAATATTTTTTGCACCCTGCAGGTCATACTCTAATCGATGTAAATACTGCACAATGGAAGTAAAGTCATTCGCTAATAATGCCGATAGTGTCCTTCCGTCTCTGTCAGACCCAGGTAGGCTAATAAAAATAAAATGGAATTCTTTGCCATAAACACTAAACACCAAAATACTACAAACTCACTACCACCTTTCTTTTCCTTTTTCTAGGTAAATAAGCAACCGCATCTTCCATCGGTATTTCTCTCCAGACCATCCTGAGGTTCCTCCTAGCTGTATTCCCGTAATAAAAAGTATTAGAAAAGTTTCTGACGTCAGCAGACCTAAGTGAGTAAGTCAGAACAAAAGCTTTTTAATCCTCAATCCGGCTCATTGTTAGAGGATGTCGTAAACGAAAGTTTCACGGAGGTTTGTATGCAACTGCATCCAAACAACAGGCAGTGAATAGATACACAGAAAGGGTGTTAACAGACTTCACCGTTCTTCTAATATAATCACCCTGCGCTATGTATTTTCCAGCACTTGGATTTCGAAAGAGAATTACGCGGTAACTAGCGAATAATAATATTTTTTATTATGCAAATCAATAGTGCGAAAATATCGGTCTTGCGAATATACACAGGAGCTAGAATGCTGTACAAAACAAATCAAGTAATTCACAATACCGTTAAACGTCAACTATCCCCATGGACGATGTCTCTCTTTTTTTATAACTCTCTTAACAACGGCTAGTAAGCCTGACCGTGGGTCTACAAAGGGAAGAAAGTGGGTCTCTTTATATCCCCTAAAATATTGGTGCTGTATCCAGCAGCCCGTGTCCTGATGGTCCATTTCTTGGACTCCCAAACGGCCAGGTCGTTTCCAATTAATGTAGAGGATCACTTAGGTATGTAGAATTAGCATAAGGGTTGTATATCTCATTGATGTTTCGTACAGTCGAGTTACTAGCACCCTTAAATCCTTTCGTTGAATCGTTGATCCCCTTTTACAGGGATTGTCTCCAGCTGGTAGATGACTCTAGATGACTTCTGGATTTTGTTAATAGTACTGAAAGACAATGCTACGATGCGAACCAGGTAGCTGAACATGATGTAGAATCTGACAGTAACATTGCGGTAAAAAGGGTTGGTTTGTGCATAAAGGTAGTAGTATCAAAATTTCTCTGAGTAAGAAAGGTAAGATTAGGTAGCTGAAGGTCACTTTGAGTAATTTGGTACCTCTACTATTTGTGCTGTAGCCCCACCCAGAAGTAAGAAATGTTGAAAATTCATAAACCCTAAGAGATAGTTTATACTGTTATAGCAATTATAAAAGTTCATGTAGGGAAACCCTAAAACGAAATTTCTCAGTCTACTGCCAGTTGTATTCAAGCTCGTTACAAAGTTACGTTTCATCTTCATTTACCCTTGAGTGGTCATTACGTCACCCTTGTGACGTAAGCCTGACCGCATGAAGTATCCATGATGCAAGTACACACTTGCAGGTTGAAACAAGCCCAAAAAGTTATTTATACTCATCCATCAGATATCTTACACAACTGACATCTTCATTGCGATTCTAGATAAAGGTACGATTTTTACAGAATTTCAGAATTCTTCATATGCAGTATGAAGAAATATTTAAAAGACTGTAGAACGTTCTAACTGGAACAAAGGTTTATATTGGTACAGAAATGATGACCTGTATCCGTGAAATGAAATACGAAAAGTAAATAATGACGATGCCAAAGTAAATAGCAAATAATACAGGACAGACGTACGTAAAGAAGGCATAGAGCGCAGATTATGGCACAATGCATGAAAATATAAATTGTCCAATGGCAGGGGATGTGTACCTACAGGTAGGCGGTGAGTTTTGCCCCCGAATTTTGGGGGACGGTCTAATATAGTAGGAGGGTTGTTACTTTCAAAAATAGCATAGCTGTAAGCCAATTGGTTCAAAGACTGGGAATTTCCGTGCTAAGAAACGAATAGACGGACGATTTAGCAGAAGACTGGACAGGTTAAGAAAAGTTGTTAGAAGCATCAAAGAGTCAGTTCTCTGCAGTGAGTCATTCGGTCGAGACTTGGTCTCGGTTCGATGTCGTCTTTTAATATTCAATCGATTGTCAACACAATCGGTGCGCCGTGTGTATGCCCTGTAAGGTGCCACTTGTGATTGCAAGAGAGAAGATTGTCGTGATTATTATATCTCAAGACCGGATCCAGTTGAAATTGATTACCTTTGAACTCGCTCAGTGTATTGGTGGACGTAGAGTCGCATCACGATACACGATTCGCATTAATTGTGAATCGCTAGAGCATTGTTGATGAATCAAAAAGTCGAAGAAGACTCGTGCCTGCACAGTGGAATCGCCTACCTGTTGCTATAGCTACGTGACCTCCTAGTTGCTCCTATAGCGCGTGCTTTGACTCTGCCGTGGCCGGCTTACCCTGTCAAAGAGTGAATTCTGGTGACTAGTGTGGTGTTTGCATCGTTTGTTTTGGATTTTAAGTCGGACGTCGACAAGCTGCTTTCATGACTCAAGCAATACTACGACATGGATTACTCTTCGAAAGGTACATTCAACTGTTCATTTATTTTAGTAATTCCGACTTACGTGATTTGTCAAGCGCCGATTTTTCTGCCTTTCTCTCTGTACTACTCTTTAAAAGGCTTATTAAACCAATTAAATTCGGACTTGACGAGACTTACATCATATAATTTCCATAACCGACATGATTAGAAAGTATCTGACTCCTTGTTAGCATAGCTATATCTTGAGTCCTGCTAATGCTATACGACCCAGGCACATCCGCGCGCTTCCATATATCTATATAGTCAGAGGCAGATACCAGTAGGTGTACATGGCTATTAGGCTCAAGGGTGGTTAGGGGTTACGGCTGGGTAAGTCTAGGGTAACCAAGGCAACAGCTTTTGAAACACGCTAACCAACCGCCATCTTTGCTTCTCTCCTGCGGTGCGTGGGAGTATCGCTCTTCGCAGGAGTCAGCAAGACTAATACGAGAGAAACTGCGAGAGGGAAAGAGCAAAAGAGATACACGAGAGAAGGCGCGAACGCGATTGGTGGTGGGGTCATGTCAGCGTGGATGGTGGGGATGCACGCAGGGCAGAAAACGAGATGAAAGCTCCGAGATGAGGTCCCGCCAATCCATTCGTTCGGTACCGCCTTTAAATTATTCCCACCAATTAGAATAGCGTCCTAAAGTTTCTTGTAATGAATATAATAACTGTCTTGACAAAGATGATTATGAACGGGAGGGCGGGGGGATCATTTAATACTACTAGGGAATTAATTGTTGTTTAATTTTTGTCTATGCTCCAGGAAGGGTTGGAAAAAAGTCTATCGTTATATTCATAATTATACAATTACGATGGATTGCGTAAATGATATCACATTGACCCTTTAACTTGAGAACAAAATTTTGAACTATTAATGAGAGGACAAAATTGTGAAGCATTCTTTTGCAGAAATTATAGTTAATTGGAAAACTCATTTTGACGTATGAAATAGTACTCCGATATCACATGGAACGATTAGTCAGTGACCTGTTTTGCAATTTAAACTCTAGCTCATCCAGGCACGTCTGCTAAGACTACAGTCAAATCATCCAACGTATTTAAAAATGTTTAAATCAGTATATTGCTGTGAAAGAGATTAGAGAACGTCAAAGTCACAATTTTTGTTGTTCAGATATAAAAATGTGTTCTTTTATGATTACAGTGATCACCGAGCATAAACCGAGTCAGCAACAGAACAAGGGAACGTATTTCGCGTCATCATCATCATTGGTAAATAGACATTTATCATTGCAACACGTGTATTACGGCTTACCAATGAATATGCTTGTTAAAATTCTAATCTTCTATTTTACTAATTATTAAAGTATTTTTTTCCTATGGCTTATAAGAGCGACCATGTTGAAGAAAGTCATCGCTGCCCTTCATGTCCTGCCGCGCTCTCGAGCTTGAAACTGCTCACGCATCATCTTCGTAGTCATCATTCTCCACGCGGTACGCATTCCAGCGGCGAAGAAGATTATACTTGTGGCGTCTGTCACAAAGTGCTCAGTTCTGCAAGTTCCTTGGATCGTCACTTACTCGTTCATTCGGGTGAAAAACCCTTTAAGTGTAAACTCTGTGAGATGGCCTTTACTACCAATGGAAATATGAATAGACACCTTAGGACGGCACATGGTGTACAATCACTTCGTACTTCTAGAGATTCCGAGACGAGCAATATTTCAGAAAAGTCTACAAAGAGACGTCGTGTTGAACAGAACAATAATAATGAAATTGTCACACGCAATTCTCCGGAACCAGTCGTAGAATACGAATACCCCAGCTCAACCGTAATCATGCGGAATTCTTTAGACTCCATGGATGAGCTTGAGGCGCAACGCAATCATGAGACTGTTCGGAATAGTTCTGAAACTGAAACTAATAACAACGAGAATATAGCTATTCGTAAGTGTCAGGTTTGCCACAGACAAGATTTTGCCAGTATGGCTCTTCTCGAAGCTCATCTTCAACACAGCCATCCTGAAGTGCAACCCAAGTGTGAAATCTGTGACATCGTATTCAAGGATCATCGCGTGTCCAATCATCATTGGTTCTTAAGACATTTTCTTAAAAAAACAGTTACCAGTATTGTCAGAAATTTTCGAAATTCTTCGTCGCCACCAAGCGATCTGTCTTTTTTTATCTCTTCAATAATTGATTTCTCTAGCAATACCGACTTATTTTTCGAAGAGTCTCTTCCCAGACCATCTTCTGAGACAAATCCAGTGTTCCACTGTTCCAAATGTTTACGCAAGTTTCCTTGTGTAACTACACTACAAGCTACCCAAGAAGCACACGAGCCTAACTGCGAAAAATCAAATTCTGAAAATAGAGGCCAAGCTGAAAATCAACCTCAGAACTTTCTTGGTAATCTTAATCTTCAAAAAATGGCTGTTCACACCAACGACAAGATAACTAAGGATCCGACTGACGTACAAAACACCAGCACGGTAACGTCTGGACTAATTCCGCAAGACAACCTGAGGTCGGGAACCAGAACTCCAGATAACTTTACAAAGATCAATTTGAACGTTGGAACATCCAGTTCATCTGGCGCATCCAGTTCATCCTCTTCAGAGTATCAAGAAGAAGTTCAAGACGTTTTTGCAGATGATTCTAGAGTAATGAAGTTCAAAAAAGAATTCCCATGTAGATTGTGCACCGAAACATTTTCAAATCTTCGAGCTCTCAAGTCCCACAATCGCGTGCACATGAACGTCGATCCAGGTGTTCCGTATTTTTGCAATATATGCCCGTACACAAATACTGAAAAAGTGAGTCTTATTAAACACTTAAAATCTCATAAGGGGGTGAGGCCTTTTGAATGCTCTCTATGCAATTACGCCTTTACCACTAAGGCTAATTGCGAGCGACACATACGCAGCATCCATGGCAAACTTACTCGGGAGGAAATTAAGAGCGCTCTGATTTATCATCCCAACGAAGACATCGCGACCGACGCCTCTGAGTGTGAATCTCCTGTACCATTTATCAAGAAAGATGCTCGAAAAACTTTAGTCTACACCAAGATACACGATGAATCCATACGTCAGCATTATCATCATTCAACATTACCAGTATCCACTGATTCGAATTCTGAAATTCAAGTGATCAAGAAGCCGAATCTTCCGCAACCAGAAGTACTCTCATTGGTTGTCGTAAACAATTATGAAAAACCGGAATTCTTTTCAAGGACAACGAATATTAAATTCATGGAACGTGGAAGATGGTCTGAAAAGCCAGAGAAGTTTCAGGAAGTAGCAACAGAACCCAGTTACTTCAAAGACAATCAAGACTCCACTTCATCGTGTTCAAGTGTATCCCTAGTCAGTGAAATTAAATCTGAACAGCATAAAAAGACTCAGGATGGCCCCATCAACTTGAAGATTACTCCTGGATATCCTGTAAATGTCGGCGATTCGAAAGTCGAAGACGTTCCTCTTGATCTCACCAAGAAATCCATGAGCAACAACATCAAGCAACCTTACCTATCTGTGCTCTCCGTCAGTAATGCTGTGGACATTTCCAATGCGAATCTTCCATTAAATGGAGGTCTTATCAATACCACACACGCAAAAGCTCCACAAAATTTCTTACAAAGCCTTCCCACGAGTGCTTGTTCAATGCACGGTGGTTTTAGTACCGTCTCATTAAAGCATGATCGGATTTTACCTTACCACCAAGATCCACATTTAATGCGCGTAATTTCTGCCGCAATAAATAGAGTTCAGACAAAATTTCTACCAAATTTAAAAGAAACCAATGATAATAGGCATGGCGAGCCATCTGAAATTCAATCAAACATATTTCAAGTTCAAGATTTATTACCCGAACCAATCACTGATCGAAATAATGACTCCAACCCGATCTTCTCCCAATTGTCTAACAACGTCGTGGTACCAGAAGAAGATCGAGAGAATTCCACTATTCCGAAATCAATAAAAATGGCTGCCAAGAATCGAGCTCTGACACACAAACGGAAACAAACGAGATACCGAACCGAGAGACCGTTTGAGTGTGTATATTGTTCAGTGAGATTTACCCTAAAAAATAATATGGACCGACACATTAAGCATCAGCATCCTGAATACAGGAATCAAGGATCACGAAAAGGTCATTCAACAAGAAGTCGATTCAAGACAAGATATCACGTTGATGTAAAATCCGAAACTAACTTATCCCAGCATTTAATATAATACTAAAATATAATAATGATATATACCAGGTGATCTGAAAGTAGCCACAGTGGTCAGCCTGATTTGACGTTATCTACGGCTACGTACAAACTCTTAGATATATATTATTATTATATATAATTATTATATATACAAGTACGAACGTATAAACTATTGACTATATACGTATGAACAGAAACTTGTGTTGAATAGAGCGCAAGTGTTGTATGTGTGACATGTAAACGTGTAAAGTATGTAAATTCTACGTTTACTGCAAATATTGAGAGTAATAAATAAAATTGTATAAAATACGAAATCAATTGTGGATCAAATTTGTGGCAACACGCTGGCCGGCACTGGTGATTTGGATTTTCATATTGACGACTGAATTTGTACGTCCGTTGTTAAGAGCAAGGTAAGATACTATTTAAAACTTAATGGATTTTCTTTTGCGATTACTCGATATTAGATATATTTTTGATACCTAAAAAATGTTCTGCTGACAAAATAAATTCTTATTTGCTATTTTTTAATAAAAGTCTATGTTACTAATGTTAAGAAAACTCATTTATTGTTCAATTAGGTACTAACAAATTTAACATATGCATTACTTTAAATAAAGGCATCAGTGAAAAAAGGCTTAAAGCCTTGGTTATACAGAAATTAATGAAACTGTAGTAGCCAACTGTCAGCGTCACAATAATTTTATTGAATCGTTATGTTTCCATTATGAGGATTCATTCATTATTATTATTATTAGCGAAATCAGTTTCTCACTTTCAGAGGCTTCTGTAATTAATAGCATCAAAATTTTTCTAAATTATGAAACTGGTGTCGTGCCCCGACTGTACAATCGTAAGAAACAATATTAAAGTGTCAGAATATCGGAAGCTCTCGATTCAAGAAGATGTTCCATTGTGTTTACATCCTTGCACCAGCCATCTAATCTTTGTACCATTCCGGCTATTTGACCGCGGTCTAGTACTCGTGGTTGAACCCAGGTCATGTTAACTGTACCAACAACCTGATCAATTGCTCCACGGACAAGTCCTTGTGCCAGTGCTTTCATCACGAGCAGTTCAACTTCACCAATTGGTAAACGTGTTTCTTGTGAAATTTCCGCAAAGGTCAATTGGCTGTATAGGAATAAGCATTATATTATTAATGATTAAAAGTAAATATGAAGGAGATAATCATAAATGCATGTCCAATCAACTGAGAATATAGAAATTAAATACCGATGGTTAGCTTGCCGCTTGAAAGTCATCTCCATGAGGCATAGTAGAGATATCTTTTGCCTTAACTTTAATTCCTGAGCGACCAAGTCGGCGACCTTGCTCCATTGTGGTTTTAATTTTTCAAATGCTGCTATATTACCAGAATTAAATGCCTGAAGCAGATCCACCAACCAGCCATTAGCTGTGCCCTTCAATGATTCTAGCACTGGATGAGCTAAGAGCTCTCCGAGATTGTAGATACCTTCACCAAGAAGAGCTGCTAATCCCAGGAAAAATGCATGCTGTTCTTGTTCCAATCTACTTAAGGTGCTCAGTTGAATACATCCAAGATACCTATCAGACAAAATAATAGTTTATTAGGAAATTTAATATTTATTTAATATATAAAAAAGTATTAATGATGGAAGTTACAGTAAGTACTACGAACCTTAGAGCAGTGCGGTAATATTCTGCATGTTTGCCTTGCAGTCTATAAAGACGACTGGCCAGAAGATAAAATCTACCATGTACCGTGGTGATGCCATCGGCATTGTCAAGCATCACCTCAACATCTTCGATGATCTTCTTTGCTCTGTCTTGATCATTAAGTTTATCAAGCAAAATTTGACCTGCAAAAACTTTGCACAAAGCTACTGCTTCATTATTATTTTTCACCTTAGCTTCAGTTTTTTCCAGGAATTTAACTGCTTCTTCGTTATCTTGAAATTGATGTATAACGTGTGCTAGTATTTCAACTAACGACAGTGGGTTTATCCTGCATTTGAGAAGAGCATGACAAAGAATAACAAAAATGGCGCGAAGAACGACAGATGCTCCGAAGTACGAAAATATATACTCATATACTTGATCGTTAAATAAAACAAGAATTTTATACTCACTTATTTTCGAAAGTCGATAAAAAATTGTTATATAGTTGAACAAGATTATCTCCCTTTTGCAAAGTAGGATGCTTCACAAAAGTTTCCAATTTAAGTGTCAGCTGATGCCAAAGCCTGCAAGTCACCGGGATCAAAGAAACGTGGACCTCATTTTTTACACTTTTGATGGTAGTATAAAAGTAAGAAATTTTATCTTACTTTTTGTTATATAGTTCCTCCAACTGTGCCCAGTCCGCAGCCAATTCTGTGTCTGCCACATTTTGCTTTTGGCTCAAATATGAGCTAACATCCTTAGGAACACTGGAGGTTGTCATATTACAACAATGATCAGGAATATGTCAAAGCGAGAACAGTATGAGTTGTCTATGCTAACGCAAGCACAAATCTTCTAATAAGGGTCCAGTCACAGTCGCCAAACTCGCGTTTGAACGCGACTCTCGACCAATAACACAATGTGAATTCCTGTGGACGTGTTGTACCATTGGTCGACAGTGCGCGGTCGAAAGCGCGTTTGTGTGGAGGTATTACGTGCCGTTTACGTTGCATTGTAGAATGGCCATAAGCAAGCAGTACGCGCCGGCAAACGTTGGATAAAAAATGTCAGAAGAATAACTTCTCGGATTATTATAACAGCGCAAGCGCGCGTTTGACATTTGCTAAGGCATGCGGTGTAAGTAAACAATTGTTTTTCTATTGCGGCGACAAGTTTGGATTGAGAGCAAAAAGTATGTAGGTGTACAGGATTTTTCACTCTTATTCTTAATCATATCTGTTACAGATATTAACTGAAAAAGTCATTTAAAGAGTGCGAACTATTTTATGTCAAATAACCTACAGTGAGTTCTACATACTTTTCTATAAATAATAAAAATGAATGAGACAAGTATAAAACGCCCTAAACCTGGGGATGGTGAAGAAGAATTATTTCGTATGCAAGAAGAATTTCTAAAGTCCAAGCAACAAC
The DNA here is from genome assembly GCA_030142225.1 of Pachycephus smyrnensis. Taxonomy (NCBI): domain Eukaryota; kingdom Metazoa; phylum Arthropoda; class Insecta; order Hymenoptera; family Cephidae; genus Pachycephus; species Pachycephus smyrnensis. The sequence continues at coordinate 563,403 of JARQST010000321.1, read as the reverse complement.
CATCAGCAAAAGTTATTAAATTGCATATTCAGAATACAAGTGAGAAAAATCTTGCTGCTCCACCTCTGCAAGAGAACGAATCCAGACAAAAATTACGTTCCAAGTTTTCTGAACGTAGGAAATACAGGGTTCAAGACAATGGACTTTCAACATCGCAAACTGGTGGAGATATGTTGCATCCTACCGTTTCAAAAATAGTTACACATGGAGATGTTATAGAGAGATCTTTTGATCCCGTTCAAAATATTCCTGCAGTAACCTCTGGCATATTGCTTGGAAATATTATAGAAAAAAGATATGGAGAAAAATATGAGTTTAATCTCATAAGTGGATTGTCTTCAGATACTGTGGAGATGGGTTTTCCAAAAACTTTTACATCAGACAGTAAGGTATATAAAAAATAGTTTATTGCTGCTGATTTAAATAACACTTGTATTAATATATTAAAATAATTATATCTTATTATTTTCTCAGGTGACTGATAGATCAAAAAGTTTGTTCTTACAAAAAGTCTTACAAAAGAATACCATGGCAAATAAATCAATTAAAACTAATAGTAATTGTTCATCCAATGAGAATGGCAGTGTTTTAATTGATGGTCCTTGGGCATCTGAAATTCATAAAGCCAATCTTGAGAAGTTGCATGAAATGAGCAAAGAGGAAATTTTGAAAGAAAAGCAGAGATTAGAGGCCACTTTAAGTCCCGACATAATAGAATTTCTTAAAACCAGAAAAAAGAAAAAAGAGCAGTCAATAAAATCTAAAAATAATTCCTCAACAACTGAAGTCGCAATGGAGTTAGATGTTCCTATGTCTACTCAGACCAATGAAAAGGACAATGATGTTCCAAACAATACTGAACTGCCTTGTACAACAAATCTCGATACTTGTAATACTAATGTACTAATGGAATCTGAAACTGAGTCTACTAAACTAGGCAAGCCATTACTAGAAATACTTGACCAGGCTAAAGAGAAGGGTTGGGTACATATGGATTCCTTAGAAACAGAGAAATTAAAGTGGATGGAAGAAATACCTGTAGGGGAAAACGACAGTTCACCACCACAGGAACATTATAATGCACGATTTGACTTTAATGGTAAGCAGACAAGACACTTATAGAATAAATGATATTGAACCAGCACTACGTGACATTTTCCACGATTTCTTTATATTTCAGGTGTTTTACTTCCATACAAAGATGAAAGTTTGACAGTAGAGAAAGGACTCCATCATCATGGAGAAGAACCTGACCGTCCTGGCTATTCTCTTCAAGAGTTACTGCAACTAAGCCGATCTGCTACACAACAACAACGTTGTACTGCATTAAATACATTAGCAAACATTATGGAAAAAAGCCGACGAGGCTGGTACGACAAGGTCTTACACCCAGCGCCGTTGACTGCTTTAAGTCAGAAGAATATTCTGCTTCTATTAAGATTTTCACTCGACGACACATCAGTCGCTGTAGTTACAGCAACATTGCAAGCACTCAGAGCATTCTTATTTAGTGAGGCAGATGAAGTATGTTTGGACAGGCTTCTAGGATGGGGAATTTACTCAGAGCCCACACTTGCGCCTTCCTCAGGAGATGTAAATGATACGAGTAGTTTAAAGGATCATGAATTGGCACAACTAGACACAGTTGCTGCAGCTTTAAGATCCGACATAGTTTTGCGCATTCGGTATATTTCAATATTTTTATCGTGATTTTAGTTACGTATAATGAACTAGAATCAATAAAAAAATGTTCTACCTCTATACTAATTTTATCCATATTTATGTTTTTAGGTATATTCTGAATGAAATACAACCTCCACCAGTTGGCGTAACAACTGCATTAGAAATATTAGTTCGATTGGCGAGACATTCACGAAAAAGTGCACTTGATATTGCGACCACTCCATGCTTGTTAGATATTATCACTAAACATTTTATGCCGTTGACTACCGATAAGCTAGGTAAGCACCACGGAGTACCAAATACTTGTTGTACCTTTAGATTATAAAAACTTACAATACATTTCTGGTTTACTTACATATAATTAAAGCAATTGAGAATGTGATGACCACTGCATATGGAGTTCCAGTCGTTGCAGCAATAAGATTATGTCGTATTTTGATTTGTTACGGTGGAAAACCAGTGGCCGACAGACTGCAAAAGTTGAAGATCGTTCATTCTATCCTCTCTTACATAAGTAATGACTCTGGGTATGTTTTTTGTGTATTATTACAAATCAAAAGTCCTTTAGAAGACTTCATACTATCGAAATTCTTTCACATACTTTTCAGGAAATATGGAATTAATTTGTGCATCGAGAGTTTGCGACTTTGGAAGTTTTTATTAATATATGGTGTTGCTTCTGAAAGTATCGCTGGAGCCCAATTAATATTAGTATCTCAATTGCGCTTATTACTAAGTAATCACGATCTTGGTCAATCATCAGAATTAGCGTGTGAACATGCAGCAGCACTTGTTGCTGTTGCTGGTTGTGAATCATCTCTAAGATCAAATATTGTTACGTTGTTATCAAAATGGAGTACGCAATTAGCATCGATTTCTTCACCTACAGTGAGTTGATTAGCATAGAAAAAAAATCTTTTGTAACTTTCAGTATAATTAAAGTTTTTATTTTACAGTGGACTATGACGAAATTAGTGTCTCAAACTTTAATGGCTGTTGGCGAGACATCTGCGATGAATACATCATGGATCTCTAATATTAAAATATATTCCAACATATGGTAAGTCATTATTTATCTTCAAGTAATATTAATGGGACACCTGTAGTTTCTATATTATATTTCTATATTTTGTTTATTCAGTTCATCGTCGAATTTGCTGAGTGATTGTGTCTATAATATTGAACGAGATCCATCTTCGCTTCCAAGTCTTGGTGTATTAACACAAGATGGACAACTACAACCTATTGTATCACAACATTGTTGTATACCATTCTTGGGAACGATGCTAAATGCTTTTCATAAATCCTTATGCAAAAGTGATATTCTAGAGATTTTCAAGCAGAGTCAGTTCAATAGGTATATCCGCAAACTCGAAGAAACAGAATGGTATCTAGAGAGATCTTGGTACACTCGTGTAGAATTTTTACTGGTATCAGCGATAGTACGATGTGGAAATTTATTAGGTGAAGATTTGAATACTGAAACAAGACAGACCCTTTGGAAAATATCTGTGAAACTCATATCAGCATTACCCGGCGACGCTCATCTTGATATTCGAGAAATGCTCACTACAGCTTTATCAAGTGAAAAGCTCAAGATTGAAATTTTATTAAATGATTTGAATAATCTTCATTTAGATAGTGATGGTAGACACGTAGAATTAGAATTACCTAATAATTTGGCTATACTTTACGAAGCGTACAACACCGGTAATGGTAATTGGGATCAAGCAGCTATGCCTAAAGACTGGTTATATTTACCACTAGTTGACTTATATACAAAATGCAGAAATGGTTACGAATCAAGCGATGAGGATGGAAAGGTAGTTGCTATCATATTAAGCTTGGAATTGACTTTACCAGAAATAGTACAGAAACTGTCACCGAATTTGAGATTTAGCAGATTATTACTTGTATATCTATGTGATACATTGTTCCTGAACAAAAATGTTTCCGTTTTATTAACTAATGTGTTGACAAAATTCTTAAAATGCAACTATCGTAATTTGGATTTTACTCTGGAAGTGCCGGGTCTCAGTTCTTTCACAGATTTGTTTACTGCCGTTTGTGAACATTTCTGTGCGGCTTCCTACGGTGACCATGGATTCGCCATGGCTTTGCTAGTACCGATTGCGCAGCGACACGATATCCATTATAGAAAATTATTGTGGTCTGAACACGCAGGAGCTCTGCGATCTCTCAGAATTCCTGTAGAGAAACTTGTTATTCCTCTGAACGAATACTTATATCCAATTGAATCAGATGTCTCGATGATCGAGACTTACATTACTTCTCTTGTTAGAGGCACAATTAAAAAAGAATGGAGTCCCATCGCATACGTCATTGCAATGCACCATGCTGCTATGTATTTAAAAGGTACCAATAAATTGGCTACCAAAATGAGAGAAAAAGTAGAAAAGATGGGCAATGTAAATTTGAAGAACGATTTGCTAAATTACGTTCCGCCAGAAATATGAACCGTATAATTGAAATCATACGTGGTATCGTGTACTATTTTCTATTTTAAATACCACGTTATAATTATATGAAACAAATGTGTGTGCTGTGCAAAGGAAATTCCAAAAATTCACGTAGGATATCGATTTTATTTTCTGTTAATTTATAATATACAGATTTCGTTAGCCATTGTTATATATAAGAGTGTAAATGTAAAACTTTTCAAATAAAATAGACAATAGGAACAATATAAATGTTCAATTATTAAGCGTAGAGGCACTATTTGGTCGTTTTTCTTTGGTGTTCTGTAATGTACATAAGTACATGCATTTAGTTGATCCTACAAGCTGCAGTGCTTTAGTTTTATAAAGAATCGGTGATATGGTTTAGTATAAATCTTAAAATCTTCTACATCCATATACGTTCCATTATTGACGATTATATATTATCAATGTGCCAAAGATTCTACGGAAATACATTTGTACCGGTTTTCACCGAAGATTCTGATGTGTGTAGAATTTTTTTTTCAACGGCTAGAAATAATATAATAGTATACAACAGTATATTTTCACTGATTCGATGCATTGATTTTTGTACATTAACTCAAACAATTCCTTGTTTCAATCTTAACAAAATCTATTTTCATATCACCAATTTCCATGAAGTGAAAACAAAAAAAGTCCTAAAATGTCATTGAAGAAACGCTAACTATTTTTTAACTCTACCCTTTACATTAATTTCCATATGTCAAGATTATTCTGATGATTGATCCAATAATTAATGGACATTGATTCATTACATAGATGGTTCAAGAATTTTTAGTGCCAGTTTACGTCTCGCCTGATGGCCACTCAAATTGATTTGAAAGTATTTCAAACAAAATAAAGCACCACCAAAATCATACGGAAAAATATATGTAAACACACACATCCATTACAGCCTAAATATTAGTACCTATTACAATAATGGAAAAATCTCCAAAAAACAATATATCTGTCTATAAAACGAAATTGACACTAGAATCACAAAATATGCTGTAATCAAAACAATTTCTATGAATAACATTAATTAATTCTCTTCGTTGTATATGACTTCGTATTTATAAAGCAATGCTTACGTATATATGTTATACTTCAAGATAATCCCACTAAGTATAGTGTAAAAGAGCATCCCAATAGAAATTAAATTGTCCGACAAGCAGCATCATTACGCAGGAAGGATTGCGACCCTCTGATTATCTCCAGCACGTCCACAGAATACTCCTCTACCAGCTTCAAATACAGCCATTAAGTGTGAGCAATCGCGTAGCGAGGTTCTACCTTGAGAAATTTACCATCATAACTAAGATTCTATGCCTAATTTTCTATAAGTTTCTCGATCTACCGTTACCAATCTTCCTTCTACACTGGAACAGTCTAGCTCTATGCAGTGTAATCGTGATCCCCATTCGCAGTGGCTCTGATCATCTGCACGATAGTATTTGATCTGAAGACAAGTGGCCAGGTAACCAGATCCCAGGACACGCATTGCAATCTGCAACTCTTCTCGATGTCCACGTGCACTGGCTGGAATACCTTCTGTGCTGTGATAAGCACTGTATGCACAAGCTGTACCATCTCTGGCTCGTTCAATGGCTTCTACTTGTTTCCCTCCAATAGTCAGTGATCTGAAATATTGTGGAATAAAAAATCAAGTTTTTTCTTTGAACGGAAAAACGATTGAAATGGTGATACATATTTTGTAGAAAGCGTTGCTTGAACGATGGTGTACTAATTTTGTTGGACGAATGGACATAGTATTTTTGTATCTTTATCATCCAACCATACTAAATGAATATGAATATTGGATACGTTTATTGGCTATGAAATTGAAGTGGTAATTCTACTGTTATAGTCGTGTGTTTTATTCATATCGGTCTGATGTTATCAATTTCATAAGATATATGAGATAGGTTTTCTAGTCCCTTTTCTACTATGATGAGTAATCGATTATAATATGGATCAAAACACATAGTCATAATACGTCATGCGTTATCTGAACACTTTATCGATGTGTAATCAGTCGTACAAGGAACATAAATATTTCATGAAGTCTAATTATTCTGAGTTTATCTGAAGAGAATAGTTATATGAAAATGTTTGATTCGCTTCTCTGCAGTTGTAATTAATAATGCTTTCGCAAAATTTCACCTTAAATATCACTTGCTTAGTATCATTTTCTTTTTTTACAATCAATCTAAACAATATTTACATCCGTAAAAACACACCGATAACAATCTACATCTCAATTCTGCTGTAAAAAATTGTTTAAATCCTCATGAAACTCAAAATACACTATTGAGCATATAGATATACGTTCAAAACGCTATTAAAATATCATATAAAATATTCTTGTTTATCCTGTCATACGCGCTCGTGTTTGGAAATCCGATAAATACAGAAGAATATTCCTTTCTGAAGGTGTTGAATGTCAGATTAATGCCTTGGCACAAATCTTGCCAAGTCATAAATAGAAGCCGAGAGTCAACATAGTACTATAATGTTGCAAAAAATTCTTTGCATTAAAATTCATATAAAGCTTCCAAAAAATTTTTTTTTAATTTGCTTAACGACAAAACTGGTATATAAGATAGCCTATACTACAACTGGTTTTTTTTTTCAAATCAATACTATTCGTACCCGTTTAAAACCTATTGCATACAATTAAAAGTATAATAGATATATTCTCCTACTTGATTGCGTATCGATAAAAATAAATAAGAACCCCCCCCCCCCCCCCATAGATACATTTTCCAAAGGTCGTGACTTATTCTCTCTAACGTATGCCTATACAGTATAAAGTTATTTTTATTTTTCTATCTATTGCAGCACACTTTAATAATCGAACAGTACCATGTAATTCAGGCTGACTAGGCCAAACTCGAAAGAAATTAACCTGGGAATGACGTCTAATGTTGAACGGAGAATCGATATCCTAGTTTGTAGAAAATGCAGCAGAGCCCGATACACCGAGGAGCAACGACGACCCGAGCTCTCGACGTGTCAGCATAATATTTTTTGTCCCTGAGTAGCTCAAGTGGTCTAGTCGCACTTCAATTATACGAGAGTTACTAAGAGAAGAGGAAAATAGCCTTTATTGTTTGAAATCCAGCAGTACAAAGCATCTTGACTTCTGACATTCGCAACGCAAACGGGATGAAGGCACAGTTTTTACAAAATGATAACATCCTGTACAATGGCACATTTTTTTTCTTTTTTCCTTTATTTCCTTTCGTTTGACTACTCCTCTTCTTTCAATGAAGATCACATTGCGTCGCAGAACTCTATTGTAATGAGACCTTATGTAGCAGGTCGCGAGATCAGTGTCTCTTTAAGAGGCCACCCTCTTACGAAATAGAATGTAAAGGACTCCCTTGAATCTGACACAAGTTGTCGCAGCTCGACTATGTATGAGTACTTTATAAAAATTTCGGCCTTTGAATGTATAAGGTATTGTTTCGTATTTACTTTGACGCACAAAGAATTTTTCGCGTGGCTTTCTTATGAATGTAAAATTCGCAGATATTCATGGAGAATATGAAATATGACTGTCTTGTACATTTTAACAGGGTTTATATTATGTGCGAGAAGCATAACTATCTTGATTCGCGTATATCGGATGCGCGACTTCTTGGATATCAAAGTTATAGTACACAGAAGCGAAAAAATTTTTGTACAATGTTTACATATTTAAAAATTTTTATTTAATGCGATTAAATTAGCTAACGGAATCGGTAGAATATTTTGTGCGTTTTTCGGTGTAGAAAACCTGTGTGTAATTTGTTCCTTAGAATTTTACGTATTTTATCCCAGTGACCTCTCCTCGATCAATGACACGCTAATAAAACATCCAGTAGACCGCAGTGCTTCGCGTACCGTATTCTTATTCTTAACGCGTAGGTAGTTTTATACCCTCGAAGAACGAATTTTTATTGTCAAAAACTTTTTGGATAGCTGAACGTCAATTTTTATCAGTATATTTTACAGTATCGCACTATCTAAACTGTTCAGCACACCTCGATCAATGATTCAATAATAAATTATGGGATCCAATAGCCTATTTCATGTAGAACGTCTATATCATGAACCACCCACAGGGTACATATAATACAGTCCCATAATTTTCCCAAGTACATGAACTATGATATCAGCTGTACAATTCCACGATATAGATATTCATAAAAGTTAAAAAAATATTTATCTTGATTAATTAAACAAAATGCATAAAGATAATTTCACTTCACAGTACTCACAGTACTTTTTGTTTAAATTAATAAAAGAAATAGTACAAAGTTCTGAAAATCAGTGCGAATTTTGCGACTTGACTCAAACAAATTTCGGATTTGTCATTTACTTTGATCTAACAATTCGTTATCGTTATCACTGAATTCGCACGTTTTCTAAAAAGACACTACCCACTGCAAAAGTTGTGGCGGTTTGAAGCTGATGTCCAATCTATAAGTTGCTTCGCAGCTCAACTTGACGGTTTTTAATTGACGAAATCTTGCGGAAGTCTCCATCTTGCAATAGACAGGCCCAGCCGCGGGTTCTCTCCTTATTGACAGAGTCACCCGAAAATGTCCATCAGCCCCCATTGAACCCCATGCCAGTGAAAATTTTTTCGACAGAATTTTCGTACACCCTGCACCGCGAACGTCGCGACGCTTACTGACCGCGACGTCGGTACTCCGGACGTCTGCACGCGCATACCTGCCAATTCTACGTTGGTGGTAGCGAGATTTTATGGTGGTATGAACTTATCCTACATCCCTATGGTAAATCACGTTTACGTAATTATTCATTTGAATCCCATCCATTCAGGTTTTATCAATGTTTGCATGATCGACATTCGTCAATTGAACAGCAATCTATACTACTCAACCTAGGCGGAAACTATCTGGACAATAATTGGTTCCAATTAAACTTTGGTAACTGGACGCTTGAAGCCAATCCATTGATCAACTTTCACGAATGTATATCTGCGAATGTATTAGCATGTAATATGATTTTCATTAAACTGGCAATTGTTTCGTCTAATTACAAGTTAACGGATTGAACAACAAAATTGTTTCTTTGACACTCCAGTCAACTGAAACATATTATTATGGTTAATATTTTGCACATTGGCAAATCAGATCCAAACTCCATGTACTTCTTGCTCTCTAAATAATGTAAAATCAGTATTTTTCAGTTCGCGACAAATATTAGCACACCGCTCCAAAATTCGCGAGGTTTATCGCAGTACCTTCGTCGTTAATAAAATGTTTGTACGTGCGCACATAACATCTGCAAATTTTCCCTTATATTCCTTGATCCTCTGATTTATGTATACATCAACTATAGAGTATTAATATATTAACTGAATATGAAATTTCCAGAAATCATCATACAACACTAAAAAAAAGCCGCGACTGAGAAAACTCATCGAATATTGGGATTTGACGTGTGGTAGGGACTTACGTGTAACGTAGTTAATATGGCGTCAGAGTAGATGCTCTTTCAAAATTAGTACAATATGCCGGATTACATTTTTAGTGTAAAATGCTTTAAAAATTAGAAAATATTTGTCGATATGCAAAGACGAGTCTTTCTTTCGACGAATATATGTACAACACTAAACAGCGTCTGCAACATGCACCTTCAGAAAAGTTACATTTTTTCCCCCATCAAACGGCGTAGCGTCATATGTCAGATCCCAAACTAATAAAAATTGACTCGTGTTATTATAGTATTTCATTATCTTTGGTAAATAGATTAGAATTGGTAATAGACAAGACTCAACGAAGCATTATGATGGTTCCATTTGGTGAACCGAACGAATGATGTTACACATAATTAGGCGATGATAAGGGTATATTGCGAAAACACTCTGACCTTACAACATCGCTAGGCAAAGTTTTACGTCTAAACGATACGCAGCAACAAGTTACCTGTCAACCTCTAGGCACCAGTAGATCAATACCGTAAGAAAATACCGTCACGGCATACTATCGTCATTCTACACCACATAACGACTTAATGCTTTGTCGAAAGATTGTCAGGTTCATTAATTTCTAGTTGTTTCAACGCGCCTGACACTTTCCATCCAGACTAACATCGCTGGGCTTCTAAGGTAAGCGTTGCTTACAACCGATTAATTGATGACAATCATTATACCTGTTAATAGCTCGATGATAAAGAATAATCAGGCGATGTCCTTCACCTTGGTTAGAAGTCTCCCTTTCTTCACGTGACGTTAGTCGATAGCAGAAGGAAGAAACGTTGTATAGGTTACGAGGACGTCACTCTAGAATAGGTATCGAAGGTAAAGGGAAGAAGAAGAAAATGGGGAATGGACGAAACGCATACATATAATATACGCGAAAATGACGTGAATAGGAACACGAAGAAACCAATATTAAGGATTTATGTATGAGAAATGACTTTCTTTTTCGGCAAGGTTACAGGAAATTCTTGCTGTAGGAGAGAAGATCGATTTTATATATTTGCAGGAGACACACGAAACGTCATGTTTTCTTAATCTGACGTGAGGCGTACTTGTGTACTACTATGTGGTTCCGACAGGTATGTTGATTCTCTTTAATGAAATTGAACTGAGCAATGCTTTATATGTTTCTTCTTGATCTATATTTCTTATATTCCGTTTGTTCATTTTCCGAACACTTCGTTCCATATGCGCTATATCGATTTCCGATTAAATAAATGGCTTATACGCGTGTGAAAATCGACTGATGCATATCCTAACTTCATACGTATTTTATGATACCTAGCTGATTTATATTTTATGAATTCTATTACATAGAATCGACGAATGTCCCAGTTTGACCGCGAAGCCTTTTCAATATATACACAACAAATGTGCCTGTATATATGTATACATTACATAATTACTATGTATATGTTGAAACGTCAAGGATAGTCATAATTGTTATAATTACTATTTCACTCTCTTTACAACCAACATCACTCATAAATTATCGATATACGTGCCTACTACAGGGGAAAGTATTATCCAACCTTCTAACCCTATGATCTTCCCATTTCTTCTGGTCAATGGAGCTTATATAGGAGAAAAGAATTGGAATGAAGAGAAAAAAGACTATGAACGAGATTCTCCTCTCCTATTTTGATAAACTTCAGATAAGTTAAAGTCGAGTATTGGTGTTGTATTACGTGCAGGGTGTACGCTTTCAAAGTTATTCGTTATTTGTCATTTTGATGGACAAGAATATTATAGTATTCATCCGGAATTACCAATGACGCGCATCACACGTAGCAGTTAGGTATTTTCTTAGATTTCTAAATCGTCAAGGTTAATCTTAAAAAAAAACTGGAGCACCCAGTAAATGTGTCCTGTGTGCGCTTATACATATACAAGTCTGTATATCGACTCACGACTATAAACTTGTAATATATATATAATATATATAGATATTATGTATACGTATATAACGGACACGCAACATCAACGAGAAACTCACAAAGCTCGTAAGCATTCGGTCGAACTTAACTGTTGCTACTGTCCCACTTCCATTTTTAATTTTCCGTGAGAAAGAAAAAAAGTAAAGTACAGAGTTCCATAAAACATTTATTTGACTATTCGATACAATACAAATTTCAGTGAATTCTGCTCTCTGTCTATTATGAATTTTTATTCTGCGATTTGGACGGATGAATTATGCATAATGTGGATACATTAACCGATACTACAGAGTAGAAATCTACTATTGATTTCTCTTATTATGAATAACGTAACGTAACCGTAACCGTTTCGATACGTGATTACATCTCCGTTGCCCAACATTTTTCAGAAAGTGTTTTCGCACTGTATTCTATTTAATGTCGTAAATGAAAGCTTCGATGTGTTTCTATCTAGAAGAAATAGGAGGACAAAACGATACTGTTTTGCGGTTTCGTACAACTAAACGTCATTCCTTTGTATCCAATATGCGTGTGTACAGTTACGTTTATTCTCTTTTTTTTTCTTGTTTCCCTTACCTTTAGAATAATTAGTTCTACACATTGATTATTCACATAGCTATGCAAGTATATACGTTGCTATAATAATGCACAAGGATATTGTAGATACACACATCGTCGTGTCAAAAATCATGCTGAGTAAGAGTTAATAAGTTCGACGCTTTTGTATTTACACCACGTTTTATCTAAATGATATTAACCCTTGTGGATGTAGTACCTTTTATTTCTTTTATTATTATAGTCTGTTTGCTTGTTTTCTCTAGAGCAATGGTCCAATCTGATTCTTTCTACGGATATGAAAAACAGACGAAATTCAACGCTGCAACATTCTCGGACGATGGAAAGGGATTCCACTTTATTTGAGTTGGAACTGATGACAAATAATGGTTGTATTTCGAAGGTTTAATATATATCGTAATGGCGATATCATTTGCGAGATGACCGTTAGAAATTTGTCTTCATAGTGTTTGCAAATCTACCATGTCTCAGGATTTAATTCCCTTCGTGAGATCAAGTAATTAAACCAACTTCTCCTCGTGGTATAGGGGTGTAACGCGCAGTTGGGGTGCAGTCGCCTAAACCCGCAGAGCTCGTTGACCTACCCCAACTCCCAGGCCAGCCCCTAGGTACTGTAGGAATGGTCACGCATCTAAACATGAAAAATCGATTAGTTACATTACGCTTTGTTTGAAAATGAGTGTCATCCTTAAACGCTAGTATAATTGAAGATTAATTTTGTTTTTAATTGCGATTATATTGACTCACCTTTTGAAGAACCATGCTATTCCAAAAGTTAGGAACATCAGTAGACAGAGTGCAAAGAAGATCAAGGCCTCTGTGGCTCTTCTATGATGATAAAGATGCAAACCATCCTGATCGACCTTAGTTAATTCTCCTAGTTCGATCAAGGTCATACGAAAACTTCCTCGCCTTTTGGACCAATATGCCTTATCTTTTCCAGAAGTCTTTTCGTCCAGTTGCACGCGAGGGTTTCTCAGCCTATAGGAACTACTTGTACACGTAATTGAGTAGTCTATTGCTGCGTAAATCTGCAACCTAAAAATTACAAAATCGTTCTAACTGCATGAAAAGCGTAAATTTTAATTAAGAAAATCCGAATAGTACAAAAATGTCGACTCACCACTTCAACGTATTCCCGACCCATGAATTTCCAGTTTTTATCAAATGACCGTTATCTTCGATCACCCATACTGATATATTGGAATCCTGAGCGATAATAAGGGCCAGAGTCTTGTCGCAATAGACCACAGTTAAAGCTAAGGATGATACGTTTGCAGGTAGAAGAGACACGCTTCCCAAATTATCCAATTTCAGTCCCTTATTCAATACTCTTAGTCTAAAAACGTTCCATGCTCCATCATCAGCCTTACTACAAAGCAGATATAGGCCAGACTTCTCCTCTTCTGTTAAATCCGCGTGGATTATCGATTCGCACTGAGATAGTTTCTCTAGATCGCTCTCTGGAATAGTATAGCTGAGCCAATGTGGCGAGGATAGACTGAAAGACCAGACAATGTTTGTTGAGAATACAAACATACGACCTCTCTCTGCATCGCACCAGGATGTTGCATTGTCACTCAAGTCTCCTGGAAACAAGGAATACCGAAAAGGGTCAAACATTATCCGATGGACCGTGGAACGAAGGTTCCATCCTTTTGAATTAACAAAGACAAGAAGGTATACCCTATAGAAAACCAATACATCAAAATTCCCCAGAGCCCTGACCGTTATTAAATTTTATATCAATATCCCAATAGCATTTTTCAATTTCAAAAAACCTTAAGGGCATGATCTTAAAATGACTATATTGAATCACTGTGATACTCGACACTAATCAATTGGTTCTTATCGATTCTGGGACGTTGATAATAAGTACCATTTTCTGTCCATTAATCAAATCACTTGTTAGGCTAGTACATCATAGTATCTCAATCCTGTATATTAATAGTTTGAACGAACAATAGATATTACCGGGGCAATAATTTTTGGCAGTGACTGTGCCGTTGATTGCTGAACTTCCGAAACATACAAAGGCTGTCCATGCGCTGTCATTAATATCTAAAAGCCATACTGTATCGCCTTTTAATGGGTATAAGGCGAGGACACCCTTCGCCGAGCACAGTCCAGCCTTCCTTGGTGGACCTGTCTGGGTCAATCCTGTGGGAAGTGTTATCCAATTCCAAGGATGGCCATTACTCGAGAGCCAAAGGTCAGTATAATTTTTCCCATTGATATGTCCGCCGTAAATCCATTGTTCGCCCTTGCGAGAGAAAAAACTATGGTCCAGTCTCGGGGTTGGTCCCCAGGAATCCCAGACAGTATTTCGTTCTTCGGCAATCCATCGCCATTCTGTTACGTTTTCAAAGGATTAGTAAAAGCCACAGGAGACTCATCATTTGCAATAACAAATCGTATAATTTTGTCTTTAAAAAATATTTTACGCGTATTGTCCATGTAAACAAATTATTATTCCTTTAACGCCATCGATCGCTTCGATAAAGTCCAATTTAGGAACAGTAATTCTCTTTATTGGAACATTCAACAGGTCTGTGTAATTCTGGTTCAAACGATAATCCAATTATCTTAATCAATTCATTATTTGTTACCTGCCACGAACATTTTTATGAACGAAATATGCCCGTTTCCTCCAACGTTTATCGGAGTTTAAACTTTGGTTACCCTATCTGAAAATTACATAAAAAAATTGAACCAGGTTTAAACCACGGCGGTGGAAACGGGCAATAGACACAATACATCAAAGCGCGTTCTGGGAAAGCATGAAGTTTACGTTTTGCAGAGTTTGTACATAATTTGCATTGTGTTTTGCATTGATATTAAATTCCTTGAGTAATATTGACTTTAGTACGTGTTATATATGTTACGCTGAAAAACGAAAATATTCTGCGAAGTATAACTAATTTGATCAGCAATAATTTGAGCATAAAATACCTACGACATATACGAATTCACGTTAACTTTTCTTGGCTACACGTACATTTGGGTTATCGTATCTAAAATCTATAGATTACCTTAGATCGTACGGATCAATCAATCACATCACAGAATAAGTTTGATTTTTAATACCATGCTTGCTTTGCACACGGCACTACAAAAATTACAATTTAACGCGGCGTAATTTTATTCGCTAAATACGTTATATGTACGGAAGAGAGATTTATCAATGCGAAATAATTTTTATTACTATTGATTTTAAGGAACGATAAAGTAAAATTGCAAAGGAAATTTTCCCATTATCTTATTTGCAATATATTTTACACCTACCGAACTGAATGTTTTTTCGTGGCAAATTGCTTAAACGGATTTAGCCGATCGCAACTAAATGGATAAGATTTAGTTATATAAATTGCTAACTCAGAGGGTAAGGAAAAAAACATCTATCCCTTCTAGCTAACGGAGCAAAACTTTATCAAAATAGTATAGTAATAAAGACTTATCAAAATTGCTAGTACGTTTTCGTTGTTCATACTTTTTAACCAATGTAAAAGTCTGCTGACAAGCAATACACGCGTTACCTGTTATATAGGCAGCGGAAGCTGCACGCGCTGTAGAAGCTACAGACGTTAAAATCGGCGATTCAGTTCCCTCGGAAAATCCGTAATGGACATGTAACGTCAGTATTACATAAAGACAAATGCCAAGACTTTTGCATTCCTCTTGGATCATCATTCACCTTCTTTCTTCTATTATACGTGTCATCCTTGAGAGAGCTTTGCCGTAGACTTCATCATGTTTTGCTTTTAATACGCAGAGAAAGGAAAAAAGTTTTACGATAGACAGTATGGACGATGTAACAAAGGTAGTGAAACTCACTGATCTGATTAAAAGCTGAAGAAAAATCAATCCGGACTAATGGGAAAGAATATGAATATGTATATGTAAATTGAATGTGTTATCTATGCATATACAGGATGTTTTAGTAAGATTGCATACTAAATAGATACTTATTCTATTACTAATGGTACTATTTGCACGTTTTTTATCCATTTAATTGTACGTACTGTGCTTGGCATTTGTAGAAATGTCTGCTAGTGTAATTCACCACGGTGATGAATCCCGTATATGTCAAAATGAAATAATAACCTGACCGTACAACAGAATCCTACTATTCAGAAGGCAAATACGTTTGTTACTAGAAAGTGAGATTTCCCAGGGGATATCTGAGAACCGTTCTTGTCTCAGCCTCCCGGGAGATTCATCCCTTCTTCTATCCCTGGTAAGGGATGCTCTTCATTTTATATGAAGCATGTCACACCCTGCCATCTGGCGCATCGGGTATCTTTTTCCACGAGGAGCAAGTACGTTCTTATCGACGGATGAGGAATAGGGATGGTGGTAAAAGAAAATTTAACAAAACGTATATATTTATTACAGGAACAATGGCACGGAGTGTACAGTTTACTATGTACATACAGATGCAGGATGGTATTGTACATACAGCAAAATAGTAATATTAATGATCTCTTACAAAGATTATTTAGCAATATACAGATTAGTCTTTATCGTCTGTTGTAATTATCGAAGATATTCTCCTTGTTGTACTCAACTCATTTGACCTTGCATCCTTTCCCTCGGTTTAATGCAACTTTCAGATAATGGTTGACCCACTTTGATTGTTTGGCCAGATTTTAAGCAAAAACGAAAATCTTTTGGTGCTTCGAATAGCAGAACGATTGTAGATCCCATTCTGAACTCTCCAAATAATTCACCTTTGGATATTGTGGCACAGCCAAAGTTTGCATCTTCAAAGTGCTTGTATTTTGGCCACTTTTTTGTATTAGTCACAAGGTCTCGATCACAATATACCTTTATAGAACCTACATTAGTAGCACCTACAGCAGTATACGCCATAAATCCACCTGACCATTCACCAATATAAACGACCCTCTCATTTAGCGAAAATAAATCTGGTAACCAGCTTGCTATTCTAGGATTTACACTTAATAATTTTCCTGAAAAACAATAAATATATGTAACCACTTTATATAAGGTCGATTTATTATATTTCATTTCAGTGGGTGAATGCTTTAAAATCCCAATGTTATTTCACCACGAAAATATTTTTAAGCGCTTTGAGCATTATATAATGGCACACAACTTGTGAAATGACTCACCTTGAAAATGTCGACGAAAATATATCCGCCAATCAGTTGGGCTATGAAAACGGTGGTAGTCACCAGGAGCTAAGTAAACAGTTAATTGATAAAGCTGATTCGCTGGATTTTTTAATAGTGACCTAACATAGCCATCACAGTCAGACTGTTTTATTGGTATAGATTTATCGACTTGGAGGTCATTTACGTCGCCCAGAAAATGCTGCAGATTATAAGTCATTCCCTTGACCTGTTCTACACGACATGAAGTTACAGTTCCAAAATGCAACACTCTTCCGTCTGAAGGGGAAACCTATATTTTATTTACAAATCAGATTTTAAAAGAAAACAAAATAAAAATTCTAGAAGAATGTTACATGTTTAGTACTCAAGAGTAATACTCACAATATCAGTATCTTGAGCAATTGGTCTTGCACCTTGCTTTAAAGGCCTTACGAAGAAGTCCACTAGAGCAGGAAACGAAGTAAGGTCTAAATCGATTTCTTGTAAATCTGCGTGAAAAGCTTTTGCATAAAATCCATATACACTGGGCCTTAATCCCACTGGTAATTGAATACTAGCTATCCAGCCCCAAAGTCGACTTATTATCCTCAGTGGTAAAGAACAGTAACACTGAACCTAATAATAAAAAGAAAAATGGAAATCATCAATGGCAATTCTATATTCTATGATAAGCTAACAGTGAGTCTATACCATAATATCATGAACTGGTCCTTTCAGTTGTGCAGCATCTGTAGGATATGGGTGCCTTCTAAGATGCCTCCACTGTAAAATAGCAAGTAATGAAACACCAACACCAACAGGAACACTCCATTCCCATCGGCGTGCTAATGATTGCCATAAGCCATTTGTCTTCTTGCTAGGATTGGAGTTTGATGCATAATATCTCGAATATATTGACCATGGCGCAATCGATGGCGGTATTACTGTTGTTACGAAGTTTGTAGCAGAACCACGCCGGCACCTATTGCAAAGCAATATGAGGTTAGAAACAATATTTATATAACGCCTATCTATTAACAGTTTGACGAACCTGACATGATAAGATATTCGCAAAATTCTGTAAGTAGACATAGTTTACATGGATATATCGATTGTATAATGGGGTCCAAGGTACATTTAAACACTATGTACAAACCGAGGTTATATTTTGTCTCAACTCGGCCAGACAGAAGCCCTGTCAGGCAGTAGTCAGTAGTGTACAAAGTGAAATTCGAGTGGTTCCAATAAGCCACATTTTCAATGTAAAATTTCTTGTTACTATAAAACATACATAAACATAAATATTGTAAGGATAAGAGCACCCTCTGAAGATATATTTCCATCTCCTGAAAAATTCTCATAAACTTAGGTCTCATATTAGACACTAATCTCTTAAAGCATCTCATCAAAATTGAACCATCACTGAGACTCCTGACGAATCCATAATATATATATATATATATATATTTATCATAAATCCGATATAAAATTTTCTGTTCCTCAACATTTCAATCGTCGGGCAGTAACAATAGCAGCCGACTCCCATCAAACAAACCATAATAAGTAGGACATGCATTCCATAGGAAAAACATCAGAATTTAGTATAATGACGTTGTCAAAATCCCCCTCAAATATTGCTTTTCTACACAAGCAGGTGGTACAGGTTCTCATCAGGTTCCATCCAGTTCTACCTTGCCTTGTCAAACTCACAGGAGGGCAACAGAGGCCAAATGGAGTATCGGAACTCGTGGTGAGGTAGCGTGACGACAGCAGGTGGCTCCGCGTGGTGGCAGGTGAATCAGTGTACTCCTTTCGTATTCGTCAGGGGAACAGAGTGCGGAGCATTGTTTTGTACGGGGTCGCGATGGTGAGTGCTTTGTTGTGCTATCAGTAGTGTAGCGGGTCGTTCCGATCTACAAGTGTCAAAACTCGCCAGAACACTATAACATGTCGTGCACGTATGAGAAACAGCTGTGACGGGACAGAGTGAATCAGTACTCGATGTCCCGTCCTGTTTTCTGTGAGGTTAGATAAGACTGTGCATCGTATTCCGTATGAGAGGCCGTGACTCCGGAAAGGCGAAGAGCGAAACGATGCCACCGTCCTCGCATTCGAACTGGACGAAGCCGCTGCTCAAGGGCGGCCAGATGATGCAGATGCAAGTCAAACGAGCCAACTCTATTTCAAACCAAAATCAGAATGGCAATGGTGATCACTCTACCCCTTTGGACAAGAGAATTAAAGTAGTGCTAGTGGGCGACGGTGCCGTTGGGAAAACGAGTCTGGTTGTATCTTACTCTACCAATGGTTTCCCTGGAGAGTATGTTCCTACGGCCTTCGATAATTATAATGGTTAGTGAAACTTGGAAATTTTATGAATTTATATTTTCTTCTCTATAATTATGTGAAAGTGATAATCCACTTTCCATTATCGATTGTCTTCTTGAAAGCTGGACTTAAGTCGTATGGTATTGCTCGTTTTGTTACCATTGTTTAATATAATGCAAATGTTCAAAATTAAAGAGTTTCGCACACCTTTCACTCAAGTATAACCCTTTACTGTGAGAATTATAAGTTAGCATGCACAGGATGGTCTATTTATATGGAGTATGAAAAACTTTTGAATTTAGTGCATTTATAAAAATAGCTAAAATACTCAGTAATCTATATATCAAAGTATGTGCTGCTATTTGAATAGTGAGTATGACTCAGGCATATATGATATATGGAGATAAGCCAGGAACTGAAGTCTAATTACTAAAAAATATAAGAATTATCATTATTTATTCAAAATTATTTAGTGTACATTTTTAGTATTAGAACATAGTATTATAATCGTTTGTATCATATTCACATCATTTACATGCAGTTAGCAGTTTATGACTAATAAGGACTGTAACTCTTGACTATGACTGTACAAAGGAGCAGGCAGACAGGGCAACAGGTGAGAGTACACTGCCACTGTTAGGTGTATTGGCCACACAAAAGGAGAGAACCTCTGATACTTATGCTAACTTATAGAAGCCAGGGATCTTTTTTCTCTGTGTGTAGGCTATATAGCAACAGAAATACCAGACAGCCAATCATGTGGCATGAAACCACCTGATGTTACTCGTTTCCAAGTTCTTGTTATACAGAGAATTCATCAAGATAAAGTAACAGTATATTTTTTTCTATAGTTTTTCAATCTTCAATAATTAAAGCAGACTAATATCGGTAATTAAAACATTCCTTTGTTACTCCAGTTAGACACCAAGTAGGAATAAAACTCTGCTTGAACGTACTTCTTGCTTGAGGCTGAATTGTTTGGAAATATTTGTGTGCTACCAATTGTACAACTTTCTTCTTCTTTAATGGATTTACACTGTGCATCAGTCATTTTCAACAATGATATTTTACATTACATCCATAACTATTGTTGGTTTAATCCACTTCTAGAGTCTTTGTTATCAGTATAGTTTAGTCAACTTAGAAGACCAGAGAAGATAATTTGGAAGTATATTCCATGTTTAACAATTTCTCAAATATTATTGATAAGGAACTAGGTCATTGCCATTAAATAGAATGAACCATGAAATGCATTTTTCTATACATTGCAAAGATTAAACAATGATACAATTAATGGCCAACTGCAATAATATTAGTACAGGTGTTATAAAATACTATTAGAGTAGCATGTACATAATCCATAAATATCCTGCATTTATGTTATCGCATCAAAATTTATTTTAGTTAGGGTATTGCTCTAATAAAACATGTGTTCACAAGTTGCCTAAATATAATTTGTTCAGATGTAAGATGCACTGAATACTGAGAATCGTGGCAGCATATATGTGCTTCCAATTTTATATGCGTGAAATACTTATCAGTGCAAAGAGTATGTATATTCATTCTTCTTTTCCTATTATAAAAGTAACAATAGATTATAATACCGTATTTCGAATTATCCCAAACTTAGTACGACATTGAATATATCTAGAGGCTGTCCTTATCACATGACAGATAGGTATAATCTTCATGATAAATCAATAGTTCAATCAACGAAATTGTTCGTGGAAGTACATGAGGTTTTCATTCATTTTGCAACTGACTCTGATATCACATGTAATATGTATTATGGGTTTCTTACGAAAAAATGGATTAACTGTTAAATATACAGTTGTCCTTTCCAACAGTTAACATCGTCCATTATTCATTATCCTATTACCCATTACCCATTATCATTATGCAATATCGATGACAGCTACTATAATCTATGAAAGAAAGTGTGGCATTGAAATCGTAACCCATTTCACCGTGACACAACTGTTCTGAATAATATAATATCAACTCATTAAAATATAACTGATACTAATTTATTGTATTATTCATGATTCATATATCCTATTGCTAGACAGACAAGTATTGTCTCATGTTTCGTTGCACTTAGAGTTGAATCAATCAATAGTGACAATTTCTCCAGTGCCTGTTATAAGTTCATTGTATCAAGAAGATGGTAGATGACAATCGAGAATTAAATATATATTTTTTAATTTACAGTTGTTGTAAATGTCGATGGACAACCCGTCAACGTTCAACTGTGCGATACTGCGGGGCAAGATGATTTTGATCCACTGAGATCATTATGCTATCCGGAAACGGACGTGTTCCTAGTTTGCTTCAGTGTTGTATGCCCGTCTTCTTATCACAGTGTGGCGTCTAGATGGGTGGACGAAGTACGAAAGTATTGTCCTAATGCTCCAATTATTTTGGTAAATATTACTTCGACCTTTACGTATTACTCGGGAACACCAGTTGATTCATGAAGTACAGTATATGCGCAGTTGATGCATTATCATTTAACTAAACGGATGATAATATAGATTCATCGATCTTAGTAACAGCACCGATTTTATGAAAATAAAATATATTGTGCATCACGTGTCAAGATTGAGAGAGTTATGACATACTAAAAACTATTAGATCATAGCTCACGGACCGTGTACCTATATCACTCCTTAGAATCTCTCAAAAGAACTAATAGGTACTGAGTATATTAATTGCACAGAAAACAATCCACTATCTGTACTTATGGGGATATATTTTATCCCAATTTGTAACTGGCATTCCCATTGCGAAAGCAGGTCAGTGTCATAACGCACCGCAGGCTGATGGAATTAAACTATGTAAATCAAATGCTAAATGACTGCGTTACGGCAAAACATTAAAATGTTACCTCAATCATATTTGTACATTCCACACACGTCGCAGCCTATTTCTCTCCCATTGGTCTACTCGTTTCTCGCTAATTACATTTTACTTGCCATTTAAAGGAAAAGAAAGAGAAAAAAAGAAACTCGTATCTGCTCCATGTCGAGACATCGGTGACCTCGAGCCTTAATCCATTCTAGATGTACGTGAAGTTTAGTTAGACATAGTTTAACTTGGATTTCAGGTGGGAACAAAGAGCGATCTAAGATCGGATGTACGATTGACATTACAATTGGCGAGGTATGGTCAAGCTCCAATCACGACGACTCAAGGACACCAATTAGCGCAGAGACTCGGCGCTGTGAATTATGTCGAGACATCAGCATTAACCCAGCATGATCTAAAAGAAGCCTTCGATCAGGCCATAGTTAGTGCACTGAGCACGAGACGTGGTGGTGCTAATTTATTATATCGTCGAAGAAAACCACCATCGTTATGGCGCAGGTGGTTATGCTGTTGGGAGAGGCCGTCCTCGACGGGCTCGTAGGAGTTTTAATGTAAGCTCTCTAGATTTCCGCTGTGATCACTCGTGGCTGCCTCGCTACCAGAGTCTCATTAAATTATTGATAAATTAACGAGAATTATATTGATCGACGTACATTCTCGCACATACCGTCGAACGCCGATACTCTGATTTGCTCTGTGTCATACGGTAGATGGTACATGAGAGAGCAGATGTATGTCCACTTATCATCATGACCTTTGTTAGTATTTTTAGTGGTCTTGAACATCCCCCATGTCCCAGCCAATCCTCCCAACATGTTGAGAGTACAAAAATAGGTAATTTTTTTGTTGTTGGTTATTTCTCAATCTGTAACAAGGCTACTTTTTAAAATAATTGTTATACAACGTGCGCCATTCTTGTTCAAGCAATTCATAGAATTTCATATCATGTCAATGGAAAAACGTCATATTGCAGAATTAACATAAATGCTTTAGAATAGATACTTGTCATGACATATTCAATGCATAATATTGAGATACGACTTAATTTGACTTTTATAGCAGACCTTTTTGAATGTCTGTTACTTCGCAGCACTATCAAGTCTTTTATGATAATTGTATTATAACATCGTTTTTTTCCCATCTAGCTGGTGCTGTTATAAATTATATTGAAACACGTACTTTGCTGGACTGAAATGCTGTTAAGTAAGCAGTATAAAAATAGCTGATTTATTGTGTGTTTATACGTCACTAATTAACTGAAAATTACTAAACAAATTTTAGAATTTAAGCAAACGAACAGGGTTTTGAATTTCCGTGTTTGCCATGTGATGTAGACAACTTTTATCTACATATAAAACTATTGTTTGTTGTAATAACCATACGCAATGAAAATAATATGAGATTCTGGTGGCCGGGTCATAAGTCACTGCTAATATTCCTGATGCCTAAACTGGCGTAATTTATTCTAATATTAGTTGTATTTTTATTACTACTAGATTATTGGCAACTCGCCGGTTGTGATTTTACGTCTATGGTTTTCGGGGCTATTTTTATGTTCACCTTTGTGATACTTAGTTTCGAAATTCGTTTAATCAATAGGAAATATGTATAAACCAACAAGACGTACCGAGTTGTATGCCCGTCTGTACCGAGACTTTTTACTGACAAATAATATCAGGAGCAAAGAAATTGGCCTCGTTTGTGAAAAATTTAGCTGTCATGAAATAGTGAATAGCACGATACGAGTTTTCATTTATCTTTTTTATCATATTCTTTTCCATATAACAGTATCTAGTGGTCTTAACGAATATCCGAATCAGTAGCGTTTGCTGTTTCATTTGGAGCTGACATATGTAAATGTTTACTTGTCGGTGTTAACAGAACTAGTAGTAATAATCTCGACGCTTGAAATAAGATGTAAAAATTTGTTCACTTAGTACAAACCGTTTAACCCTTTACGCTCCAGCTACCAGTATTGCTGACATAACAACTAAAGGCATTCTACTCCAACTGCCAACTGCGCGGAGCGGAAAGGGCTAAGTTCATAAAAAACATGTGAGGACATGCGTTCTATTTTTGTGTGAATAATGGAATAACAGTATGCTATTAATGCTGTCTGTCTCTTGTAATAACAGAGCAAGGTTTATAATGACAGAAATAGTCTAAGTTATATCAAGACCTAGAATCGCTATTACACAAAGGATTCGAGCTTGTAACGATATTCAAAAATAATACGAGTGTTTTGTACCGCATTTAACAATAATCAAAGTACAGCTTGTTAATTTAAAAAAATAGAAAATATTTTATAGCCGATATTTTAAAACAGATAAAAAGAAACGTAGTTAAGAATTAGCTCGTACACGTTTTACTGAAGTTTTACATTCATATTTAAACGTGTTCCACAACTTATAGTGGATTCTTTTGAAAACATTGACAGAGACATTTAAAATTTCACTGCAGTAGCATCATTGCTGAGCGCATTTCTTAGGTAAAATGTTTCTTTGGTTTTCATATGATGTTTTTTGCATCAATATTTCTATATTTAACAACTATTTTGATATGAGGAAGTACGCATAAGTTTCACAAAGTGCTTGTACATCAGAACTAGATAGCCCCTTGATCTTGCCGGTTTCGAAACGTTATATTAGCACAAAATTAATACCGAAATCATTGCAATTGATACAACATTAATTTAGTAATATGTATAAACAAAAGAGCAGGAATTTCTTGTTTTACATATAGCTAAGGATATACCCTTCGTTTATAATCTATATACACACCGCTATAAATATTATTAGTCCTAAATATGTTATTGTATATCGTCACTTAGTATTATTAATATTATCGGCCCAATTTGTATATATCAAAACGTTTATTTCAATTATTCTCGGTACTGAGAGGACACGAAGTAATTAATAATGATTGCGTGTCGAGAGGACGCGAATAAACAGTGGTAAGCGAAAAATCAGACTGAGGAGCTGTCACAACAAGTGAAATACTGTAATATTTAATAGCATTATTATGCGCTTATCCTCAATAATAAAATATATGGTATTTTTTTATACAAACCTGTATCCTCTTTTGAATCTTGTAAAATCAATCATATGTATTTTTATATGCGCATTCAAAACATGTTCACTAGGTCAGACGCCATCTATCTACTGCAAATAATTTTATCAAGCTCGTCATTATCGTCCATTCATTCTACTATTTAGTTGAGGTAACAAATGTTGGAAGAGTTAATAAAATAATAGAAGGATATTTCGCTATCAGATCACATCATATTAATAATGTAAAATTAAAACGATCAAAGAATGCTTGCAAAACAAATTTTTTATATAGAGGTTAGGATTTCTCTTGCTAACGACGTAAACGCCATCGTTCTCCATTTTATCGTAACGATATTACATTGAATTTTTTTTTAATACAAGTTATACTGGTCGGGATGTTATCTAAGATGATAAAAAAAATGAATTTACTTAGAGAGGAACGGGCTGTTGAAGGAGGTCAAGCGAAACATGAAGACTGCCATAAGTGATCCGTGGAACAGTAGCGCAGAAGTGAATGTTACTTCAGAATGCAACAATCAGTTTGAGGATTGCTTTGTTGAGGATTATTCGGATCCATCGAAATTGCCGGATTCGGAGCAATACTTGGAAAGACTGTGTGAGTATATTCCTTTGTCCTACAGTTCTTGTATTCTTATGAGAATTTTGGCTAAACTGCAGAATACGACTCCCTCTTGCAGTGAACTGTGGATTGTATAGGTTTATTTTTTAAATGGGTCGTATTTGAAGGGAGTCGTATTCTGCAGTTTTACCAGAATTTTATAGAATACCCTATCTATATTTTATTGATATACGATATTGGCGTATATACTGATTTTAGTTGTAATTAATCTGTTGAATTTTTTTTTCAAATACGACTGGAAATGTCTGCAAAGATTATCCCATATGCTATGAGATGCAAATACTCTAAGGGATCTCCCAATAATTGATTATAATAATTATGTTACATATAGTATACTGTATAAATGTACAGAGTATTATCTGTTTATCATTAGATTCTAAACTAAAGGCAGTTCAGGGAGGAACAACCAAAAAAGATCTTGTGAATTCTCTATCTGTTGTCAAAGAAGAGTCTATTGCTCGTTTTATAACAGCTGGACATAAGTTTGAATCTGAAGAAGAAGCAGAACTTGTTAGTAATCCTTTGATTCGTCATATCGCTCCACATTTACAGGTAAATGGATGAATAGTAGCCATACAATCAATTTAGTCGATGGAGCATATATTACTAGTTATGCCCACTCTAATTTTACATTTCCATTATAATTTAAGTTACAGTATACAAATATTTATAATTAACAGGCATTAACTGCTAGTGAATTAATCCAGCTCTTGAAAGCAGATGTACTCCAAGCAGTCACTGACGAACAAAACGATCACTGTGTAGAAGTATCAAATTTAGGGGAACTGGAAAAAATAGAATAGTCATAAAATATATTTGATACAGTAAAATTATCTATACAAATATGTCTATTGAGAAACTGTCAGGCAAAGTGTTTCTTTTGATAACCGGTGCTAGTCAAGGCATTGGCAGACAAATTGCAGAAACATTTTCTGCACTACTAGGAGATGGTTCACATATTCTCTTGTTGGCAAGAAATGCTACTGGACTAAAAGAGACTGTTGATAAATTGCGCACCGATCTAAAAGTTAACTATGCAAGTGTTGATTTAAGTACTGCAACACCACAGGAGTTAAAAAGTAAGGAGCAAATGGTTCAAAAGCTTTTTAGAGATCATTTACTGACAATTTTCAAAATACCCTAATACCTTCTTTTAGATATCATTAAAACATCTTTGGGAAAAACTGATCCAGGTGATTTTCAGCTGGCAGTAATAGTTCATAATGCAGGTTCTGTTGGAGATGTCTCGAAGTCAACTGTCAATATGACAGATATTGATTATTGGCGAAAATACTACGATCTGAATGTTTTTTCGCCTGCTATTCTCAATGGCGTATTTATGGAATTATTTAATGAGAAAAATGTTGAGAAACTTGTTATTAATATTACATCTTTATGCGGTATTCAAGAAATGAAAACATTAGGCTACTACTGTTCGGGAAAGGCTGCCAGAGAAATGTTTTTCAAGGTAATCTAGGTATTGTATAATAATCGCGAGATTTTCTATT
The DNA here is from genome assembly GCA_030142225.1 of Pachycephus smyrnensis. Lineage (NCBI taxonomy): Eukaryota > Metazoa > Arthropoda > Insecta > Hymenoptera > Cephidae > Pachycephus > Pachycephus smyrnensis. Next base: position 535,716 of record JARQST010000321.1, on the reverse strand, counting down.
TTCCTTTTATTGTTTCATTCTAATACAAACCGTACAGTCTTACTTCTAATTTGTTATAAAATTTCATTTATCTTTTATTTCTAATAAACTCACAACTGTCTTGGAATCAATCGTCACTTCTCGGATGATTCACTTATTTTGGAATGATATACGATATATTTAAATAAACCGTTCTTCAATTTCCATAGGTGTTCGCTGCGGAAAATCCACAAATTAATGTATTAAACTATTCGCCTGGTCCAGTGGAGACAGACATGCTCCGAACTATTTGTCGAGAGGCAGGTGATCTTGAAATTAAAACATCTTTCAATGAGATGAGAGAAAAAAAAGGTGTTTTATCGACAGAGCAGACGGTAAACCGTTTGGTCGAAGTATTGAAAGCCAAAAAATATAAATCTGGTGCCCATATTGATTATTTCGATGAATTATAAAATGCTTACATTACGTACATGAGCTAGAAATTCGATACTGCATGAAATACAACGGATGTGTGATCAAGAAACTATTCAAATATAATAATATGTCGTGCATGACAATATTTTTGATTAATTAATAATATGCTTAATGTAATCAAATTAAAAGATTTTTGTGTTCCATTATTTTCAGACAGTTCGAAATTATATTACTTATTATAACATATTATTATACATTTGATTATAAAAATATAATGAAAAAATTCTATACATTCTAAATGTATCAAGTTGTATTCTATTTCCAATATACATCATTAATTAATTAAAATACCGGTGAATCGTATAAATGTTTAATTACATTTTAAAGGATTTTTTAATATACAAATTCTGGGGGTATACTACTCCATGTTACTCAAATCTATATCAATTATTTCTTATAACGGCACGCAATTTGAGCTGCTATAACCATTGAATTAATTCGATATTAAATATATCTATAAATTAAGTAATTAGCAAAATCGCAAAAAATAAAGTACAGCAGTCACACAGCTATCATTTATGCTCTTCATTATCACAGATTGATACAGATAATCTTACTTCATTTAATGTTATAATATAAACACAAGCCTTGCATACGTTCAGCTCTTTGAGAGCAACGTCATTTAATTTCTGATTGTGTATATTTATGTTCATAATAGTATTATAATTTTCTATATAATGTTTTAATCAAGTATATCTTGAGCTTTATCAGGTAACATTTATAAGCACCAAATGATTAAAGTGTTGTATATTATTAAAACTCTAAAAAATAAATAATGTTCGTTACTGGTTTCCACTTATTATGTGTGACTGGGAAATACGTAAAATATTGAATCTGTAGAGTATCTGGTAATATGTAGCACAAGTATATCCACTGTAAACTATTTAACTGAACTTTATCTCGCGTCAAAAGCATCATATAAGAGCATTTTTCTATATTATTAATCATATGATCCCTTTCAAATATATACGTAAGTTTCCTATTCACGCTCCGAAATGAGTTGTACGTAACGAGCATTATTTGACCGTGCAATACGTCGAGCTATACATATCACAAATAATATTGCAATACTGTAGACTGCCACAGAGACTAGCCAAACTGGACATGGATAATATGCAGGTGGCATATAATTTTTATATATCAAAGTATATAAAGGAGCTGCTCCAACTGGAGTTAAGGTTTCCAATGAAGTTGTTAAAGAGAATACCTTACCTGTATGAAACAATATCAAAAATGTAAGAAAACAATTACAGGATATCAGAGTAGAAATCAGTACAGTTTGCACAAAGACCATTAAAAGCTTATACATATAATATATAGATTTTGAATATGCATACCAACATCTTGTGGCGGTGCTGACTTAGATAATATTGCCCGGAGCACAGGTCCAGTAACACCTCCAAACATTCCTATACCTACTGACAGGTACATATGCCAAGGTTGCCATGCGAAGGACTTAATAATTGAACTACCAAGTAACGATGTGTAAGAAAAAATTGCTAGTGCTGCATCTGATACTCCTATAATACATAATATATAATAATGACTAACGACTTCGAGTGGACAAAACATTTTTACTAATGTTTTCACATACCTAGAAGATTTGCTAATAGCTTAATCCCAACTAAAGTACCAATAATGCCGAATATTACGCTAGTACCTGTATAATTAGCGTAGCTTGAAATATCCCACCCAAGACGTTCTCTTACAAACAAAAATCCTACAGTACCATCTCCTTCCATTGCTAATACCAAGAGTAAGAGTGAAACTATGCAACACCAGGCTACATATCGGTCGAAACCGTCACGTTTCTTAATACAGGTACTAATGAGCTCTTTAACTAAAGAGAAGTTGAATAAACTATGCAGCGAACTCTGCGAAATGAAAAATTAAGTGTCCAAATTTCGAACGTACGATATTGTTAAAGAAACAGATGCACCATATCAAAACTGGTATTCTTGTTTTACAAATTTAATTGCACTGGTCAATTTTGTACTCACCTTAGGGCGATTTTTTATAGATTCGGGAACACAGAATAATACGTATAGAAGTGTCAGAATACAAAAAACAGTTGCAGTTCCAAAAACAGCAGCGCATCCATATTGCTTGTATATGACAGGCCCCGTAAATATACCAAGAAGCATTCCAAATGAAATTGATGCATCTAGCCACGCTAGTTGCCATACTCTATCATTCTCGTCCGCAATATCAGAAATATAACAAACTGAAGCTAAAATCAAGTTACAAAACCCACCAAGAATAGCAGTGGGAATAAATGCAAACTGCATGAACCAAGGATTGACATCCAAGCTACATAAAATAGAGAGGATGAGATACATTAATGTATATCCTGCAACATCAAGTGAAGAAATATCATATTAGTGTACAAAATTGAAGGTTCAAATTAAATATATTTACCCATATATCCTGACACTAATAGTGGCTTGCGACCATACTTATCACTCCATGGCCCTAGGAATAAGGAAAGGAAAGATGGTAGTACACTTTGAAGCAGGGATGTACTCATCAGAACCATACTAGCATAAGGCTGAACTTTGGCTTCTATGGCCGCAGCTTCTTTGCTACTGCTATTTGTGTGCAGAAGCTGACACAATGTTTCATTTATTTTCAATGATACTGTACAAGATTGATATACGATCACATCCTTTAAAACAGTACCTGTAGAAGTAATTTTTGTAAAATATCTTGTCCATCGTTATGTGAAAATATAGCATAACAAAAATTACAGACACAATTGAGGAATTGATGTAGCAAATTTGTATCTTCCTCCAACTGATAATAAATGACAAATACTCTTTTGTCTAAATATTCTCAAATTTAATTTTAAATTATTATATGGTGTTTGACATACTTGTCATTGTTTGTGCAAAGAGCAGCATCATTAATGGAGGCTCCACCGTAATATATCGCCTCCATCGACTTGTCCCCGGCTCCATTGTTACGATATTTCTAAATACAATTTTTCACATAGAATGAATTGACAATATTCAGAATGTGGTTAGGTTGATTGTTAAGCGTAGTTGATAACGTACAAGATTAAAATGTATACCAATCATGTGATGCAATGGCCATATTTATAATCTTTGATAAATAATTACGTTGCTGTGATAATCATTATGAATACTTTGTATTTCCAAGTTTATATTTGATTCGTTTAAAAGAATTATACGCATCCGAGTAAATGCAACTGCAAGTTATTTATATTTAGTTATATACGTATTATCACTTAACTTTAATACTTTCCCAATCACAGACAGTGTTGCGTTAAATTACGGAGAGTAATTAAAGTAATGTTAAGTATTGCCGAGTTGCTAGTTGGACTCAGCTGACAGCAGATCAGCTGTTTTAACGTCCATTGTGACCATCTGAGAAGTTTAAAGCTCAACAGATTTTTCTTATTGGTCAAAGCCTCTATTAGAAATATATACCATATTTTTATCTTTAGCGTATGTATTCGATATGTACTTATGTTGCAATGACCACATAGGTTCAATGTAACTGATAAAGCCCACGTAACGCAACTATCTATTGTGCACGTTTTCTCTGTTATATGTTGACTTCATTAATTTTAGCACACTTTATAATCAATGAGCTCATCCGAAGAGGATAATAAAAATATGTGCCGTCCAACGACACCGAATGAAGCGGATTGTTGTGGTAATGGATGCAATCCTTGTATTCTCGATGTACATAAAAAACTACTAGAACAATGGAAAAAGAACAAGCTCGCTGGCGTACACGACAGATACAAAAGGAATTTATTGAGTCTCATGGATTATAAGAAGTTTGTAGTCACCGATATTGAAACCGCTTCCGCAGACAGTATTTTCATACGATTAAACTATAAAGGTATAATGATTTATGAAAATAATGATTCGTAGTTACAAAGTAATCTTTCTAAATGATTCGTCTCTTTTACATAAAAGGAAATGTTGAGCATTCTGCTCAATTGTTTTTAAATCCGGGTCAACACGTTATCTTACGTACGCCAACCGTATCCAGACCTTTTACACCAATATTGTGGACACATGATAATTTATTGCTCTTAGTTAAACTTTATGTAAAAGGTAGTTTTAGCAGTTATGCTAAACAATTGAAAATTGGTGATCAGATTGATATTAGAGGACCGTACGGCGACTTTGTATATAAAAGCAACAGGTATGTCAACAAAATTATTTTCATTAATTCGACCCACTGAATACGATTTTTTAATTATTATTATTTATTTTAGTTACGAACAAATTCTTATGTTCAGTATTGGATCTGGTATTGCAAGTCTTTATCCTATAGCGAAATCAATTATTGATAATGACGAAGAAGAAACGAGAATACATTTAATCGCAGGGTTTAGATCACTAGCGCACGTGCCTCTTAAGAAAGAATTAAAAGCCTTGGCAGATTATTGGAATTTTAAATGCACTCTGCAAATATCTCAAGATGGTAAAGCACAGATACATCCGTAATGTATGCGTCGATGATTGGATCATTCTCTTGACGATTGAAATTTTTATTTTGTTCAGATGGCGATATCACTTTAAGCGGTTTGAAGTCGGAGCATGGTCGACTAAAGGAGGATATTGTTCTCGAATTATTAAAATATCATTCGCTCCAAACAACGTTAATACTAATATGTGGAACGCCGGAATTTAATGAGGGTTTAGAAAAAATAATACAGGAATCACACTTTTTACACTATTATATATTTAAATAACAAAGTCCTATCTAGTCAAATTTAAATTATACTATATTAATACAAGTATCTCTTTATTTCTTTAAACATAGCAATAACAAAATATTAATAAACATTTAATTCTGCGGAGAATTAGTGAAGAGGGATAGGGCATGATATATTTTCTCCACAATTTGGACATGTACCATAAATGTGATCGAACACTATCTGATTTCCAGCAACGCTTTGCAACCACTGTAATTTATTTATGTTAATAAATCTCTTCGAACTGTTCTTATATTTATGCACTAGAGTTTTATTTTATTTTGAGAAATTACCTGTCGAAGGCACGAAGTATGAAATCTTCTTTTGCATTTCCGATTGTTACATATCCTCTCTGGAACTTGTTCATTCTCTGATTCATATGAGAAACAAATACAACATTCTTCATCATCGACTATACCACCTTTATCCTTATTATCATCTATTGATGGTTGTGGAAACTCGCTCAAGTTTAGTAGAGATAGAAGATTATGGATTATATCATTGTCTGGATCCCAGTTCTAAAGGTATTCAATATATTTTATCCAAATAGTAGTATGCTATATAATTTTATAATCGAACAAAGCTCATATAATAAAATAATATGTACCTCTAAATTCTCTGATACAATTCCTATATACTTTTCTATTTCTGTATTACAACCCATAAACTTGATATCTGGCCGATCAGTTGGATGTAGTGGATCAACCGTTATGAGTACGGATAAGATCTGGGACAAGTAAATACGTCGATAGAGATGATGATGTTTTGGCTCGGGTGGATCAATCACGTAACAATTTCTAAAATAAATGAAAATTAAGATATGGAAAATGGCACTATGTCTGCTGTCGACAAAATCAACTAGAAAATATAGTTTATGGATATGACATAAAGTTTATTGGCACTTGTATTTGTGTTATTTACCTGTCAATCAAAAGCAACGTATTCCAAGTGTTTTCCAGTTGTTGAACACGTAATTGGAACTTCTTTCTTATGTCAATTAAAGAGGAAACATTTTTCCCCAAAGGTTCAACTCCAGGTATTTCAGGTAAGCATGACGTAACTATTTCCCAAGCATTTGTAGAATTTCTGTCTTTACGTATCACAATTGAAACATTTTTTAATGTGAACTTAATAAGGTCTAAGTTGCTGTTCGAAGAAAGTTGAACATCCTGCAAAAATAATTATTCATAATATGAACTTGAAAAATATAGGAAGAAGCTATAAATTAATATCGTATATTATTTTAATATAAATATCTTACACTTGGTGTGTTTAATGCATTTTTCAAATCGTCAAGCATTTCCTTTCGTACATGCCCATAAGTTCCACGGCAGATACCAGATTTAGTTTGAATTATATGACACTAAGTACCAATCAAAAATATAACTTGATCCTAATAATCATTTGATAATTCTTTGCAGCAAATATCAGTTTGTACGTACAGCATGCATTTGCAATTGTCTTAAGAATGATGATACCGTAGATGCACTTTGAAGCAAACTTTGAATGGTTGATTCAAATTTTTTATGATGTAAGAGAGTAACATCAGGTCCAAAATATAATTTTGCATCATTCAAGCATGGATATTCTGGTACAACGAATTTTATCCGTATTCTTGTACATTGATTCACTCCAACATCCCATGGAATACTCAGTAAACCATCCCATGTAAATGGAGATTGAGAAACTAGAGCCAATCCAGGATGCCATCTGAATACTTCAGAAACTCCATCCATTATGGATTATCCTGTAGAGAAATTATTTGAACAGGACAACCATATAAAGAATAAAAGAACTTACAGAGTGAAAAAGTAATTAATTAATCTTAAATATAATTCGTATAAGTACATTTGACACTTATGTATCGACAGAGCATCCGAAGTTATACATTCTGATGTAAGGCAGTGCACTAGTCGTTTTGGGTATATCAGAGGTGGGGAGACTTCAGCAAGGGTGGGAGAAATCACGTGATGGAGGACTTGCCGCCCTGCTTGTCGCGCGAGCAACCGTGGCCAGCCATTTTGATTAGTAACATGGCGTCAGCAGAGATTAATATGGCGTCCTCGGACATAATAACCGAAGTGGAGATCCAACCCGACATTCAGGAGGTCGAAATCGAGTCGATTCCAGTGGAAATACCTTGCGAGACTGTGGAAACGACCATCGAGGGAGAAGATGGGCAGCCGATGATAGCATTGCAACCGCTCCCGGAGCCGGGTCGCGAGGAAATCATACTGCAGACACAAGAGGAAATCGTCGGTGGGGATCCGCTCAGCGTTTACGACCAAATTCCGGTGCCAGACAACGATATTTATGTTGAATCGAGTCCCGGTCCTTCGAGGAAGGGTCCCAAGAAGGCGAGGAAGGGCGGCACTGCGAGATTCAGGGCGCCAGATCACGCAATCTTCGGTGATATGGGTTCAGAAACCAAGGCTAGGAAGTGGGAGCAGAAGCAGGTGCAGATCAAGACGCTCGAAGGAGAATTCTCGGTGACAATGTGGGCATCGGGTACTGACGACGGTAAGCTACGACCTTTCTCTTAACCTTTAGGACACTTTGGATCATCTCAGACCCGCGGTATACGAAAAAAATCATACCCGTATATAGGAATTTTCCACGCACACACGCCAGGCACGCACTTCCGGTATGCTCCAATCAATAGAGCGGTTTTGCACGCAATGAGCCAAGAAAACCCATGGAAATTTGAGCGTATTTTAATACCGGCGGTCCTGTTGACAGTCCGTGTTGTTTGTTTTGATCGAGGGAACGCCATTATGCTGTCAGGGGGCAGCCATATTTTGAAAATGGCTTCTTTTGCGCGGATCGGCCATTTCGGGAATGATGGCGGAGGTGCTTTCTGGCGGATGGACAAAGACCGCAACGTATACTGGATTCGAGCTGTTATGCCGAGCCTTTCGTTATGTTTTATCCTCCCAGTCTGCTGAAATAGCATGAGATAAACTTTCTCGCAACTGTTCGATAGGGTTTGAGTACAGGCTGGATCAGATTTTAATAGCAAAACACATGACACAGTAATATCCTCGAACAAAAGACATCTTGATATTCTGACGCCATTCTAGTCATTACCCGTCATGCCCTGCGCGTTTAATTTTTGTGGGTATTTAAAATTCGAATGCAACAATACTTTTATCGATTTCTTTCGAAAATGCATTTTTATATATTGTTATCGAATATCTCATATTTATCATGCCCACTGATAATGTTTTAAATTTGTTGAAATCGTTTACAGATTTGACAACACATGTGATAATAAATGATCTTAACAATACTCTTGTCGACTATTTATTATCACTAATATAATTAACTAGGTAGGACCTCAAATAATATAAGCGTCCATTCTGCAGTAACAGTAAAGCTTTTTCTTTAAAATACTTTTATAAACAAGTTTGCACTGTAAAAAAATAACTTTTTAACAACTAATCATATAGACAAGGATCCATCTATCCATTACCATATCAACATGAAACATGACTGAAGGCTGCAATTCCGCTTTAACTACAAAATAAGTATACCTAAATTATTTATTTTTAAGTTTGTTTTATTTAGAAGTCATTAATACAGAGATATATAAAAAATAATACTGTATCAAAGCAAAAGAGCCATACCATAAGAGAGATAATTTGATATTTCAGATATTTATCCCAGCTTTATGAAAATAAATATTTCATAATGTTCAGAAGCAACAAAATTAGGTGTTACCCGCGGTATGGAAAGTATTGTCAGGGTTTCGTGAAATCATGCTGTTTCTTAACAATCATTTACTAAACGTAAACATAAAGAAGCATGGTATCAAATTCCACGGTCAAGACACTTCCTTACTCTACTCCAATTCAAAAGTGATACAAAGCGATAGCTTTTGTTTGGGTTTGCTTGTTTGTTGCTGTTAAAGGGAGTGTCCTATTAGCGTCTCACCTGGTGGATGTTCCAGATGAGGGCTCCAATCCAGAGCCCGATCCAGACTACACAGAATACATGACTGGTAAATCGACGGCCAAGTTCAACCACTCTGGAAGTTCGGTATCTGATGGGATGCCAGGCCTCGACCTTTCGGACCCCAAACAGTTGGCGGAATTCGCACGACCTGGACACAAATTAAAAGTACGCAAACCAGCTATACTTGACGGCGTTGAACGCACGATCGCATGCCCTCATAAAGGATGTACCAAGATGTTCCGAGACAACAGCGCAATGCGCAAGCACTTACATACCCACGGGCCCCGCGTCCACGTTTGTGCGGAATGTGGGAAAGCCTTCGTCGAAAGTTCCAAACTTAAGAGGCACCAGCTCGTCCACACAGGAGAAAAGCCTTTTCAATGTACATTTGAAGGATGTGGAAAGAGGTTCAGTTTGGACTTCAACTTGAGGACTCATGTTAGGATTCACACTGGAGACAGACCGTACGTCTGTCCGTTTGACGGCTGTAGCAAAAAGTTTGCCCAGTCTACGAATTTGAAGTCTCACATACTCACTCATGCGAAAGCAAAGTAAGTAATATCCATTATTTCTTCTTCTTTCATAACTGTGCATGAATTTTTATCGTTGTAACATATATGTGCTGACTCGCAAAAGTCATTTAGGAAACTCGCATTTAACAAGAATTCACTACTCTTTGCAGATCGCGTAATGCCATTGGCAGGCAGGTGTCACAGATTCAGTTACAACAACCCCAATTTGTTCAAGTTGAAGTGGCTGATGTGGACAATCAGCAATTCATTGTCTATGCTGATTAGCCCCCCTAAATGCCGAGTTTCCCCTTAATGAGCCTCGTATGAAGTATCATAACCATTAATTATTAACCCAAAACAGTGTACATATTTACAAAACGCAAGCGAGTGATGAGGACAGGAGGATACTAAAGCTATTAGTTATCTTAAGGATTCGAGTTAATTAATCGATTAATACCTCTGTGCTTAGATCCAAGAAAGATAATAAAACGTCAGGAGCACTACGCAATCGTGAAAACGATATAAAGTTACACTAGAGGAACAGTGTACTTTTTCAAAGACATGCAAGGTAGACTGTTGCGCACCGCTCAATTTCATGTCAAAATGTTATAAAATATCCTAGTGTGTGCTCATAATACATGACTGTATATATTTATAAGTAAAATCAAATATTGTATACAGTATATTTTGGAAAAATTCAGATGAGAATAAACCATGAAACGCATCTTTCTCTCCAGACACGGTTATGTAATTTTAACGATTTGATATCAATTACATTTTAATGTTTACCATTAATGGGAACACAAATTGCGCGAATATTACTGGAACGTTATCTTGTAAAGTTGGAAATCGACAAGGTACTTTACTCAGAAGTTATCGTATAAAAATATAACTATCATTAATATTCCTAACTGAATCGGTGCAAATTATGAAAGAGCGATATATATGATTAGCAATTGTACAACACTTGTTACAATTGTATATCAATTGTCTGTCGCAAAATTTAGTCCATTACCTACGACTTATTTAATAATATCAAAACCGCGTGGAACACTTTCGCGTAGCGTATAGATCTGAAATTTTTTAATTTCTCTAATTGATTTGCAATATTGTACATCCGCTTGAAAATTATTGCCCCTATAATATTTTCTAGTGCAAAGGAAACATGCCGGTGATTCTTTTATTTTATTTAATATTTTCATAATGAAGATCAAATGATATATTGTACAGCATTTACATGATTTATGTAAATGTTCTATACCGAATACAGCAGAGGTGCATGAATGCCATACAATGACGTTTTCATAAGAAAATATAGTTTCCTAATAAGGTTTTCTCATTTGAATTTTAATACGTCTCAACAATCGACTAAAGAACGACCTCAGTCTATCTAATATGTCTAGTACTATATGTCTGGGAATGGATGTTCAATGCGAGTATATAAAAATATTCTAGTTTCGATATCGGCGGGGTTTAATTGATAAATTGACATTGAAGAATATATGAAAATGACTTCCGTTAACGACGAGAATAGTAGATGGAAGACTGCAAGAGCAAGTTATAAGCGAAAGCGATTACAAGCAAGTAGAAATATAGGTTCGTATTATTTCCATTAAGACATGAATACTTTGTTATGTAGTCCTTTAAGTATGTAACAGATTACGCGACGTACTTTACTTAATGAAATTTGTAAATGTAACGAATGAGCTTTGATAAGTCGACAAAATGTGAGGGCCTATCAATACTAACAGCGAAATATTATTTCGTAAATCATTAATTGGTATTGCCATTGCTCTAGTTAAATTGTATTACAATTCCAATGCGAATACCCGTTTCTTCCATTGGCGATAAAATTATTCAAGGATTGTGTAATACACGTGAGATATGGCTTGTACATTTATTCCCAGTATAACGTGAAGAGTCACGCAGGAGACACTTTTATCATTAGGGATAAAAACAAAGTGAATTTTATTGTATGTAATATTATTATTGTCAACTCGATGGTATATATTTAAGTTTGTGGATTTACACGAAAACGAAAAATCAGAAAGGAGGGACAAATACAAGAATTCTAAGTTTAGGTTCTCCACCTTACTTTATTCTTTGTCATCCATTGTGTATGTATGTTTTATCATCATTATTATATTATGCCTAGAATAAGTAAATACGACTGATTGATGTGTTATTAATCGTTGTACGCTTTGCATCTTTGTCCCCTTTCCTTTTTTTGATCGATAATTATTTTTATAACAGAAACGGTAATGAAAAATACATATACACTGAGAGTAACAAGGAGTATACATTTCGGAGTCATCGTTTAAAAATACCGCCAATGGCGCTAAAAGCGCGGTGATTCGCTGTACTAACTTCAGCTGTCATGTGTCAAATCTCCCACCAGAGACTTCGTTTGCCACAGCGAAAGCTACGTAGCCGAAAAAATGCAGGAGAAAAGTCCTGCTGACAGCATGCGGTAGCTAAATTGTTTGATGCTTCAGCGAAATTCTTGCGACGCGATTGTATAGGACGCGGGAGTGACGCTGTGGCAACGAATTCAGTTTATCAGTGATTCTTCAATTGTAAAAGAAATTTAGTAAAATGGAAGAATCTTGGATGCTGTGGCTCCTTGCCCTGGTTATGTTGCTAGGTTCTTATCTTGCAGGATATTTACCACTTGTTATGAATCTTTCTGAGGTAAGTGAACACTTTACTGATCAATTATTATTTTTCAACTTTAATGTCAAAGCAACTCTTAACTTTTCAATTCACTTTTATGCTGTATCAGTCTGTAATATTTTGCTATGTTTATGGTACTTGTGTTATTATCTTTGACAAATTGTTCTGCTGATAACTTTAATATATCATTTTTATCCATTTTTAGGATAAGTTACAACTGGTTTCAGTTCTTGGTGCTGGACTCCTTGTTGGCACAGCATTGGCTGTCATTATACCGGAAGGTGTACGAGCTTTATTCAGCGGTGCAAACACTGGTGACAGCCACGACTCTCACAGTAAGACTTGATTATTAGAATATTTTTAAATAGATTTAACCTACTTTTAATGTATTTTTTAATGTCTCTGTTACTTCATGTTAAATATTGTCATTTTCAATAACACTTGAGTATCTTGTGACAAAAAATAGTGTTTATCGATAAGTATTTTCACTTTCTTTTACTTTCTAAACTATAAAACAAGACAATACAGTTTATGGTTTTCTTTTTTGTCACATTTTCATGATTGGTAATTCAACGTGGTAAAATATGAACTGTATTATTTTCAATACAAATTATATTGCATTACAGGCATTATAATATTTCCATTTTAAAATTATTCTTAATAATAAGAGATTGCTTTAATATTTTTCATAGGTGATCTTCACAGTTTGATAGGTATAAGTTTGGTATTGGGCTTTGTATTTATGCTTTTGGTGGATCAGTGCTCAGCCAAAAGAAGTGGTGGCAAAGAAAGGAGTGTCACAGCAACATTAGGATTAGTAGTTCATGCGGCAGCTGATGGGGTAGCACTAGGTGCAGCTGCAACCACTTCTCAAGCGGATGTAGAAGTTATAGTGTTCCTAGCTATAATGTTACATAAGGTAAGAGAAAACTTGTATACAATTTATATATAGTATATTCTCAATTATTTGCATATTATTTATGATATAGTATGGATACTGTAAAATACCTATTGAAAATATTATCTGTCATATCAAGTCTTGTTCAATTTCAATGTATGTATATGTCAGACACTTATTCATCCATACAATTAGTCGATTTCACTATACAAGCAATGTTTGCAGTATAACTTTGTTCAACATAAAAGTGTTTGTCAACTAGTGTTCTTGGAAAGGCTGCACATTTTATAAATATCTGGAAACAAATAAATATTGCTCCATGCAATCCCTTGATTTCTATGAAATTTATTTTATCCACGTACTCGTTAAAAGATGACATGTTTTATCAATTATCATTCCTTTTTATGTTAGGCTCCTGCTGCATTTGGACTGGTATCTTTCTTACTCCACGAAGGAGTAGATAAAAAGCGTATAGGGAGACACTTATTAGTATTCTCTTTATCTGCTCCCTGTCTCGCTCTTATAACATATTTTGGCATTGGAAAGGTAAATAAATAAAGGACAAGTAGTCTATTCTTCATTTGATATTTCATTTTTTCTGTGATTCGCTGTATCATGCTCGTGAATTTTATTATAGGAGGGTAAGGAAACGCTGAGTAATGTCAACGCAACCGGACTAGCAATGTTATTCAGTGCTGGCACATTTTTGTATGTTGCTACTGTACATGTTTTGCCAGAATTAATGGCGAGAGGAAGTTCCTCTTATTCACATTTACCAACAGCAGAGGGAGTACCTCCCCCTTCTTCTGGCCTTAAGTTTAAAGAATTAGTAGCACTCGTTATTGGTTCTTTTTTACCTGCACTCATCACCACCGGCCATCATCATTGACACGTAATAGATGGCGTCTTAAAGGCACAAAATATAGTTACTTATTTTGTACCTTGCAACAAAGCTTTTGGCCGTTATCGCTACATGCATATTTATTGTTCAATCGAAGAATATAGTTTTGGCGAGACTCCTCGCGTTTCCTATGAATTTATGAGATTTGTGTTCAGATGCGCATTAACAAGACATTATTGTTCAATCAAAAAATTTCATTATATTGTTTATATACTTTTTAACTTCACAGCACCTCAACCGAGTCATATACATGGAACAATTATCGAACGAACATTTACATTATATCTGTCATATTGTATATTATAAAAAAAGTACAATTATAAGCTACATCAGCATTCCTCCTGAAAATTAGTTTATCTGGCCTATGATGAACAATGTGCAATGTCGTGACGGACTGTTAGTTCCTTTTATAATAATTGTTGTAGATGTACAAATCGATTTGTTTAAAAAATTGAATATTCACCTTTACCGTGGAATTGTAAATATCTTTATCGTATAATCTGAAATTAGAGTTTATAGAGGGACCCATGAAAGTCTTTTAACAGCGAATTATGCTAATTTTCTAAAAAGATATATAAAACTTTTTTAACTATATAAACTGAATTTCTATAACAGTTTAATACGACGACCTATACACGTAGCAGTGTTGAAATACTGTAAGACATAAAATCTTGATATAGTATACTACAACCTGAGTGTATAGACATAATTTAAACAGAAGAATAACAATCGCAGTGACTTATACGATACTGGATTTGAAAACAGTTGTCATGACATTCCTGTGTTTATTAATGTCATTTTTTATTTCAACGGGAAAATGAAAATTCATGCAAGGTACATATTTATAAATGTAATTGTTAAAGATGATATGATACAATACATTATATTCTGTATATTTTGTTAAACAGGTACTTCGTGATAATGTGAGAAAATGCAATAAATGATATTTGTAATAAATTAATCGTATATTTATTGTCAAGAACATCTTGCAGCTGATTTCTTTCCCCAGAGCTACATAAATTTCTTCTTGCCTTTTGTTGATTATTATCATTGATATGTTCAGTAGAAAGAGTGCTAAGGAAACAAACACATCTGATTGGTCAAATTTTACACTTTGTAACATTTACGATTATTTGACCAATCAAATGCGTTGCTTCTTTAGCCCTGTTTCGCTGAACATATCCATTGTTTTGTTGGCCGTTTGATCTCTGAAACGTCATTTTATACGATTTAGGTTAACACTTATGTATTATTATATCTGAACATTAAAAATGGATTTGTCAAAGGTACCTAACGAGAAGAAACTTTACCTTTGTAGATGGTATTTTCGAGGTATGTAAAGTTGCTGATAAATATCACAAAGTCCTTCTCGATTCCTAACCCCATTTATGAAAAGAGGTTATCACATTTTACAGCGGGTTTTGCTTTGCTACCCTTTCTTTGGACTGTAAATACTATTTGGTTCGCCAAAGAAGCCTTCGTCGCACCTCATTATGAAGAACAAAAACAAATTAAAAAATGTTGGTACTAATTTGTATATTTTTATAATAGTTTCAGACTATTCGCCTGATATTTTACTTGATTACTTTAGTTTTCATTATGCAATGTTTATAGTATTTATTTATGTTTCCAGATGTGATATTATCTGGTATTGGTGCTATACTTTGGACAATTGCACTTTTAGCTTGGATTATTACATTTCAAACGCAAAGAGCTGCATGGGGCGAATTTGCAGACTCCATTAGCTATATTATACCAAGTGGCATTCCATGATTTTTCAACTTTAATTAATAAATAAATATGGTACTATAATTTATTTACAGCATTACTTTTTTTCTTAATAATGACCAATATGTTACTAACAGTAAAATCAATGAATTTGTTATAGTGGATGAGTCATGTTTCACTTATATGACATGTGATTTCCACGTTTTATCGAATTTGACATTTAATATATTGAATGGCACTATGTGCAAGTTAATTCTGTCATTAGAATGGAAAAACTATGTTGAATGCTCATTTAGTACATTCTTGATAGAATTAAACTTTGTTCTAACTATTGGAAGCATATAAGGAAGAAAATATAAACAATAAAATTTTGCTTGACTTTTTAAGTTTTGTCATAAAAACTTTATTTGTATATGTTATCAAAGAATATTCTTTGTCAACCAACTATTCATGATTATTACACCAACTTTGGTATGGAATTTTCAAAGATTCATTCACAATAAATATGACAGTTCATGGCAATTTTTCATTTATCACCAAATGTAACAAACTTTTCCATTATCATTAATATAATCAGAAATCATTAATGTAATACAGTACCTTATAATCACAATTCATATTTAAATAGAAAAAAAATCCAATCTTTCGTGCGTCCTTGTTATCAGTTATCATATTATAATCTGATAATTAAAAAATTTAATTGCCATTGAATTTGCATTGTTAAGACATAACAAATTTATTTTCATCATACAATATTTCTTTGCTTAACGATATGCATAGACTGAAAGCATATAACATTGAATAAAAAAAATATATTTGCACACGTAATAATACGTTAATGTAGATACACGTATTGTTAATATAGACAACATTTATTTTTTGACACATTGATACTATTGTACAATATATACCGTTTTCTAACGTGTATGAAATGCACTTAAACGGCCCGCCGTCGCTGTGCATATAATCGTATATCCTTGTAGACTAATTTTGACAGAAACTGAAAAGAAAGACATGAAACACATATGGATGCTAAAAATAAATCTATGTTTCAACTATACACGAGTAATTAGTTTAATTGGTAATAATTAGCTCTACTAAATAAAACCAAATATGTAAAACTTCTTACCAAAAGCGCCAGTAGATCAGCAGCCATGAGCATATAAAATACACTGTGCCATCCAGCCCAGCGTGACACTATTCCTGCTAATAATGGTCCAACCGCAGCACCGATACTACCAGTGCCATCGATTATGGCAGTCACAGTAGCCAAGGCTTTTGAATTATCTCCCAAACTAGGATGCGTTCCAAGCTCAGCCGAAACGGCAGTAGTAATAAGAGCATAAGGTCCATTCACTAGTAATCCAGCTGCTAGCAATAATACGACATTCACTCCAAGATTTATACTGCCGATATAATCATAAATAAATAACTGCAAGAAAAACTGTTACTGGAAGATCCATTGAAGTAGGGCTATGGTTAAATATATTAAACATTTATTGGGCAGAGAAATTTACCATAGGAACAGCGAGAAAGAGCATGGCAGCACAAGTTAAGGCACTCATACCGCTATAGTCTGAAAATACTCCAGCAATCACAGCTCCTGCTATTCCACCCACATCAAACAGTGTTGAGAGATCGGCGCTTAATCTTGCACTATACGTTGCTGCAACATTCAGTAAACAATTATTGCATCCCTTGATACACACTGATTAGTATGGTTCAGTTATAAGAATTGAATGATCTACGTACTCGAGGCAAGAATATACAAGGGAAGCCAGTAAAGGAATGTATAGCTCACTAGTTTTGCAAAAAACAAACATAGAGAATACTCCACAACACCGGGAATGCTCATAGCGCCAATAAATCCAACAGCTTTTTCCTCGCTACTATTTTGCGTTTGTCTATTCACGCATAACATTGGACTCGTTTCTGAACGCAGGCTCCCAGTATCCTGTTAAAAAATAAACAAACAGAACGAGACTAGATAGTAAAGAAATTGTAGATTTGTATCTAAAAAATTAAAAGATTTCCAGCATGTATGAACGTAAAGTACATTATTTAGAATTTATGCAAATAAGTAGCACAATTTTGTATGGCAGAATATCTACAAAAGTAGGTTTCAATGAGATATGAACAGATAAAAAAATATAAAATATGAGAAGGAATAATTAGCATGCACTTACAATAATAACGTCCTGCTGACGACAAACACTGCGATAGGTGACTCGCTAATGTACAGCAAATAAAGGGTTAATATTTAGTGGGCGTATAAAGCATGCTTGATATAATATATTATATAAAGAAAGTCTCGACAGTTAAGAACGAGCATAACTGCATTCGAGACTTTGAGCAGTACTCTAGAATATAAAGTAGTTAAAATAAGATATCAACCGTATTAATACATTTGATAAAAGCATAACACAAAAGTATACACTAATTAGGAAGAATATTGTGCAAATGATAACGAATATCATATTCTTGGATAAGCATTGCTTAACATGCACAAAGACCAGATATACTAAATCTACTTTATTCATATTTGCATATCTATTCTATTACGAAACAGTGTATATAATATTCTTAACATTCCAGTGAGTCCACTTTTAAGATGTGCAGTCGAATGCTAGTGGTCACGCTATTATTCTACTATCTATCAATATATTTATAAGATGTTTATATGTAGATATAAATCTTATTTGCAAGAAATAATACATGCTAGGTAGATACTGGTATTCAGCTTCGACAGACAAGATTGTCAGACTCACGTCATTGCCGCCTGTATGCGACGCCTCCACATCTTCGGCACAGCTGCCCTCGTCAGAGCTGTTCGTTGTATCGAGTCTTCGATACCCAACAGGTCCTGGTGGAATACAGCCAGCATCCACTGGATTTGGCACCAGGAATAGAAAGATTACAAATCCTGCTAGACCCATGATTGCACCTGGTACCATAAAACTGAGACCCCAATCAGTCTCCACGAACTCGGCTGCAATAAGGCTTCCTAAAATATTGCCTAGGGATGTGTGCGAATTCCAGACACCAAATATTAAGCCACGTTTCCCTTTTCCAAACCAATTTCCTACAACGGTCACCACACCTGGCCAACCGGACGTTTGAAAGACTCCACCTAAGGCCTAAAAAACAGACATTATTGGTGCCTTCAACTGGGCATATTAATAAATTCTATTATCAATTCTGTTATTGCATGCACGTGGTGTTTGATGGTTGACGGATTTATAGAAAAAATCTGCCAGCACGTGATTGTCGTGTGAATGTTTGAAGACCCAAGGAATTGGTCACGAGCAAACATCTCTATCTCATAAAATATACCGGTCATGGAACGTGAATCATATATTGCATGATTGAGAGCTTATATTTTATAGTGTTATCCAGAAGAGTGCAAGAAAGCATACATAAAAGATAACATAATTATATACTGAGATTTATGAGAATGTGATTGATGTTAAAATATTTTTAATTCGTTTTGTTCTATAATTACTGAAGAAAAATAGACCATAGTAAGAAGCATATAGTAGTAAGTATATAGAATCATTATAACTTTAAATTGATGTAGATTAAGATAGTAACAAGGGAACACAATATGAATTCAAAGTGTTATTGCTCAATGGGATATACTGACCTGTACTAGAACAAAATACCATAGACTATGGATGTTAAAAGATCTGGCTATACCGAAGAGATAGCATGAGATTCCTGATGCTAGCATGCCAAAAGAGAGAAAGTACCGTAGATTCACCCGCTCTGCCACAAATCCACTACACAGAGGAAGATAAAAACTACAGTCAAAGCACCCTTTATATATATTTGATTGTTGGAAGCTTATATCAAATTATCACCTAAGAAACATTGCTGCAGCATATGCAAAGAGGAATGCTGAGTCCAGAGTACCGAGTAATGCTGTAGCATCCTCAGTATCTAAAAAAAGACAGACGAAGATTGCCTTATTGCAATTTAGTGTAAATGCACTGCTCCCCTCACCAATTAATATTAACTGATTTGCATCTACCTTTTTTAGCAATACTTCATACATAAAATTATTTTTCAAAAAAAGTAGTTATAATTTACATATACATTAAGTCGTGTAATACTGAATATATCTTGTCTTAATTATAATTTGTGACAAAATTGAAAGCCACTCACTAAATGGAGCCCAATCGCACCAAGTATCCCTATTGGTAGCATTGATGACAAAATCTGGTGGTGGAGATAACGTGCTGCAATTCAGACTTAGTACATTTTTTACCACAGATATTGGTTTTCGTGACATATGGTAGCAAGTATATGCTAAGTATGTAAGAGCCAAAACACCACCACGGTGCCAGGCCATTTTGTTGATTCGATGTTGTTGACAGCATTTTGATGAGAGCCACTCTACTACTTGAAGACCCCAAGGAATATCTCTCAGTGAACCAGTCATATTGAATACTTGTATAGGTGTTGCACTTATTTCAATGATAAATAAGTTTGCAGATCTGAATCTTTTTGAAAGCAAATTGCATAACAGTATCAATCTTTGATATTTAAAAATTTAATTGTCGCAGTTTGCTTTCATTAATATAACTACTCAATACTGATACAAATTATTTTGTATAAAACTTATTTTTTACATAATTATTTTTTATTAGTGTGGCATTACTTATTCTTTCATGAATACTATACACAAGACTTTACTTTATTCATGTACTTCTTTATATTTCTGACTTTTACTTCCTTCTTGAGTTCAATATGTTCCCTTATGCGTTACTCGTATTTAAAAACGTCACGACTCTAAACAACTATACAGCAAATTGAAAACAAACTAGATATGTCAATTGTTGAATTGTTTAAAGACAACAATGCTAAATCCAAAAGTATATCGTAATTCAGAAAGATTAATATCGCGACTTTGAGAGTACTTTAAATCGTTAAAGCGTGTCGATATTAAGTTAACGATGCACTTATTAAATCTATCTCAGTCGCTAGCAAGTCGCGCGTTACGATATAAGTACTCGTATGCTGTTAGATTGGTAAACCGTTGAGTTGAATGCAGTTTGATAACAGAATATGAACCCAATAATGAGTCATAACCTAGAAAAGAGAGAACGGGTGTATCGTGATATAAACAGAGGATAATAATTAGGCATAATGTAGCGCAGGAAATACTCACCAGCCGATACAGCCTTGTTGTCTCATTTTCACTAAAGAATCTTTGTCGCCTAGCTTTACGGGAATAAGCTTGCCCGTCTCTCCGTGACAACAGTTTACAACTATCTGCAATTATCGTAAAACTATGGAACACGAAACGTGACTCAATAGCAATGCGTATACGTTGAAAACTATCAGGAACAATGCACCACAGAAGGTTTTAAGTGACAGACAGCCTGGATGGCACATTCAAGTGCTGCGGCTGCGCAAAACAGACTTCCAGCAACAGTTAACAAAGACTGTCCATAGATTCAAAGGAACTTTGAATTAACAAGAAACTAAAAATCATTAAAGTATTTTTGTATCGCATAAATATATACGTGACAATGAAGTCAACTGCGTTCTGATCTACTGAAATCTATTCGATAACATTCTTATCGTCGTCGCGAAGCGAACAAAGAATGCAAATTGCTGCGTAAGCAATTTGTATTATCAACCACTAATTGATTATAGAAAAATCTACCACTGTTTGTACAAGAGTAACCGTACAGCGAAAAGAAAAATTATATTTGCCTAGAAGACTATTTAGTTTTTTCAAAATATATATTGCTGTTATAAAAATCTTTTAACTTCTTCGCGAAGAATTTATCTGGATTTTTAAGATGTTCCGCTCGATAGAATAATTTTACTTGAATGCGTTCCAGATATTTTTTGCCATTTGATGTTATACATG
Source organism: Pachycephus smyrnensis (assembly GCA_030142225.1). NCBI lineage: Eukaryota > Metazoa > Arthropoda > Insecta > Hymenoptera > Cephidae > Pachycephus > Pachycephus smyrnensis. Next base: position 513,981 of record JARQST010000321.1, on the reverse strand, counting down.
CAAGGCCACGCAGTGCTATACATATCTATTTCGCAATTTATCATGAATGCTCTACACACGTGGCGATAACTTTTGATAAGAATTATTACTTCGCACACAATGAAGCCAAGCAATTATTTGCAAATTTGTTAAGAAACACATTTCTAGTAAGGTGTCCTTACAAAAGCGTTTTTCTTACGTCTATATAAAGAATTTAGAAAACTTAATAACATAGTTTATCTTTGAAACAAACACTTACGGCCACAGTGTTTTACAATTCCGTATTACACACTGGCTCGCGTAGGGATAGAGATAACAAACATTCCAATTGCTTGCGATTAAAATATCATTGCCAATTTGTTCTTGGTAGTATGCTTATATGTCTGTCATGCCGTAATGCCTTTGAAAAGATATTTCCACATGAACAACGAAGAGAACAATATTATATTTATCAGAGGTAACATATAAATGCCGCTACCAAACTGTTGATCCTTATTAATGGTATATCCATGTATATGTATTCAAAGACAACACTAAAAAGTAAACATTCTGGATAATTCTCATTTACTTTTTATTTTCTCATATTCAATCAATATGTATTAATTATGAGCACTAATTATTAATTAGTATATTTAAAAATCACAGTCTTAGTTGAAGAATTGACAGCAGAAAATACTATCTGTACTCTATCCGTATAGTAATTATTTATAATATACATAACTCCTCTCTGCATATACATATATATATTTATATACCTAGCAGTATATATATGTTGCACTTTTATGTATTTCTTGTGTTATATACAATACTTCATTTTTATGTTACGCTATCTTGTAATTCGTATGCACTCTTGTGCGTACTTGGTAGTATGTCCCATTTCTATCAATGAAATTCATCATTTGATGATGATGCTTCTAGAAAAAGCTTGAAATAATAAAAAATACTAAAAACATATGTCATTACGTATTGACCGGTACTTTTGGAAATTTACATCTTTTTTCGGCAGCTAAAATTTCGGTCGCAATTCTTTTTCGTTGCACGGATTTCCGCATTTTGTAAATTTCTGGATTAAATTGACAAATGGTGTCAACAGCTTCCATAATATTTTTATAAAATTTTTTGTAATGGTTTCCCAAATGATTTTTTCTTTACAAATTGCGTTCTATAGATTTAACAAAAAGATGCGTATTTCAGCAAGGGTGAGTATTAACTAGCAAGGCAAGTTGAAAAACAAAGAAACAAAAAAGGAAACAAATAACTGATCAGTCTAAACGTGTAAATATTATTGATGGGAATTGGACTTTACAACTTCAATTTCATGGCGCATGATATCAAGAGCTACTCCATTTCAACTAACAAAATGTTATATCAATTAAAAAATGAAAAAGTATAAAGGCTTTCCACGTCTCTCTTTGGACCTGAAGATGGTTTATTTTAGAGCATAAATGCGAAAACCACCGTGTCCTTTTGTCTTTATGTAAATAAACCAATATATGGCTTTTTCTCAATAGCGAAATTTAGATTCATAAGATTCATAATGTTGATTACTATTGCAAATTGTTATGAAATATCTACAGAATGGACTAATAATATTTGAAATATAAATATTGTTAGTTTAAATTGAGCAGCCTTTAATTGTTCAGTGTACGTTGCAAATGTTCGCTAAGAATCGTATGATATATTTACAGCTATAGTTACTATTTACAGTGGTATGATAATACAATGAATCCTAAAAAGTTTTCCTTCATAATAATCGATAATGTAAAAAGTATCTCGAAATTGCAGTATGAACCATAATTATAGCTATACCACGCAACACCATTTCTTACAGAAATATTTGATATTCGGTAAAAATTAATCAAATAACGAAGGTGTACAAAATATTAAAAATTGTTACTCTATTTCACGAGTAAAATCACGTACTCTTCATGGTTGATTAAAGCAGAAATTCGAAAGACTTTAATTACAAATTGTACAATGGTTTAATTGTAACTTATGAATGTTTGAGCGCATTAAGAGAGCTAATCAATATCTAATGAACGTTTCATTGTTTTAAAAACGCATCGTCATACGTATATATGTCAGTCTATTGGACTGAATTTGTTCTGGCTTAAACAGTGTTCTGCGCTATAGGTATAAAAAGTTCATAATTGCAATGAAATCTACAATATGACATAAAGTCCAAATGTAATTCTACCGTTATATATATTCTATAGAAGCATGTTGTGCCCACGTGTAAAATTTTCTGGGTTCTCTAATAAAGGAAAATTTATAGTGGAAACACCATAGCTTTTAGCATCGCAACTTCGCAACACCTTATGGGGTCTCGAAAGTTTTGCAGTATCATGGTAAAATACAAAATACATGTAAAAGGACTTGCCATACTTTCTTTTGTATGTGCGTAGCGTAGCCTTTGGACTTTGATGGCATAATGTAAAGCACGTTAATGTTTTTGTAAAAGTGTCTACGCGTCTGAGGTCTGTCTGACTATATGTTTGCGCGCGCACTTTTGTGCATGCGTGTGTATGTGCGTTTTTTCCCCTTAATATCCTTTTAGCACTGATAATTCATTACTTCAGTGTGAATGTACGTATTTCCTCAAATGCGATTAAACGCAGATACTAGGACTTTTCTAAATAGCGCACTGTCTCCTTGGAATCTTTGGTTACACAAGGTGAGTAAGGTTGCGTATCTCCCTTTTTGAACCACGTCTATTAAATTAAATGCTTTCTCAATTCGCGCCTTGGAAAGTTTATCTCCCCCATTGCAATACACCAATATGTATACCTAGATAATTAAAGAAAAAAATTGCTGATCTAAAATTATACAGTATCTTATTTTCTCTGTATAGGTCATATCATTATTATTTAAAATGAAGAGAAAAAAGAAACATATAATGTACAATTGTGATTCATTTTGCTTACATGTCATTTAAGCCCAAGACTTTTATCCGTCAAATGTTTAAGATATTAGGAGTGTACAGAAGGAGACTTTAAGAATTTTAAAAAAATCTTTATAAGGTGTTTGATTCGTCTATCAGGGAGTGCATGAATGGAGCATGAAAAAATATATAGGGCATTTGCGATGCATTGTGCAAAATAAAAGAAAAAAAGAATGATTGTGACCCAGATTATTTTTTGGCGAATTGTCAAAAAGAGGAAAAATGTAGAATAATTTAAATGTCGACACGTTAATCGACCTTTAATAGCACACTGCTAATATCTGTCATGTTGTGCGAAGACCTTCCTTCCTATATTCTACTCCACTATTCCCTATGGAGAAATATGGTCTATTCATGTAGCGTGAAGTGTCTATAATGTATGATACCATTTACATGTATAGATCGTGCCGATCAGCTGTGTTTGTATGAAATTGTTAGACTGACATGAGAAACATACTAGTGTCCCTTTTGTATATGAAAGGGTTACTCGGACGAACTATAGAAGTAGGAAACGATCATTTGGATTAAAATGTTTAGATCTGAAATGTTGATTACAATAATGATTTCTAGAAAAAGGAATGCCATGACGCGCAACAGCAGTGAAACATGCATTTACACTGTTTTTTTCCTTCTTAAAAATTTGGCTCGATACTTCATAGCTATCATGAAGATGATAAAATAGACGTCCGACCAAAATTAAAAAGATTGCGACAAGACAGAGATGATCTTCAATTATCTTCTAAGATTTAGGATCCCTCTGATTAACCCGCTCTATTATGCATAGATCAGTACAATGCCATATTCGCAGTACCATGCTGTTAAAAAAAATTATTTTCACTGTAAAGTATGCTAGACGTTTCGTGTTTGAATATAGTTATATGTAACGGAGTACTCTAAGAACGGTGTGGATGTATAGAACATATGAGTGCAATACTGTGACGTGCGGTGTGTGTGGCACCAGGAATGTAATGTAATGTAATATATATACATATATAAAATATGTATACGTATATATATATGTATATAAAAAGTTATATTACGTGCTGGCTTTCGTCAAACGGTGATGCACGAGATCAACTGTTGACAAAGTTGGCTGTACTGCAATTGGTCCCCGCTGATTCGTCGCATCTTAATGCCCTTGACTTCTCTCTCCTCAGATTCGCACACTCTCAGTTCTATCTGTACTCCACCTGGATACTCTAAACTCAGTCCACCTCCTTCGACTTCCTCCCTCGAGAAAATGAAACCTTTTGGCGGCGCCCTTACGTCGATTATTTGTTTTACCCGGCCCAATATTGCCTCTGAGTTTAATCTACTCGACTCGTCAGACAAAGTCACTTCTACCTCTGTTGGTATAGGCGTGCTGAGTGGTCTCCCTATGCCCCGAGTGATGCTTGGTCTCGACGGATCACAAAGCTCTGATATAATGAAGCTGGGAAGTGGACTGTAATGTGGGAGCGCATCCTCTAGAGAGTCTGGCGAAGGAGACGGAGAAGGTGAACAACCGATCAGCGTTACCTGCCCACCAAGTACATCTGTCACTGAGATTTGTGGTGGAACCTGAAATAACAACGAGTTTTCTTTTGAGTAATGACTTCATTGAACATTGGTTTCGTATTAGTTGCGTTACATGACTTACCCTGGATACGTCCACGGGATGTTCTTCCTGTATCATATCCAGCGCTGGACTATTACTAGGTGAATAACTAACTGGTGTTGTGGCTGGTGATCTGTGATGTCTTAATGGACTTAAATCCAAAGGTGTAGCAGGTGGTTGTGCAGGTGTACCGTGTACGATACTACCCTGCACAGGTGCTGTGGTTAGTCCACTTAGACCTTTAATCAAAGGGAATTACAATTAAAAAATCTCCGACGCGTAGTTAAGCTTCATAAAAGACCAGCAATAACAGTACCTTGTGTAATAGCAGCCACTCCTCTCTCATGAACAGGTGATCCAGGAATACTAGCAGGACTGTGAGAGGGAGACGCTAATCTCTGGAGTTGTTGATATTCCTGTTGAAGAGCCTGGATGCCAGGCCCTGGAGGACCCGAACCTTCTGAAGCACGACGAACCGGGGAATATCGTTCTGTAGCCACATGGGTGCTTGGCTCTTTATATGAATCCCTACTGCCTGCTGTGAACAATTTGGAATGAGATAAAGTTCCCATTAGATACAGTAGTGGACGGAAAAAGGAAGAAGGGTACTGAACGTTACTGTAACAATGTCGTGATTCATCAGAGCAGCAGGAAGAATAAGTAACGGAACACAATTTTTGTAAATGTCTCCGAGGTTATTTGCATTGACGTAGCAGATGTTGAAAAATTACCAGCTCCGGCAGGGTAGAGGGAAGTTTTCCTGTGATGAGGAATTGTAGGTCCCCTAAGGTGGATTGGCAGCAGTCTCGACGGGAGATATGCTCTATTCATCCTAGCTTCCACTTCCATGACCAGTTCCGGATTTATAACTACATGCATGTTACCAACCAAGGAGGCATGGCAGTGCAGCGGGTACAACAAAACCATGCAAAATCAAACAAAGAAAAAAAACAAATAAAACACTATATCAATTGTGGGTTTACGTAATTCATATCAAAGTAAAACATCAAACACTATGGAAATAATGAGTGCTGTTGATGCATAAATACGACGAAATGACAAACCTACTTAAGAATATTACAAATACTAAACATCATTTTTTTTATACGAATACAATTACTACCTCAAATTTGTGTAATCTGTCAAAAATTTGTAGTAATAACGGAACATCAAACATGGAGTGTACAGTAGTGCTATATGGTTTTATATTACTGAAATATTACGGAGTAAAAAAAACCTATTCGTTATACATTCAGCAGTGCGTAAGAATTCACTATATATTATTTGCCATACCTGGTCGTTGCATTACTGCAGTCAATCCACTACGTCTTCTTCTATCGGTTCCGCTAGTACTATTTGCACTGTTGCCACTATTTCCTTCCCCACTGCTACCACCAACGCCAACCCCCACATTCAGGGGCTGAGAACATTGTCCCATTGTTGGACTACCGGCCTGTAACTACACAGAATTTGGTATGCATAAACATCTGCAACTTACAACCCGCGTGCAATTTAGTAGAAGTCAGGCAATATATATAAATAATATCTTACAGGTTGTAAATGTTCTCTGCTACCAGGTTGACTCCATCCACCGTCCTCTCCATTTCCAGTACCGCTGTGTTGTTGTTGATAGAATACATGAAGATTTGCACCACCATCCGAAGCTCGCCTTCCGAAACTACTGGCTACAAAACATTTCACATTTAGATCACCTATATATCTAAAACGATCACAAGACAAAGGACCTTGTAGGTGAACTTACTAGCCCCCATAACAGTAGGTGGTTTTAACAAGTGCTGATCCTTAATTTGAAAATTTTGTGGAGGCTGGTGCTGTACCAGGGGAAGATTTAACGCAAGATTCGTATGGGGTAGGACTTGAGGATCAACATTACATTGCAGAGTGGGAAGAAGAGGTATAGCTGGATATCCAGGTGAATAAGTGCAAATGTACGGATATGGCGACTGGGGTTGATGTGCAGTATCTCCTGGGCCCACTGTATGTCTTCTTGTCGCGTGATAAGGAGTGCCTGGTGGTAATTGAAGACCGCTTCGTTCCTCCGTCTCTGCTTCGGCTTCGCCAAACTATTAACACGTGATTAATATTAATAATCATTGGGATTTGATACCCGCGCATGGTGGATAAACTGATTGAGTGATAAATAATTTAATGAACCTTCTCGAGCTGATGTGCACCGTCTGGCATGTAATCACCCGGTATAGTCTGAATGCTAGGTAAGCTATTCATACTTGGTTCTAGTCGGTCTGCTAACAAATTGTATATAGCTGAAACATGATCGAATGCATTCCCTTGCACAGCTTGCAGCAAAGTATCTGCACTAAGTCCTGGCAACCTGAGCATGTTCTCAATCACAAGTTGATTTAACTGTGGCTGTGATGACGACTCAGGACTGCACCTAAAAATATGAATTTCTTATTGTATTTCAAAATGGGTTTCCTGTTATTTGTATGATTTTTAAGAAAATAAGGATGAAAAAGAAATTATTGGCATTTGTATTTGATGTAGAAATAGTTTAGATACTCTAATACGTACCCCCCTGGCTCTGGTTCTACTACTCCGTCTCCACCCATCCATGGATGGGCCAAAATTTGTGATATACTTAAACGACGTTCTGGCTCTACTACCAACATATGCCTAATTAACTTTTCACAATCTGTAATGAAAGATGAATAAATTCATTGATATGTTACGCTGCTTGGTTGCATTTATAGCGTTTCAATAATTCAAATACTCGTTGCTGACGTATACTACGTCCCCCGCTAATTAAAGATACTAAATATAGATCTAATCCGGCTTAAGCATTGTCCATTCACATATTGATTAGTGCAGATTACAGTAACTCTCACCTGCAGACATAAAGAAAGGTATCCTAAACTTCCCTGAGATCACCACAGAGCGCAGCAACTGCATTGTAGGCCCGTCGAATGGCAGAGCGCCGCAAACTAACACATATAACACTACACCAAGGCTCTGTAACATTATTGTATAACAAATGCTGATTTTAAGTTATTATGAAAAACAGCCATGGGTGACGGGATACTTTTACGATCGAAAAGTGACTTTTATAGATTCCGGCTCATTTTATTCAACATTTATAGGGACGATTCATTAAAGCTTAACGTTAAAAATTATATCGATCTGCAACAGTGTCCAATGAGTAAATGTATATTTCTTGACGTATGACTGTCACAAATGGTATTAATATGTATGCTGTTTACTACGTACCCAGACATCGGCTCTCGGGCCATCGTAATGTTTGCCTTCAAAGATTTCAGGTGCAGCGTAAGGTGGCGATCCACACCAGGTACTTAGCGGAATACCTGGTGTATATTCATTACTGAATCCAAAATCAGCAAGCTTTATGTTATTGTCTGCATCGAGTAGCAGATTCTCAGCCTAACAAGAATGAGATAAAATCATTTAAAACAAGTACTCGTACGCTTATTGTACTTAATACTATTATTGATATGCCTCTTCAAATATTTGAATGGATCTAGGAGATTAAAGTGGAACGAGATACCTTAAGATCTCGGTGAACCACTCTCTGCTGGTGGAGATAACGCACAGCCTGAACAATTTGTCGAAAAACTCTCCTCGCCTCTGGTTCGGCCATTCTACCATTTCGAACCAGATGGTCAAAAATTTCTCCACCAGGCGCATACTCAGTTACCAAATATATCATTTTTTCCGTTTCCATAACTTGATACAGTCTGATAATGTGCGGGTGTCGCAACCTCTTCATTATGTGCACCTCGCGGAAGATTTTGGCTAGATTTTCCTCGTTCAATTTTGTCTTGTCTATTATCTTGATAGCCACCTGCAACATATTGCAAAATGAATTCGGTTCAGAAATAATTGCTCCGAATTGCGATTTGTCATATCAGTCATAGATATCTAGACACTTGATAAAACTGTTAGGTAGCTTGTGTCTGTGACGTTACATATATGATCATAAAAAACAAATACGCCAAGTACCTATGTAATACACAGCCAACGAAATCATGTGACAGACATGCTAAATGATACCAAGTGGTTAGTACCAGGCACTCCTCCCTACACATGTTCGTCACTTTATATTTTATAAGTGACGATTCCCCTTTAGATCTCTCATCGCGTACCTCCCTGTATGCTAACTTGCTCTCTCAATAATTCTCATTCTCTCTGACACTCACTGATACGGATATCATGCAGGCGCGCGACTAGTTTTGTTCTTCTAATATTGACTATTCATTTGAAAAGTCCTATGGCAGATGAGTGCCTTGTTGTAGTTATGGAAATGCTTTGAAGTTTAAGTTACCGAGGAAATATCATCGTAAGCTAACCAAGTAAAGGATTCAAAGAAAAACATTAGTTGTATAGACGAATAGACTTTAAGAGGGCATTTAACTGCTAATTGCGTTTATGCAGATGCTCGAGTATTTGCATATGATTTTTTTTGTTCCAGCAATTTGTACAACGTCTAACAAGGTGAAGAGCTCTTTCAATAATGGAAACGCAAGTACTGAAACATCATGAGGGCTTTGAAAATCGAAATCGCCTTTTTCGTTGAATAACATTCTTCCGTCTCGATAGAATAAATGTCAATCTGTTGAGCTACATTACACTTGCTATGCTTAGAGAAGCATTTTCATGTGTTGTTGCTTGATTCAATCCCGTGTCGCACATGCACGAGTCTAATGATCTATCTAAATATTGGTTCAGTATATGATTTATTCGGGATCTAACGGGTAGTTGATACGTAGTTTAATGTTATGAGTTTCCTACTTGTTTCTTAGATAATTATAATGATTTATATTGAAGTTAATATATATTTTGCTTTAGATTTGTGAGTAGTATAAGTTTCATTTTCGTATTTTGATATCTTATCAACTCATAATACAAAACGGGTAAAAAATTTTGTGATGTACTTGACTTCATCCAAAGCAGTTGATTTGTGCTAATTGCCGCTAATTATTGTCAAGTTGTCGGCTTTAGAGGCATGGTTATGCTACTTGAGACAGTCACTTGAAAAATTGAAGTGTTCATGCTGGGAAAATAAACAGAATACTGTGTATGTATGAGGAAAAGCTATTAGTTAAATAATTTATTAATAAAAATACTAATGTGGTGCACTTTCAAATATAATATTAGTCATTTCAAAAGTAAAGATTAATTAAAGATCAATATATCAATGCCTATTAATTATGGTCTAAAAAATAAATTGACAAACTTTCTTCTGTACATCAAATGAATTATCAGAAGCAATAGCATACTATGAATAAAGTTATAAAAACCATCTTTAATGGCTTAAAAAGTTTCATTTCTATCTGTTTTGCAATAGTTATTCTTCCTACTTCAATGAAACATTGATTTTCCAATGAAAAATTGATTTTGTCAGTTATCCAATGTCATGAACAATTAAGTGATTAATTTTTATTGCTCAGTTAACCACACAATATTATTCCATATATTAATCATAACAGGTATCAGCTGATTACAACCATTGTGCTGATAATTGGTACTGCTGATCATTAGAATCAATTTTATGATTGTGATAGTCAAATAATCAAAATAATATATATAAATTTTTATAAAGCAATAAGTCAACAAGTTAGAATCTTGATTGACTTATGTATTTATGGTGTTCAATAACTTTTTTTTCTAAGTTAGTAAGTTCATATTTTTGTCTGTTTTGTCAAACTAGGTAAAACCATTAATGCACAACAACATTTATGATAAGTTTAGATACGTATACATGCACACGTCAGTATTAAATATAATCAAATTAAATTAAATGGTAATTGCAAAAAAGAAAATTACCACTAGCTTGGTACAAAGTTATAAATTATTTTTCTCATTAAAACATTCTTATTTTCCCATACTTAAGTATCAATAAATAGAGTGCAATGATTGTTCATTCCTCAAATAGAATAAGTGGAAGAATAATCCTTCTATTTATCATTAAATACAAGAGTACCAGATTGAGCTAAGAAAATGTTATTGGAGTATTATATGAAAATCTATATTTTTTCCAGTACGATTTTTGTATGCTGTTATCGAAATTATTGTTTTGCTCTTGTGACCATAAAATTCTTTCAGATTCTTTTACAATTAGGGACGTATGACGTAAATGAATACTTGCATTGAAATATATGTATGTTCTAAAATTTTTTTGTACAGAAATGCGTGTTTTACTAGAAATAGTATCAAGCGAATTGAACGTTATGTTGAAAAATCATGGTATTGTAAAAAAAACCATATAAACAACATATTTAAATCGATGTATCAGCGTACGGTAGCAGGGGTAGTTTTAGAAAAGATTTTCATGGAGTAAAGCTATTTATACAATGTGACAACTTGTCGAACAGGATGATAGAATGAGAAGTGGATGAATTATCGAAAATTCAAATTTGCACAGTTTTATACGGAGATATGATGATAAAATGACGGATTCCAGACTGGTAACGGGAAGGTTTTGAGCTGGAAGAAGCTGTACCTTGGATTTCGTCACGACATGGGTGGCCATTTTGACAACGGCGAAGTTTCCTTTACCGATGGTCTTCTCCAATTCGTAATACCCGACGCGGATGAGTTTATTGACGGAAAATTGCTGCGAAACCTCATCGTGCGACGTCCTCGCGGATGCCATTTTTTAATCACTTGACTCGCTCGACCCGTTGCCAATCACCCATAGACTTAAAAGATAGACTGAGACCGTATGGGGGAACTTGACGCCGAGACCAAAGGACAGCTTTCCATAGTCCTTTTATTTCGAATCGACGCAACGTGACGTAACATTAGTTTCATTGGTTGGACTAATAGAAGATGCCAATAGAACGACTGTATGACGCCATAATTCGACGAATGGAAAGCGCGCCTAAAGTTCTGTGACAAAGCTTTACGATCAGAGTGAATGCTGCAAACTGATTGGTGAACAACAGCAAAAAGTGATGTTGTAGTTGCTGAGGACTCCAATCGGTGTCCAGTATTCACTTGTCACTTATGTCTAATTTGTCCTCCATTTTTTTGACAGTTAAATTGAGACGGTGGATTACTAAATGTATAGAGGGACAAAGCGATGTATATTTCATCCTTTGGCTTCATCCCTGTGTTTGCAGTGTTTGGAGGTGTTGTGTGTTATAAAGAAAAATGTGAATTCGCAGTTGTATCTTGTGTAAATCCATCTTTGTAAGATATTGTTATTAATATTATTTAAAAGAATTCAAAGCATTGTATAATTGTATAATTTAGGAAGCAATATTTTTTCGGTTTTATAAATAACTGAGACCTATTAGTTTTTTGTGTTCAGTGTTTTTTAAACAATTATTGTGAACAGTTATCTCTGGCGTCTCAGGTCTACATGAAATTTTTGTGATAGCACTTACTGATTTCTGTGATCAGAACAAATAACCTTCTCATTGTTTTATTGTTGTGTTGATATACTGAGATATATTTTTTTAAATTGTATGCTATTTTATCAAGACACGTTTTTTATGCTAAATGTATTGCATATATCTATATTATTTATTCATAACATTAAATTATCCATTTGTTCTTTAGGGTTAATTCAAATAACGAGGAAAATAGATGAAAAACGTTATATCTGCATATTGCAATGGCAGAATTAAAAAATACTGAGGTGATTGAACTAGATTCAGATGAAGGGGAAATGCAAATAAATAATGAACCTGTGAAAAGAAATGACATTAAACCATGTCATGGAAACTGTATTAACTTTGTTTGTACTTCTGGTTTAAATATGAAAACAGCACCTAGCTTTGCTTGTGCTTATTATGGAGTTAATAGATACAAAAAAAAGAAACGCTTAATATGTGAAAAATGTTTTGAAGATTCTATTACTCATCAGCAGGTAATTATTATTATTTGAATACAAATTCACTATAATTCTTTCATTAGAATATAATTAATATATTAAGATTCTTATATATTTTACATTTTAGCAACTTGTGTCAGCACTGATAGCTAAAAAGCCATTATTAGAGTGTGATTTTCCTGATCATACTATGGAAGTTGAAATCTCTGACAGTGATGATTCTGATGATGAAAAAAGCAAAGTAGTAGAACAAGAAGGTATAATTTGAAAGATGAATGACCTGCAGGTTTATATTTATTTTTGTAATTTTTAGATAATTATTTACCTGAAAGTGTATTATTGGACATAGAAGAAAAAATTGATGATGCTTTATTATCTATCTTTAATAAGTATGATATTCAACATCAAATGGAAGAATCTCATAAAATATTAAAAGAACGATGGAACAAAATCGATGGTATGAAATACTGCATTATAAATGATCATTAAAATTGCATACATCTTAGATTTCAAGTATTCTAAAAATAAAATTGTATTACATTTATATAGCAAACACTGTGGAATTTAACAAAGACATTCAAAAGATGATGAACGATACGGATTCTTTACGTGATAGATTCTATGAGGATTTTAAACCACAAATTCAATGGCTTAAGGAATTGCAGATTGATGATAAACCACTAGAGAACCATCTCTATCCACTAGTTGCTACCAAAAAGGTCACTCAAGTACGCATATCTCCTTACATAGCACAGCAGGACACACAACCAGAAATTATGCCATTGGAGCGTGTTGACAACAAAATAGAACCAGCAGACATTCCACCTCTTGGTCCTCTTATAAAACCGATACCAGACGTTGATAGCATCGTTTATGTTATGAAAAATCCTCTTATGCCATGGGTCAAAGGAAAGGTCAGTGCCAAAATATGATAAGCCAATGAACAATATTATTCTTTATGAAGTTGCATATTTGCAAATATCTTTGTCTAAATCTACAATCGCCTAATACAGTATGAACTGTGTTCTAAATTATCTATCAATAATGTAACTTTAATCCGATAAACAAGATATTTGATTGTTCGTTAGGTACAAAGTGTAATATCTAAAACACCAGTCCACTGCCGAGTGAAATTACTTTCAAAGAGATACAACTCCATGGTCAAATCCGTATATGGCAAGCAAATAGCAGTAGATGTTCCATGCCCAGTTGTCGTACCAGTTGGAACTCGTGTAGTCGCAATTTTTCATGATGTTACTGGAAGTGACTATCATAGTGGGGTTGTTGCTGAACCACCGAAGTCTATAAATAAATATAGGTACACACTCTCACATACAAAACGTAAAAAATCCGAGGCAAATGTTGCATATCTCTTTGTAACAAATTATTATAATATTTATCTGTTAATATCTATAGGTACTTAATATTTTTTGATGACGGATATGCACAGTACGTTACTCATAAAAATATTTTTATCGTGGCAGAAGCCTCACCGCGAGTTTGGGAGGATATCCCTACAGATTCTCGTGAATTCATTAAAAAGTATATGGAATCTTATCCCGAGAGACCAATGGTCAAGTTACAGACTGGTCAAATAGTGAAAACAGAATGGAATGGAAAGTGGTGGATCGCACGAGTGAATCAACTCGACGCAAGTTTAGTTCAGATGCATTTCGATGCCGATGGAAGGACTGAGTGGATATATAGAGGATCGGCTAGACTAGGTCCTCTTTATATAGAGTTGTTAAAAGCTAATGCCAGACAACAAGGTTATCATGCAGTTAACACTCCTAGCCGTCATTGTCTTCCAGCCACAACTAATGTGAGCATTTAATTGTGATTGCTATGAGTTGATGTACTGTTAGATTGACGAGTACTTTTTGTTTCATTTACCTGTAATTCCGTTCTCTGAAATAATACGTACTTTGCAGAAAAATAATTTGCCATATGTTGAATACACTTCCTTTAATCCTGAACTGGATGACGAATTAGCGCCAGTCTCAAAATCTGATGTGCTTCTGAAAACTTTGTTGAGTACAACGACAAATGCAACGACAACAACGGCTCGCGGTGTGCCTATCACTTCTGCACCTCAACAATCTCGTGCAGTTGCAAAAAAGAGTACAACTAAACGACCACCTAGCAGTAATACGGCAATTCAGAATTCTACAGAAATTAAGCCATCGCATAGTATTGTCGTAAGTATTGAAATAAAATAAATTTTAAGTATATGAGATATTTATAAGCTTGGTAATCTTACTGAAGCATATGCACGTTTATCTGTTTTATAGTACTATCAACCGGAAAACAAAATTAAAACGAAAAAGTACGTTCCACATAAATGCGGGCACGAATGTGTCGAAGGAATATCGTTTACACCGGATGATCTTCGAGGATACTCTCCACTCTCAATTCCACTCCTCTGTGGATGGAATCGGCAGATTTCCAAGTTTCATAAAGGCAGAAAAGTGATCCTTTATCAAGCACCATGTGGCGTGAGACTTCGTAACATGGAGGAAGTACATAAATATTTACGTATTACTGGAAGTCCTATGTCGGTGGACCTATTTGATTTTGATCACTGGGTTAATTGTTTAGCTGAATTTTCTTTGGATAAATGTTTCGTGAAGATAAATGTAAGTATACGTATATAGACGTGAAACGTTGACAACAGAGTAGTATTACTTAATATACAAATTGACATGAAATAAAAGGATCTGAGCTATGGAGTTGAAAATGTCCCAATACCATGTGTCAATGAACTTGACCATGCACTGCCAGATACGATCAGATATAGTACACGAAGAGAACCAACAGAAGGTGTCAATCTTAATTTGGATCCTGAATTTCTATGTAGCTGTGACTGCGAAGATGACTGTCAGGTCAGAGTACTTTCATCATTTTTTCCTCATTTAATGTCCATTTATGTTAGGTGGTAGTTTCAAGCAAGACCTTTTTCCGTAGGACAAAACAAAATGTCAGTGTTGGCAATTGACAATACAAGGTGCGACTTTAGGTGGTCGGGTACCCAATACAGCTGTCGGATACGTATATAAGAGATTACCTGAACCTGTAACTACAGGAATCTACGAATGTAACAGCCGATGTAAATGTAATGTTAAGACTTGCCTCAATAGAGTCGTTCAACATCCTCTTACTTTAAAATTACAAGTTTTCAAAACAGCACCTAGAGGATGGGGAATAAGGTGTCTCAATGATATTCCGCTTGGATCATTTATTTGCATTTACGCTGGAAGATTACTTACTGAACAAGTATGCGTTTACTCTGCGTTGACAAAAAAAATTTGACATAGCAAAAAGTGTGAGGTAACATAAGTTAGATGTATTTAATCCATACAAAACTCCTCTAGAGCGCCAACGAAGGAGGAAAAAATTATGGCGACGAGTATCTTGCGGAATTGGATTACGTGGAAGTAGTAGAAGGTATTAAAGAAGGCTATGAAAGCGATGTTCTGGAACCAGAAGAAGTGGAAACAAATACTACGGACGATGAAAAAAAATCGAGTAATACAGAAGCCAAACACGGTTCATACGAATCAGATGAAGATTTTAACATTGATATACCCGTGAACGTTAACGCAGCAGAAACTGCGTCTATCAGGTAATGATAACATTATTTTTATTATAATTTAATCCTAAATAATCGTGATAACGTGAAAGACGTCTTATCTGAAGGAAACGTCGTTATAATCTTCAAGTGTATGATGATTTCTTGTTAATCACATAGCGCAGTGATTTTTATCCTAGTGTTTTCTAAATGGGACGTAATGAATTTTCCATATAGAAAGCGCTTAAGAAAACGTAAAACAGGCGATGATATTGGTGAAAATACGTCAGAGGATCCTAATGAAGATGCAAATAAGGTGGCAAAAGGCGCGGATGTATCTCAAGTAAAATTATCTACTAAGGAAAGTAGTCCAACGGATGATGATCTTAGCACCATAAGCGATGAAGAAGATAGCAGAGATCGTAGACGAGAACCAAGTAGATTTGATCCGACTGTCGAACCAGCGCAATTGGAAAGATCTAAATTTAAATCGGTTAGGGACTTCTTTGGGGAGGACGAAGCAGTGTACATTATGGATGCCAAGACTACTGGAAACATTGGACGATATCTCAATGTATGTAACATATGTAAAAACATTGCATTTTCCCAAACATCTGCAGGAAGCAAGATTAACAAATATTTCTTCTTCTTGTAGCACTCGTGCGACCCGAACGTATTTGTTCAGAATGTCTTTGTGGACACTCATGACGTTCGTTTTCCTTGGGTCGCTTTCTTCGCTCTGAACTATATCAGAGCTGGTCAAGAACTAACGTGGAATTATAGCTATGACGTCGGTAGTATCCCGGGAAAAAGTATTATTTGTAAATGTGGTGCATCTAATTGCAGAGGTCGACTTCTGTAAATTATTTATAAAATAACGTTATGCTTTGAGATGTCACAATGAATTAGTATACATAAAAAGTCTTAAGCAACATTTTTTTAATAGTAGGATTTAATACCAGCTGAAATTGATGAATTCCATAAATAATGTGCAGCGATTGAATATACGAAATTTGTAATGAATATCTCGATCTTATTTTTGTAGATTTTGAGATCACTTCCTACTCAACACCTGCACATTCTTATTAGACATAAATTATTCTTGTTCAATGAGAAATATACTGCTGATGTGAATGTTTTTTATTATTAAAAATACAAAGTACATCGATAAAGCTACCAATATTAATAAGCGTACTATTACACTGAGTTGTGGTAAATAGAAGAGAGATGTTGGTTGAATTATGTTATTACAATTTTGTTTTTATTTCAAAGTAAATTGCCAATCACTTAAAGTATAACGAAAACCCCTTGATTAACAACTAACATATTTTGTGTATGCAATGAAAAAACAATATTTATATATTTTTACACGACCGCACAGAACATGCGGGAGTGCCTTATTTACTTAAGAAATACTCTGATTTAAAATAAATTTCTCTCTAAACCCTGACATTCAATACTTGAGTATTCAAGTTAGTCATTACAAAGGACACAATAATAAAAAATAATTGTGTACAGTCAAGGGGTTAATAAAGAACAATGCTCTAAAGATAATAATAATCAAATCTATATGTTTCATTATGCTACAGCACAAGCTCATAGTATCTTCCCATATTGACATGGTAGTGGTGGCTAAGCTTTTTATAATTTAGGGCATCTTTAGATTTGATTTCAGTTTGTTATTACAACCATAATATTGCAATCGTATTCTTACGTATGTAGCACGTAGGATTATAAAATATGAAACTAGCGATTCTCGTAAGATATACGCAAACAATTTCGTAATTCGCATTCCGTATACACAGTTACCTTAACCGAAAAAAAAAACAAGATTTCATATTAGTCCTCTGA
The DNA here is from genome assembly GCA_030142225.1 of Pachycephus smyrnensis. Taxonomy (NCBI): domain Eukaryota; kingdom Metazoa; phylum Arthropoda; class Insecta; order Hymenoptera; family Cephidae; genus Pachycephus; species Pachycephus smyrnensis. Next base: position 496,211 of record JARQST010000321.1, on the reverse strand, counting down.
TAAGAATATGACAATTACCAATCAGCTACCCAATTTTACATTGTATATCTCAATTCTTCACACTGAGGACAGATTACAAAACCTAATAGTGGTTCTCATTAATTTATTTCAATACCAACGATATTTTACCAGTTTCCTAAACATGGGAGTGGTCGTGTGGGGTGTCTGAGATACCCCAACTCAATGCTTTTTAAATGGGGAAATAAAATCGCGCGACCATTCCCGGGTTAACAGTCCATCGAAATCAAGATTCATAACCACTGTTAAGTTTGAGAATTTATCCCTGGTATACAATGTTAACTTAATATAAGAAACAATAGAACGGTATTAAGACGGTATTCAATCACAATTTAGACATATCTCTGCCTAGTATCATTAAAAAAGTACATAGTAATGTGAACGTTTGATCTTATACTCGCATCAAATAATATATTATAAAATCTACCTTTAGCATAGCTATTTTTGTTTAAAATACATAAATATTTTAGTCTAGTTGTATGCAGAGAATTAAAAAAAAAGCAACAATAATATCCTACAAGGAACATTAAAGTACTAAAGTATTAAAATTAAAATTTTAAATGATGTTTGGTTTTGTGCTAGCGAAGTTTAAGAAGCTCTTTGATTTCCTCCTTCTCCGCAGCATCTAGATAACTAGTACCATCAGGTGTCGTTCCATTGGGATTTGCTCCCTTTTCTAGCAATAACTTTACACACTTTGTATGACCTTCCCAAATAGCTGCTAATAGTGTTGTTATGCCATGTTTATCTGTTGCCTATATATGTGCATTAAGACGATTAATATTTTGTTTTACAATGTTTTTATCAGTCTCACTTACATTAGCATTAGCTCCCTTTTCCAGCAGATATCGCACAACCTCCCATTGACCATAGTCTGCTGCATAATGTAATGGTGTCCTTCCATCGATCATTTGGTTAACATCTATGTTCTATGGATTAAAACAAAGAAACCAAATACATAAGAATAGAATGTCACCACAGTATAAAACATATTGGTATCAATAAATAACAGTGTATAATGCTATTAATATTCAACATTAAGTACAGTTTTATTATATATTCTTTCCCTTTAATTAATATAAAAACAATTGAAGTCTCATAATTGCCGGGAAAGATTAGGCTAAATTAAATCAAATTTGAGATTTCAGAATAATGCTCATACAGCAAGGCTAAGGTGAAAAAATGATCTAAAAACATAATTGAAATGTGCAAAAAAATTGTGAGAAAAAGCACATGATTCTGTTTCGTGACAATGTAACAGCTACCTTTAACGTACTCATATTCAATATTGCAATGGCAATTTGTAATACCTTCTTTTCAACGATGTCTCGCACCTGTTCGAGATCGCCATTTTTTATGCCCCACACTAACTCACTCATTTTTAATAATAATTAAAAACCGTTAATTGTAGTTTATTGAAACAGTATACTGCTGTGTACTTTTCATACAACTACTTTCCACTAATCCTATCTTTTTTAACTGTGGATCATTCAACCATTAAATTTGGTTAAATAGTGACTTCCCCTAGCATACGCAAAACATGTTACCAACACAAAGATCACGCTACTTCAAAAAAAATGATGAATTTGCCATTTTATCTGTAGACTGAAAAACTGACAATACTACAAGTATTTAAGAAGTTTCGTCAATCTGGTACCACAAAAATTATGTTTAATGTACGTACAATATCAAAGACTGCGCGTACACGCACATATGGGTTCGGGTGATCAGTAGTAAAAAAAGATGGAAATTGGCCGTTCCTAGGGAATTTGGTATTACTCGCCTGCCAAAGCCATGTTCTCACGTACAGATTGTGAATGGTGAGCCAATCAAGACCAAGGTTTAGAAAGAATAAGGTGAGGTGATTGGTTAACTCTGTTTAAATCCAATTCTGTTGAAACCGTTTGAAACAGTCAAAATTGGAATGACCAGTCTACAGCTATAGTTCGTTATGTTCAGGGTTTTTAGTTGGCTCGTAATCTTCTAGATCGCTCTAGTAGTTCAGGCGCGACATCTATCGCCAGTCGAACGGTGCAACCTGTATGCATGGTTTTCCTAGTGTCGAAGATTACCCGTAATTCTGCAGTTTCTGAGATAAAATCCATTGGAGCTCGTGATCGTAGCATAACGCGTGGAATTCGTCAGCCGTGGGAGAGTGCCCCCGAGGCGTTTAATGGATCCGACTATCGGTTGGTATCAACCGGAGCAGTTCGGCCCCGCGAAGGACTTGTGGCTGCACATTTGGGAGGCTGAGAAGGGACTCGACATCCTAACGCTGAAGAACGACAGCTCCTCGAGTACAATGGGGAACAAGGTCCAGCAGGATTACATATCCCTCGACTCGGTGAACAATCGTATCGGCGAAGAGCGATCTACCGTTCGTGGACAGCACAATACCTGCAATAGCTATTATAATCCGTCGCGCAGGAAAGGCGATAACCGCGCGAGCACCTACGGCATGAACTACAATTACGACGCTCTCGTCGGCGAATACGGCGGTTGTCCCTGGCGTCCGCCCAACAAAGTCTACTCCAAAGGAGTCGTCGGGTGAGTAGACACCCTCGACCTGCTTGCATCTTCCTTTGGGTCATGCCTTCTTTTTTATTCTTTCTACCATTCCTCTTCCCAACTTTACGCTCGTCTGGGGCCTCTGTCAACCGGCCGTATGGGGGCGCCCTTAGTGAGGTTAGGAATGTCACATGTTGACTTCTCTCAAGGACTTTCATCCTCTTTCTACTCAGGGACAAATTCAAGGACCCGCGCGTACTGAAAATGACTACGAGAATTTTGCTCTCGAATCGACCTTCATGATTTTCATAGACTTTCTATTCTCTCCATACACTGTATAATTTTTTCAATTTTGGGAATGGATTGGAAGACATCAACCACGTTTCATTCTCGCTGATAATAGATACAATATGTGATTTTGATATATTTACATTTCACTAATAATAACGAACTTGGTTACTGTTTATATTCTAATGCGGTTGAATGTTTTCTCTGCTGAATCTTTAAAAATATTATACTTTTATTAACTGCCGTGGCCTGGTACCAATATCAGAATACTTCTAAATGTTCCACATTTCAGTACAATTGTGCTCTTTGCAACAATATATTACCATTTATGTATACATTTTTTATACAACTTAAACATACTTTTATAATATTCACACAAAATTTCTTTTCTGTCCATATTGTTTACATCAATTTTTTTAAACATTTGGTATATAATATGTACATTACATAGTGATCAATAAAAGTCTTAATGCTTGAGAGAAGTTATAAGTAAAGTTGTATATTATTCAGATAATACAAAATATTTTATGAATATAAGAGTTACTGTTGATCTCAATGTGTTAAATCGTATTCCCAACTTTCTTTTCAATAAAAAAAAAATAGTGAACCATATATTGTTATATACGTATTTAAGTACAAGTGTTTTACATACGAGAGTCAACAGACATTATAAATATTGCAATATTGCTCTTTCTACAGATTGCATGAAGAAATAGAAGACTTTTTCACATACATGTGTCCCTCCAAAGAAGAGCATAGTTTACGTGTTCGTGTTGTACAGAGAATTGAACAAGTCATTTATGATCTCTGGCCCAATTCAAAAGTAGAAGTTTTTGGAAGTTTTCGTACTGGCCTTTATTTACCAACAAGGTATGTATGTATTTATTCTGTAATAGCTAGTACAGTTACATTATATTAATCTACATCCTTATGCTAATGATACCTTTAAGGAGACAATAGTATATTCGTTAAATTTTTATTTATTTGTATTATGACAGAAAACAGTAAATAATTTGCCAATTGGCAGTGATATGCATCTATGATTCATGTATGTTTCTATTTTATTTTCATTTACTTTTTTTATGTACAAATAAGGATACTATTTTGTTTATTGTTGTGAAACATCTCTTTATTTTATATGACTTACACTATTGTTTGTTTACTACCTTGCTGACTGCCAAAAATCAGATTTTGGGTTTCAGTAAATTTCACGAAGCTAGGCTATGATTCTATATTGTTTTTAGTTATTATTTTTTATGAAATTACATGAAACAAATCTAATGATTATTACTACATCATATTGAGCCAGATAATTCTTTTGTAGCAACTAATCATTTATATGTATTTTAAACAAATTACTCTTTTGGCAGTGACATTGATTTGGTCGTAATAGGAATGTGGACAAATCTTCCATTACGCACACTCGAGCGTGCACTATTGGATCAAAATATAGCTGAACCATCCTCGATAAAAGTCTTGGATAAGGCTAGCGTGCCAATTGTTAAGCTCACCGACAAGGAAACCGAGATCAAGGTGGACATCAGTTTCAATATGAACAACGGTGTTAAATCGGCGGAATTGATTAAGTCTTTTAAGCGGCGGTACCCTGTGCTGGACAAACTGGTCATGGTACTGAAACAATTCCTATTGCAGAGAGACCTTAATGAAGTGTTCACTGGTGGCATCTCTTCATACAGCCTTATTCTCATGACCATTAGTTTTTTGCAGGTAAGGATTATTTGTCAGATGTTTTTCACATAGAAAATCGTAAATTCGTGTTAAGAGTATGTTAAATCATATTATAAATAAACTCTAATATCTGGTTAAACCTTGAGTATGAAGACATATTAATTGTCATATACAATTTTGTTAAGTAATCTGATATTAGCTAGATATCTATAAATCTACCTTTCTGCTGTACTACTGTCTTACACTCGTACACGTGATATCTGATGTGTCAAAGAGTTTGAAATGAAGTTGCTTAATAGATAACACATGATAAACGAGAATGTTCTGTTTGTATCTATATCTGCGCATCAACCGAGTGTATTGTTATTTTTATGTTTCAGTTACATCCTAGACAGAACGCTTATTGCCCGAGCGCTAATTTGGGCGTATTGCTAATTGAATTTTTAGAACTCTATGGTAGAAAGTTCAATTACGTTAAAACAGGCATTAGAGTAAAGGACGGAGGTACTTACATATCTAAAGAAGAGGTAATGTGTTTTGTCTAATATTATTTCAAACAATAACATAATATATTCTATCTGATTCGGTAGCAATCGTTCAATCTGATATTGCATCAATAATCTGTAAGAAACTCATGACATACATATTTCGTTATTCTTAAGTTCAATAAGCTTACCTCGAAAACCTCAGTGTGAATATAATCAACATATCTTTTTTATTTGTACGTTTCTAATATTTCGACATTTTTATTTTTGGTTAAGTCCACAAGTTGTGATCACTTGGAAAGAATCGTATTACTCAATTTTATTTATCGGTATTAAATGACATTGCCCGCAATATACTTGGCAAATTTTGTCATCAGTTAGTTAATACTTCGATGACATTTAGGTTCAACGCGATATGATAGACGGACATCGACCTTCTTTACTCTGCATAGAGGATCCACTTACACCCGGTAACGATATAGGTCGCAGTAGTTATGGTGCTCTCTATGTAAAGGATGCCTTCGACTGGGCCTATTATGTTCTATCTCAGGCAGTCAGTCCTCTGAACATTCTGGTTAACGATGCGAATAAAGTGAGGTGAGGTTAATAGTCTTACGACAAGAATGTAGTAAAATTAACGCGATAGCCATACCCATAGCCAAAATAGGAACTTAGATCTCGCGACAATCTTAAGTCGCAACAATTATTTGAATAGACTTTTTATTCTTTAATCTAGTATATTGGGGAGAATAATTCGAGTGACGGACGAAGTAATAGAGTACCGGAAATGGATTAAGGAAACATTCCCACTGCCCCTTGGCGAGACGGACTCTCTTTCGAGCTCAACTGGTTCCGATGCATCAACACTCTCTGCTCCAGCTAGCGACACGGTAATTCCCCAGGATGTTGCATTACATTGGACTCCCATCGTAATTAGAATTTATTTCTTAGCCATACAATCTGACAGTTTGTCTAAACGATATTTATTAACATCCTACAAATATATGTTTCAGGACTCCGAGTGCAGTCGTGGCAATTCTCCCAATACCGGAGGTAAAGTTGACGATAGGAATAAAGATAGAAATATATACGAGAATCAACAGTCTCATCATCAACAGTGGAAAAAGTCATACAAGCCGCCCTCCCATGGTACGAACCGCCCAATTATTATTGGTAATATACTTATAACACTTCTCTTTTGTGCGATAATCAGATTTTACATGTGAAATCCTGCGAGGCACCAGTGTCCTTATCGCGTTCTCATCAGCCAATCGTAATCGTGTTCTTTCTACGCATCCGTTATTACACAATCGGTATGTTGTGTTAGTAGACAATACATTGGAGTCACGCGTACGGGGATTGCACATTATTGTTTGTAATTTACTGTAGTCTAACGTGAAACTAATGGTTAACTCGTTTTACTTTGAATTCCACAGTAAACCATCAGCACAGTTCGAGAGGAACCTATCAACGTGGAGTAAACAACAATACTGGTGGACCTAATAAAGGAAAGAGCAGCCAGCATCACAGTAGCAGTAGCAATAACAATAGCGGCAGCCAAAGTCCAAATTCAAGAGTGTTCACGATGAAACGTAAGAAGCAACATGTGACACACCGTGGCCCCGGTGATTGTGTACGGTGATGAAGTATGGGGGCTGGTGGTGTTCCTGCATATTAATCTTGTTCATTCGGTAACGAATGGCGATACGAGCACCAAATAGCAATTGGTGGTGTCGCAGTGTGAATAACCTTAGCAATACTAGGTACAGTTCAAATGTTAGATAATCGCTAATTTACTGCGATCGATGATGTTTTATAGAATTGTCTTACTCATCTTTTTTTTTGCCAAGCTAACACCGAGAATGTACGGGAGATTACCTTTTGAAGCATTTGACATTTAATGAATTATTTTATCATTGATCAGTGCGTGTGAAACATCGCTGTGAAATCGCACGCCAACCGTTATTTTTTTACTTCCCGAACAGGTAATCATCCAGATCATTGAATTTTTCTTTGTCTTTGAAATTAACGAGCTCGTGCAACATCGTGATATCGTCGATTGACCGTTTTCTTTTCCTTTTTTTCTGTTTTTAAAGTGTGTGTGTGAGTATCGGTACGCACGTCGAGTGAATAATTTTGTCCGAAATTTCAACCGTCATAGTTGTCTCGGCTATTATTCGTCTAGTATTATGCACTTATCTCGCCACCTTTAAATAGTGATTGTGTTCATAGAGTCACGCGCCAAAAATTGTACGAAACTCGTAATCCTAAATTCACATAGTAGTTATGCTATTCGTCATAGTACATCTCTCCTGGGGGTTTCACGATTAACGTAAGGCATACCACTTGTAGTTACGACAAAGACTTAGTTTTCTATATGAAACTATATTCTTATAATACGAGAGCATAAAAGAAAATTTGGTGATAATGGGACTTGCCCAATGTAAATATTGTAATATACTCATAACTGCTGAGATTTTGAAAAATAAGCATAACAGTTACCTAGTACATATTTTTATTTTGTGCGTGTCCGAACGAATATTTCATACGATAGTCTCGACGTATTGTTTAAATATGGATCCGATCCATATATATTTGGAAGATTTAATATTTTTTGTTTTGTAACATATGTAGTTTTCTAATAGCTTCAAAGTTATTTGTACAGATATAGCGATGTACCAGTAAATTTCCAACATCATGTGTAAATTTGTATGTAAGAGCAAGTCTGAATGTTTGTTCTCGCACGAATGAGCCTAATAGTAATTATTGCTGCTATATAACTTATTGTAATTTGTACAAACTTACGAGAGACTGTATACATAAATTTAAGCGGTCTTTGTGAGATATCACTTTATTTATATACAATACTGTATCATAATCTCAAGTACAAACATATAGTTCATTACGTTTCATAATAAAACAAAAAGCTCGAGCCTAAGCTTTTTCTAACATTTCTTCCCACACCTCTGTATATGTGAAACTATCATGGAAATAACTCGTCAAAAGTTATAATCTTGAATTTTATTCAATTGCAAGGACTGGTGTGGTGAAAATTGGAAAGGGTTCATGATTAAAGATTTGATTTTTGAAATATACAAATGGCATTTATTCAGTTGCCTTGATGCCATCCATATACACAATACTTATATTAAACATTTCTTTCAATGCATTGTTGATGCTACCATACATTTACACTATACATGGGACAGGAAGATTACTTGCGTGAGGTAAGACCAGTAATTGGGTTGACCTCTAGAATCTTCATACGCTCCAACTGAGCCAGTTGACGTTCCTTTTCGAATGTAACAGGTAGTGGAGGATACACTAAACATAGCATTCCATCATTTATTATTATCTTAAAAATATTCATTTTATCACATTTATATTACTGAACTTAATAAATGATTTTTTAACTAAAAGAAAAATGTTGATTAAGTTATGCAAGACAATTAAATACTATCATTTATTATTAGTGTGCAAACAAGAAAACTTACCAAACTTTTTCAGAAACATGAAGAGCCACAGAGCTCCACTAACACCCATCAAAACAACTGCAATGGAAGACTTCCACCTTCCAGTAGGAGCATTGATCTCAGCAAAGGTCTGACAAAAACTTGCACGGTACAATGCTTTCTTTTCTTCGATGGTGAGTTTTTTCCAATCACCCTTCTCTTTTTCTCTGAGAGCCTGAAATATATAAGTAAATGAGTCAGTGTCGCCTAAATGTAATCCGCTATCAGTAATTGAATTACTTGAATATCAGGAGTGTTTTCCTTGTAACGGATTGCAGGCATCGGGAAATCCACACGATCGATGTAAGATTCAGTTCCATTCATACCAAAACCAACAACCTCGCGGTTTCCGATGATGGTTTTACTTTCCGAGGAGATAGAGGCTCTTTGCATGTTGCAGGCACGCCGCAAGCAGGTGATTAGAATCCTGTTGTTCATCTTGACTGAAACAATAGGAATTGTTCAATAATGTTAACTGGCAATGTAACAAATGAATAACAAAGAATACATGATCGTTCAGGCGTCTAAAAGTCGTTTCGGTTTCAGCAGAAGACTATTATCTAATCGATAAGTCTGCTATAGAATTACGTTTTATAATTATGTCATTACATAAAATATCAATGACTATATAATCTTGAAACTATGAGACACAAGAATGTATGTAAATTACGCAGTTAAGGTTCTAATAATGTTTTAAATGGAAAAGTTTCGGGAGAGTACTTACTGGCCGCTGTGCAACCTTCACTCGAGAACACGGAGTAAAATGGCTGCTAGATACCAGCGTTTAATAGGTCAATGCTTATGTGTACTGACTACCGAGTTGGACAAGTTGAAAATGTTAAATTCAGTATAATAAATTAAAAAATTTAATTAAAATAACAAATGTAAAGTAGATATCTCTCACAATTTGAATTTCAGTAAAAATCTCATGTTAGTCTCAAAAAAAGATGTAAAGCCACATTTTGTTACGCGCTGAAAAGTTAGAATATCTATGAAAAACGCAATTTTATAATAGACGAATTACGCTTGAAAATAATTTAAAATAAAAATTTTAATTTGAATCAGAAAATAGAATTTTCTGTAATAATAAAAAAACAAATGATGGACAATCCAAAGTATTTTGTAAGACATGGAAAAGAGCCTTAATGTAAAAAATATATAGCTTTTGGAAAACGTATAACAACAAACTGCTAACTTCAGGCAGGTCTGGTTCTCTTTCACGCGAACGGCGAACACGGCAAGGTACGGGTTTTCGTAAATGTGAATTGTATTCATTTTAGGGCTATTTAATGTAAGAGAAAACTATACACTACGTATTGTCGAATATTTCGTAATTTATCTAAGCCGTGTATTGTTTTCTGTGGATGCTTTTTCCTCATGTTGTTGGTGATGGATTTTCATCGCGAAGTGGACATGTAATGTGATGTTCCAGACACCGACTATTATCCACTTATTATAATTTCGTTAATACAGCCGTTTACTTGTGTTTTTTTTTACTAGATCTCGAAACCCTTGATTCATGAGCTATTCCAAATTGTAATTTTCATAAGTCTGACTGCAGAAACGAATGTAAACAACTTCCTAACCTTTGTAATTTGACACGAGTGCTGTTGAATATATCATTAAAAGTGAATTTTTATGAATAAAAGATTGGAAGGAATACTAATGTTTAACATCATTACACAGTGCACACGCTTTAAAAATTATACAGTAAAATAACATTAACTGTCTCGTATGATACTTTTTTTAAGATTATGTACATTATCTGCTTACATTCTTACTTATTGTCTTTATGTTATAGATGTTTACATCAAGCGCCAAAATTATGAAAAGCGGTGGCGCTGAGCCCGATCAATTCGAGGCTAGCATCTCCCAGGCTCTTCTCGAGCTTGAGATGAACAGTGATCTCAAGTCCCAGCTTAGGGAGCTTTATATCACTAAGGCCAGGGAAATTGAAACTAACAATAAGAAGGTAAGTTTTAAGATAAGTTAGTTCATGCATTCAGTACAATACATTGAAGCAGTTTTGTATTTTCTGAGTAGTATATTTATCTGTATGTAATTTCTTACAACAGTTCCTAGAAAGAAATTTGTATTTTTTTACAGTCCATCATCATCTATGTTCCAATGCCAAAGCTGAAGGCTTTCCAAAAGATTCAGACCAGGCTAGTACGAGAATTGGAGAAGAAATTCTCTGGCAAGCATGTTATGTTTGTTGGTGAAAGGAAAATTCTTCCTAAGCCCACCCGTAAGACCCGCACCAAGAACAAGCAGAAGAGGCCAAGGAGGTATGGAAATACCATTCATTTTTATAATTTTTTTTTGAACAAAATATTTTTCAAAGAAAGTAAATGTTATCTTCTTGTAGCCGTACCCTTACTGCTGTATATGATGCTCTTTTGGAGGACCTTGTATATCCAGTAGAAATCGTTGGAAAGCGTATTCGTGTTAAGCTGGATGGTTCTCAGCTGATTAAAGTTCATCTTGACAAAACTGAGCAAACAAATATTGAGCACAAGGTAATTATAACTGGCAATCATCATTCATGAATCTTTGGTGTTTTAGCAATTTTTTCGAAACTGAAACTGTCATTTTGGTTGTTTACAGGTCGACACCTTCGCTTCTGTCTACAAGAAACTCACGGGTCGCGACGTGACATTTGAATTCCCTGAATCCTACGTGTAATTTACACTTTAATAAAAATAATTAAAAGTGTATTGGTATTTAATCTCTGTTTCAATATCCTTTCTCCACAGTACGATGTTTTGTAGCATGATTTAAAAAATACTCTTAATTTCGCTGTAGTAGCAATAACGGTTACTTTGCACTTTACTTACGTAATTAATTTTAATTCAATCAAAAGAATAAATTACGACAAGAAATAATCGCAAAGAATAAATCACATGCCGTATGCGAAGCATTTTTATTGAAACTCAGACGTATGGACATAGAGATACATAAGCTTTGTAAATATATTATAAAATTATAGAAACTTTGATCGTATATGTACAACGTTACAATAGTGTAAAAAATGAAGGCACGATGGACGTAGGCTTAAGATCTTATGCAAGTAACAGAATTCAAAACTTTACAAAGTAATACTATAAAGGTGTTTTCTCATAGTGGCAATCTTCATTCCACGTACAATATTATCGTTTTGTACTAATCCCTTACACGTATTGGTACAACTATCATACAAAATACAATAAACGCGAGGAAGCTTAGCGTACAAAATATTGGTTCTGTTCATTTCGTCGCTCAAAAAAAGTTGACATCACTCCATGGCGCGGATGTTTATATGAAAAATTACATTTGTTTGCCAGCAACTGAATGTCATGAAATAAATCTTTGCCATATTAAAATTAGGTGAATTTATCAAAGAAATATTAAATTATACATAAACTAATCCTCCATCCTATAAAAATCACGTTTTCAAAATTAGCAAGCAATATATCAAATGACCTTGATTAGATTCTTCTTTTTTATTTTATATGTACGGCAGATAAGCAGGTATAAATCAAATAATATAACGGATAATTGTAATGAATATATAAATAACTTCTTTCTCTTTCAATAAATATACGGATGTCCTGTTTAACTGTACACGGAATTACTAAGATCTCTATGCGTCCGGGCTGATTAATTACGTAATTGAATTAAATGTATCAGAGTATATTAATAAGACATTCTAGTATTGTATATTTATAACAAACGATTTTTAACAGGAGCTTATGCAGTTTGTGACATATAGGGATGTTAACAGTTGGTGATAGCATGGTGTTCTTGTTTTTTTTCGCACAGGTTTCTTCGTTTATAATGAGAAGATGACGAATGGTAAATTTCATTTAACATTTTACATAAATTAAAACATATTTGCAAACAATGCAGTAATTGCGCTACTTTATGCTACTCCCTACTGTTGCAGACTATCATGCCTATTATCGGAATATTATTTCATGATGAAAAGGTCTTTATAAAGAGATAAAAATAGTTGATTTACAGTTATGTTCTGATTGATATGTATTTCTGTACCTTACTGTGGTTGTATCAACGTTAATAATCGCAGAAAATTATTAAATTTGTAGTCATGATTAATTTCCCCTTAATATTATTAACCCGGGAGTAGGCCTGTAGGATGACTGAGGCACCCCAACTCAATACTTTTCAAATGGAAAACAAAGTTGCGCGACCGTTCCCGAATTAAGGAATGTTAAATGCGTAATTTGCAAATAAACATGATAGAAGAATTAACGTGTACTATAATATTGTTCAGCAATCTTACATGGCATAGTAATTTTACGTTCACAATAATATATACCTAATAAATTATTCGATTAAAGTATGATTGTGGAACAAAGAAAAGCCAAAATCAGTCACACTCACAACGCCATGGAACATTTGCTGAATGGTAAATTTGGAAACTGATTTTAAACTTGGATCATAAATTTATGTCTTATTTTAACGTAATACCCTAATTTTACTTTCAAATTTTAAACTATCGATTACAAAACTTAGCGCAATAAGCTCAAAGTTATTTATTGAATTGAAATTTCAAAAGTTGGAAAATTTTTAAATCATGATCTTTATTAGAGGAACTGATACGAAGTAACCTGGTATTAAAAAAAATTTGTGTGATGCTCTAGCAAAAAATTGCTTAGCAGGATAAGCTCGTATTTCTGTTGTATTTCATAAAGATATTGGTAGTTAGATTTACTAGAACAGTACTTATCGACCATATTTTCCAAAGGGTGATGCAATTATATTCATTAACACAATGTATTGTTAAAAATAGGAAACCGGTCAAAATTAGTCATAATGCGAATGGTATTGATACAATAATAGATTAATAAGACAATTTACATGCAAAACTAAGTTAAATAACAAACATATTATTAACATTCGAAGAAAGGTAATTCTGGACTGTTTACAACAAAGCTTTACGTTTATTGAGGAAAATCGTTCAATACTTGATGCATATATATTTCTATCGAGAGAAGTATAAATTAAATAAACGTGTAACATTTTTATGAAAATTACAATAAGGAATATTTATTACTAAAAGAATGATTCACTGACAATGCTTGTCGAGAAAAGCCCAAAAATCATAATAATACAATCTGACACTCTAACTTTAAATCCTGATTTAAGAGTAATGAATATGCTTTACCCACAGAAAAGAATGTGCTATTCAACAATGCGTATACGAAATTCTAAAATGTATCACAAAAACTTGCTACTTTCATTATACATGCGGCACTAGAATACAAGAACACTAATAACTTTTCTACCATTTCTATTTATACAAGATGCGTTGCACCCATTTTTTAATATTGCAAATTTTGTTTAAGTGTCAGAACCCAAACAGGAAGGAAGAATCATCATAATATAAATATCAAATAAATAAAAATTTCTATATAAATAGATAAGGAGATAGTCTGGTTTGTGTTGTATGAAAATTATGTCTTGCTTCAAACCCAGTGATAAATCAAACTCTCTTAGTATTCCTTATATCATGCAGGCAATAGTATTCATTCATATCACAATGAAGGTTTTTTGTTTAACTAATTGCAAATTATATCAAAATATGTGCTTGTGCAAGTTACTCTCTTCGCCTTTGGTTTAACTTTACACAATAATGTCAGCAATGCCCAAATGCGACTTTTGTTATGCGATATACTGATTATGCAAACAAAACATTACAAGAAACAATGATCTGGAACAATCGATATCCATTACTTGATTATAAAAAATAGCTCTGATTGACGTCATGTATTTAGAGAATGTAAGCCCATAATCACGTGTTATTATGCATTGAACCATATATCAGTTCAAAAATCGGTTTTTGAGAAAGTTTTATGAACGAATAAAAATAGGTTCGCGGAAAAGAAAATATCTTTGGTTCACACAATGACTGAATAAATTACGTTGCATCAGAACAAGTTCTAAATAATAACATTCGTACCGACAATTTCTTGTACAAGGATAATGGAATCAATAATTTTTTTATATAAATACTTCCCAATAGGAGGTGTACTGCGCATAGTACATAACAACATATACTAGAAAGTGAAATCATCATTTGGAAAAAAACGAGTTGTCAAACTTCTCATTTAACGTATATTCTTCTTCAGTGCTATGTGTACTGTAAATGTTCAATATTGTAACGTTATTGCCATCGAAATAGTTGCCGTTTAAGTGTTGAATGTAGAAACAGTATAAGTTACAACACGAGAGTGGAACAAACCGTTAATTATTTACGTACATGTAAATAATGACTTAATCAATAAGAAAGGATTCCCTTTCTGCTATACATCCGTTTGCCTATACCTCGAGGCAATGTTTAACAATGACGTGGTACAACTGCCAATGTTAATAGTACACTTATTACTCTTAGCTCAATGGCGATCGTACCTCTTTTAAAACCTAAGAAGACACTGCGATCAGAGAATAGAACCTTTGACTCCGCACGTAGCCTTACTTATTCAGCACCTATCGCTTGCTATTTAATTGGAATGACAGTAGGAAAGCAAGTGTACTTAATGGCTAATATAAGAAGAGAAATGCTTCACATCTCTGACCTTATTCATCCCTGAGTACCCAATCGTCCGGTTTATACATAACGTAACTAACCATCTTACTAGCATTTGCGTAACCTTGTAATACGGGTGGTTGCTCTTGAACAATACTATCGTTAACTGGTACATCTGTATGACAATCCTGGAGGTCATACGGAAGTTGATTCAGCACTGAATTGAGTCAACATGTGACAACGTTGTTCGAGACGTTCCACATTGGCCATGAGATACGTATTTTCAAGGTATAAATCCTTAGCAAGTAGATCGGCTCTAGCTAATTTGTCACTCTGGGAACATAATTGCATAAAAAGATATTTTAATACATTCTAGTTAAATGCAGAAGTTTGGAAATTAGCACAACATAGAATTGTATAATAGCATATAGCATATGGTGTTACATACTTGATCCTTGTACGCTTGAATCTGCTGGTGCAACTTCTCTTGTGTGCTGCGAAGGACAAATTGTAAATCCATTAGCTCCTTTCCATTTTGTTTCCAAGTTTCTGAAACAGTAACTGATATAAACATCGGAAGAAGATGATAGATGCAACATTTTTATTCAAGCAAAATAGGAATATTGACGTACGATGCAATATTCGTTCAGTATGTTTTTGTTGTTGCTTCAACGAGTTTTGCAGGTGTTTACATTTTTGTTCTTGTGCCTGTAATCGTGTATTTAAAGTTTGCAGTACATTTATGTCAATCCTGCATGCCTGTTCCCCAGCATTAATTTGAGGACAATAACATGTTACAGTTCTTATATTCTGCAAATGTAGTATTTCTTGCATTAGCATTTCTTTCTGCTTTATCAAAGAATTGCACTCGGCGTCAATGTTCACTTTTTTCTGATGCAATCGACGTAACTCGTCTCTGTGTACTTTGCAAAGTTCCTCTGCGGAGGAGTACGTCTCAATTTGATGACAAGTGCAGCCGTGGAGGCAGGATGTGAGTCTAGTAGTCGTGCGCGACACCGTTAAGCCAGTGCTTGGTATAGTTGTGTGCAACGTATGATTTAATTTAAATGAATCGATCAGTCTATTGTCATCTATAACGCTCTGCGTTGGCTTTGGAAGTAATTGCGAGGGTGATGGAAGACTGACGATGTTCGGCATAACTTTTGTATATTCCTTAGAATAGGGCACTAACGGGATGTGATTTGGTGTATCGTTGGTTCTCGATATAAGATCTAAATCCTCATCTGGAAACTGCGTAGAAAAGTCGGAGTGCGCTGATTGCTTTTCTTTTCTTATTTTCTCATGTAGCTCTTGGATTTCTTTATCTTTTTGATGCATCTCATCTTCTGCTTGCACTTTCCATTTTTCAAATTCCTCTTCGAGATCAGTATACTGAAGACAAATAGCATGTAAGAGTTTTAAATAAGGTTAGCTATTTGTTTATATCTTTGTGATAGTACGTAACTCTAAAAAATATGATAAGAGAAAATAATAAATTAATTACCTGCTGTTCAAGATTGAACCTTTCTTCTATTGGTGATAGCCTGCCATCGTTTCGACCTTTGTCTCCCGTGCCAAACTGTTCTTCGTATTCAGCCATTTTTGCTATTAATTCAGAAAATTTCTCGTCGCTGACTTTCTGTTCTTGTTCGAAAAGCTGCCTTTCTTCTTCGAGTTTATTGCCCCAATAATCTTCGCAATGTTCATATTCGGTTCTTATCAATTCCAAGCTTCTTTCCAATTCGGCGCATCTTTCCAATAACTGTTTTTTCTCGTTAGCATGTTTAATCTCTTGCTGTTGAAGTTGTTGATTCATTCTATCTATATTTTTAACATATTCCTGTCCAATAGCGTCAGATCTGTCATTACAAGTCTGTGTTAAATTAAAAGAAATAATTGCTCTATCCGTTTCAACTTTCGATTGATCCGCAACAGGTTCCTCTTTACGCGGTGGGTAATCTCGAAGACTAGTCATTTTGTTCTTAGAAGCGCTCTTTATATCCAAATTATTGAAGTTCCTGTCAATATTGTGTATCATATCGTCGCTATTAGACATCCTCTTGCCAAGTCTCAATTTATCATTTTTATTTATCACTAAATCCCGTAACGATTCACTTGTACGTTCCTCGCATTCTGCTTCAAGTTCATTTGCAAGGCTTTTTGTGGATTCCGCTTCTTTCACTGAACACTAAAAACAATACATTTTATTGTATCACATACAAGTTTATTCTGTTATAAATCCAAGAACTGTATCATTGATATGCTTACGCTTTCGTATTTTTTTAACAATCTTTCTAACTCTGCTATTTTGGCATTCAGGGCCTCATGACTTTGACCTGCAAATACACGTTTAACATTTTACATATTTAACAAGTGGATTATTTTTCATATTAAAAAATAACAAATAACGTTTTCATATAGATTACCTTCGTTATCTTCTGCTATCAAAGTCTTGACGGGCGAAGATGACGTTACCGCATCCCTATAACACAATTATACGTTTTTTCTTCAATTCTGTAAGACTATATAAAATCTAGATAATAACTGATTACCTGGTATTTTTAATACTGTGATCACGAGCCTTCAGCAATTCCAATTCGGATGCAAGTTCATCGTTTTGATCCCTCAAAAGTGATACATCTGATTGGAGTCTTTGTATGCGATCAATTAAAGAAATGACTTGTTCGTTTTCTCTTGCCTCAACGTTCTCAACCTGATAACAAGTTTTTCATTAATTTCAACTACAGGCGTACTAAATTGTTTTAATATATCGTACCACATCATGCTCTGCTGCTAACGTTTGGATTTGTAATTGCAGTTGATTATTAGAGACTTTCAGACTAGAAACTTGATCAGAAAGGTTTTGGTTTTCGACTTCTAGAGTTTGGTTTTCCTGTAAGACATTTGTAAGTTCGCTTTTTAATCTTTGATCTTCCTGCTGTAGGGTTTGCAATCGTTCATCCATCAACTTCAAGGTCATAACATTCGCTTCGCGTTCAGAGCGCAACTGCTTCGACAATTCTTTAGTCTCTTCGGCGTGTTTTAATTCTAGTTGTTTTAATTGATATCGACTTGATGTTTCTAGTCGTACATGATGCTCGTCAATTTCCTGGGCCAACAGATTTGCTCGCTCGTTAGCTTCTGTTATGTCAATGCGCAGTTTGTCTCTTTCGCCGCTGAGGTGTTCTACCAATGTGCTGTAAAATTAAGTACACCTTCAAACTAGAATATATTTTAAATCAAGCATGACTCTATATCACTTTCGAGTGTAGAATCAAGAAAATGTATGGCATATGATTAATAGAACTTACTTTAAACTTCGAACTTCCTCTTGATAAATTACAAGGGTAGCCTTCAGCAAACTAACGTGCGTTCCCATGACTCTATTGTCGGATTCATCACGAAGATTTTTAAGTTCTTCACAGAGAACATTTGTTAGTTCAGTGAGACTAACGTCTGGACTAGTAAACCCTAAATCTGATAGCAGAGTTGTTGCTTCATGTACACCGGCAACTTCCCACATATCAATGACGATGCTGCTCCGTACATAACTGTTATATTTAAGACTTACAAGTTAGATTGTATATAATTTTTTTTCTATTAAATAGTGTTGATAGGATGATTATACTTTACCCAGTCTGATGAGGACCAATCATTTGTACACTTTCTTTCTCCGAGTCTTGTTTAAGCATATTATTATCAGATCCATCGCTCCATCCTGGACTCAATTGTTCCTGCAAGGCTTTTTCGTTGTGAAACAACAGCGAAAAATCGTCAAAACTTATTTGACCGTCGCGATCTATATCTAGTCTTTCAAAGATTTGCTGAATTGTCTAAACGAAGACATTCGATTAATTCACTGTTGTACAATTAATAATATACCATGTATCTATCTTCTAAATAATAACCTGTCTAGATAGTGTTGGAATTCCAATACATTGCGATATAACACATAATTCAGAATGATCGGTATTGCCATCAATATTAGAATTGAGCTTACTCCATAAATCACGCAGCCTTTGTTCATCCAAATTAATATCTATAATTCAAATTTTTAATTTTAGCAGCTTTAGTTTATATTTTACCAGCAATATTCTATTATAAAATTCATATTACCTAAGCTTGCATGTTGATAATCTACCATATCAGACTTTTGTTCTTTTGACTTTGTTGTACGTCCATATTTTTTAGCTGTTAGATTCGGTGCATTAAGAGTTTGTAGTGAGTCATTAACAAACTCTTTTTCAGAATAGTTAGAAACTCCCTCTTGTGATTTACCTAACAAAGCTAGCAAGCCATCCCGGAATTCAAGGAAAGACACAGATTTCCTAACTGGAGTTCGTTCCAGAAGACAAGATATCAATTCTTTACCACGTTCCTCCAATTGCAATTTATCACAGAGTGAACGTAAGCCATTCTCATCTAATGACGTTTCTCCTTCACTCAAACAGCTTTCAAACACAGCTAGAAGCTGCTGCTCATATGGATCGTTGCATCCTCCCTCCATTGCATTATTCTGACTTTCTTCAAGGTCCCTGCTCTCTGGATTTACACTGTCAACCTAAAATGATATGGTCACAACAAAAAATATCTATAGAGTAAATATAACAAAGAAGATAAATTATTAGAGCAATACCAATGATATTAATAGTGTTATATAACAGTTAGTATCAAATGCAAAAGAATAGAGTTTGATGTATCAGTGCAAACTAAGCCAATTGTATATTAAATAAAATAATTAAAATATATGATCTACCATCCATCAAAGATGTATGTTTATTAGATTTTTGCTGGATGCAATATAATATTATAAGTGATACTTTTATAGATTCTATAATTACTACAAGAGAGTACTTGATAATTATCACAATAATATAGAGATTGTTCTAAGAAAACCTTGAATTACATTGGACTCCTAATGTCAATTCTAAAATTTCACATACTTGAATACACGAGAATACCTATCTGTTCTAACATGGAAAAATATATGATACAATAATGTTAGAATAACAAAACATATATATCAATGATTAATTCAGATGAAAGAATAGTGTAAAGCCAGAGAATTCGTTTATTTGGATAAATATGTAAGGTCATTGCTAAGGTCATTAGGTGATGGTCAAGAACAAATTCAAAATCACTACCATTTCTAGTAGTTGTCACTTGTTAACAACGGACACAGAATTCACGCTATGACTTTACATATTTTATTTATAGACATAGAATATATATAATTAAATTAAGGACCACAGTCGCACTCGCGCATGCATTTAACGAGAATGTGTTATAACGGCGACTTACAGTATAATCCACTATCATAACTTTATAGTGATTGGCAATAGAATTCACGTCTGTATAACGTATCCGTAGGTACGAATAAACGGTAATGGTCAATTGCCCAAAAATTTGTTCTTATCTAATCGTGTTTGCAAACGATGATAGCGCATACAGCTGGCGTCTCGGTCAATCACTATTATGGTTTAACTGATACAGGATTTATAATAGAGCTTACCTGCCGTATGATACCTAGGAGGGATGTTAGCCGCGTCTAGGGAATCTGAATTATTATTGAAGCGGAATGGTAGATTGCGAATACTGCACTAATGGGGGATCGATAGTCAATAATTATTATAATTTCTTGTAAAAAAATCGTTACTTCTTGTTTGGCTCGTCGTTGGCAGTTCAAGAGCAATCAGCTGATTTTACGAGCGAGACGTATCCATGGTACACTAGAGAAGGTTGTTGTACATCAATGTATGCGAATTTTCCATGCTGGGAAAATATTCCCGGATTAATTCAATTAGCAACTCGCTATTTTTAATTTTACAGCATATAAAGACAATTTCGTATATTCGTTCACAGATTACGCATGATTTGCCGGATCTGCGTCACTTGATTTGTCGATAGAATTGAAACGCCCTAAAAATGTTCTTGCGGTTTCAAATGCTTTGGGTACTATATAGGTGTGTTCAAAACTGAACCGACAGCAATCAGAGCAACGTTGTGTCTCTGTTTATTGAATGCATTCGATCGAGACACAACGATGTTCTCAACGCTGTCAGCTCATTTTTGACCACACCTTATAATGCTTCAAAGCACTTAAAACTGCAAGAACGAACAGGCATATTAATTGTTGGAACACTGATTGAGGTAAAAGTGATAATATGTTCTTATTGGTAATTAAAACTCTTTTACACGTTTCAAAGTGTTTTTTAAATGTTTCACATTAATCTAACAAGGAAGCAAATTAGGAGAGTGGACAATGTTGACCAAGAAATGTGGTTTTGTTGGATACAGTACCCTAAAGTTTAAACATTAGTATAGAGAATCACCACGTTAGCAGCACCTGTTCTTTTTCACAAGAAGCATAACTCCAATCTATAAAGTTCTGCTATCAATCGGAAGAAAGATCGAGTAAAAGGTGAAGCAGTAGTTCTTCGGCAAAATGGCATCGCTTTGTGGTAGAGCCGTTCTTCAAGCTTCCCGTCGTTCAATTGTATACGCTCAAGCGAGATGCAAATGTAAATACCATAAGTGTATTTTCACCTAGTTATCGAAGTACATGGAGACTGTATTTCGACGATTTTAACAATTAATTACGTAACGTGTCTGCCTCTATTGAAAATTCGTCTGTTACATTTTAAGAATGTTGCCACCGTTACGAATTTTTTAACTTACAAGATATTCTTTAATTTATAGCATACGAGATGCCAGATCCTATTGAACATGCTACTGGTCTCGAGAAGCGTCAGCTACTCGCTGAAGCTGCCGGCAACGACGTAAGTTTTATCAGATATTTCACAGCATATACTGTACTTTACTGCTGCTCCCATATTAAGTTTAATTTTCAATGTTTTGAGATTTATCAGCAAATTGATCTTTGTTTTGTCAATGTCTTATTGAACTATTTTTACAATTTTCAAAGAATCTTTATTTATGAATCAATGAATTGGGTAATGCATATATGTCTGGATTACTGCAGTTCTCCATCACTGCAGTTTTAGGACAATTCTTAGATTTTGTTGTATTACTAAAACAAGTAGTAATACTTTTATAAATTTGATATCAGTATATTTTTGTATATTTTGAAATCTATAGCATAAATTGTCTTAATGACATAATTTCATTTTCAGTTAGTTTAATATATATTCAATCATCATAATATATAGTGCATTGATTTGGGATTACAAGTAATATCCTATGCGTTGTTAATATATTTAATTATAAATGAGGAATTGTAAAGATTCTTTTAATAATGCCATATTTGCTATAGGATCCATTCAATATCAAACCAATCAAGCGTGGACCTAGTACAAAGGACTGTCCAACTTTAGTACCCAGTGCATTTGACAGTCGTATCGTTGGATGTGTATGTGAAGATGAAGCTACCCATGTTAACTGGATGTGGTTGCACCAAGGCAGTCCCCGTCGCTGCGAATGTGGACATTGGTTCAAGCTTGTCTACAAAGCCCCCTTATAAACTTAATTGATGATACGTTAGTCGATCGTTTGTAACATCTATATAGAGTCAACATTACATTACATACTCGTGGATACTGGCTTTCTTTATCATCTATCCAGAAAAGAATGAACTATCACTAATCAGAGTAAATTATCTAGTACACAGGTATGCAACATCCTAAAATACATGTATTACTTGTATTCGTTTTGATGTACATATGATTTCCCAATAAATAAAATGAAACTTGCATGCCAGTGACACAAAAATACTTCTAATTTGTAATCTAATTTGTAAAAATTCTTTTTCCGCATTAGAATTGTACAATCTAATGAACGTCATTTGTGGCTCCATATAAAACGTCTTTCTGAACGCAGTTGTAAGCAAACAGTTATCTGTGATAAGAACCGTCAGATGGCAGCATCATCAGCCAATCAAGAAAACACTCCGTGCTGACCTATGTGAAGTTAGCCCTACAACTTTGACTTAACAAATTTTTGACTACACCATTATTTTGGTGGTTTTTTGGTGG
>JARQST010000321.1:439170-473091 GCA_030142225.1 Pachycephus smyrnensis | reverse complement strand
CCACCAAAAAACCACCAAAATAATGGTGTAGTCAAAAATTTGTTAAGTCAAAGTTGTAGGGCTAACTTCACATAGGTTCCGTGCTGTATTCTCTGAGGAAGAGACCGCAGTCAATATCCATTGCATTGGTAAGACTGCGCCTTGGTACATATATAGCCTACTGAAAGTGACGTTCGTTTGACTTGATTGTATTAATGACAGTAAATAATTGTGATTTGATTGTGTGTAAATAGGAATAGAGCCAGTGATTGTAGGATCGTCGACATAGCCGTGCGTAGATTCTACGCTCTTTATCTTCACGTCGATCGAAACGCATAAATCGACGGGAGAGCACTCTCGGGGATCCACAGGGAAGAAAGAAGTTGCTGTAATGGCCGCCGTGTCATGAAATGAAGGTGCCTAGCCAGTTTTGCGCTTCCACCATGGAGGATAACTCCAGCTCTCCCTCGCAAAATCACAACGGACAGCTATCTGCTGGAGCGAACGTGTCCCTCGCGAATAACAAGCACCAGGGTAGTGATAACGGCGCTGCTGGAGGTGCCGGAGGTGGTGGCGGTGGTGGAGGTAGTGGAGGTAGCGGAGGCAGCGCCGGGGACGAGCGACCACAATATTCCATGCCTGGAATTCTTCACTTCATTCAACACGAATGGGCTCGCTTCGAACTCGAGAGGTCTCAGTGGGAGCTGGACAGGGCAGAGTTTCAGGTGTGCTACACATCCATCCTGTCTCACCTTTATGTAGCTTCCTTACAGATCACTGCAGGACTCTGTTGAAACCAGATCGCAGCCAATGACCTAATGGTTTCCTTCGCCAGATTTTGCATGTATATTTATTGTATTTCAGTTGGAGTATATTGCAGATAATGCACATCTTAATATAAATCTATATCTTAAGGCTTTATAATTATGCATAGGATGTGACACTGCTTTGTCATTTCATAGATTTTTCACTGCATAATTCTTGGATTCCTTATATTTGCCACAACAGATCTTTTGTATAAATATATATTTTTGGTTTAAATTTAGGAATACACATGCTAATTCAGTATTGTGAAAGTATTATCTTTATTCAAGATACATGCTTGACATTTGGTTTTGCAATCAGGCTATATCATTATCCTTTTAGCAGTGTATTCGAGAAAGGCATGGCATCTTGAACCAATTATACGAACACAGTTTTATGTTAATTATAGATATTTTAATGCTTATTTATAATTAGTTATAAAAATTAACTTTCTGACATATTACAAAGATGTTACTCCAAAATATATGGTGTACTCACTATAAGAACACCATATATCATGATTCATTACATAGAGGTACAACCATATGGTTGGAATCTAAGATACTTAGAAACTCTGTTTATGAAGGTAAATTGACTGTAATTGGCACAAAGAATTAGATAGTGAGATATATTAGTACGTCTACTATAGTGTAATGTATATGTATATAATATTATGAATATAATATACTTTATACACACAATCAATATAAATAACATATCTTTGTTTATATTGATCTTGTTATTATGCAATAGAATTACACTTCATATTTTTTTAATGTTATTCCTAAGAGAATTGCTAAATCAACTTCAAATTATTTTGAATGTACCTAATAATGTTACAGTAATAACATTTGATCTAAAGGATGTAGCATTTCATGTTTTATGTACATAATACATATGCATTATATATTTGTATATCTTTATTAACACAACCATGTCAATGTTTTGGTGTCGTAGGCCAGAATAGCTTTTTTGCAAGGAGAAAGGAAGGGACAAGAGAATTTGAAGAACGACTTAGTGAGACGGATAAAGATGCTGGAATATGCACTAAAACAAGAAAGGTGAATATAGATTTATTTTAATCCAACTTTTTTCTGACTTTTTGACTTGAATTGATCATTATCTTACTAATTGAGGATCAATGATATGAAGTAAGTTAAGCAAGTTAGTTTTGCTAACTGCATTGCAAAAGAAGTACTTCAGTATTATTTGTGACAGTAGTTTTGATATTCAGCTGTTTTATTTAGTATTGATTTAAAATAAGCGCAAAGTATTATATGCTTAAATGAAAGGGGTGTAAAACACTATAGCTTTTCTAAACAGGTCGCTTGAGATATATACATTTCAAAACTAGTTTAAAGAAGAAGTACTGTTGAATACAAATGAATTTGGCCACCATATCTTTATTCTAAATAATAGAACGCCATTGTACATCGAACGTATAACACGTTATTCCGATGTCTGCAGGGCAAAGTACCACAAATTAAAATATGGTACCGACCTGGTAGTTCAAGGGGATGTCAAACCACCTATCTACGAAGAAAGTAGTTCCTGTGGTGGTTCTGATGGAGGTGGTGGTGATGGGGAAGCAGTTAGTAATATCAGCTGGAGGCAGGGTCGACAGCTTTTAAGACAGTGAGTAAAAAGGAACGAATTATTTGCCTTAAAAAAAGGGGGGCTGCTTATGTTACTTATCATTCGCCTGTAAGATGATTTTGTCATCGTATCTATGAAAAAATATTTAATGTGTCTAAGTCTATTTTTAGTCAGTATTTCGATTATTTCACATGTCTTTGGAAATTAATACCAAAATCGAGTAAGAATAAATAACTATAGATATTTCTTTATAAAATGTTCAAACCATCGTGGCGATACATAGCTACAGGATGGCCTCGTTTCTTTTAGGTACTTGCAAGAAATTGGGTACACCGATACTATTATAGATGTCCGATCAAACAGAGTACGATCACTACTTGGTTTAAATAATAACACAGATTCAGATGATCTGAATACTCCAGCGCTCAATGGAAATGAATCTTCGAATAAGCGAGCCAGTGAGAACCAGGGTCGACGAATTCCAGCCAAAAAGGTAGAGGTAAATAATGATTCCTAATTGCTTCCTTGCAACAGGGGGATAATAACAAGCTACAGAACAAATTTTAGCATCAAAATACCAGTTTTCTATTTAGATACGAGATTCATTAAATAAGGTAGTCAGTCAGTATTACATAATGGTAGTTGTAAATTGATGTACACTGCTTTGGCATAATAGTCACACGAGATGGACACGATATTAGACGAATTTAAATTCTTCGGAAATTGAAGTATAGTAAATTATAATAAATATTGATCTAGCAACAGCCATCGTCTATTGCCGAAGCAATGGTTCTTGATACTGAAGCAGCTGTGATGGCGAATTTCGAGTTCCTAGCTCAAGCCGATATTGATATGGAGGAAGAAGAAGGCGATGTAGAAGAGGAACTCTATGACGCAAGTTCAGGATCCAAGCCAAATAAGGTAAATACTGATACCTAATTCCTTGATGTATCAAAAATTTAAATGATTATTTTTCTCTTTCATGAAACATATTCAGCCCATATTACTAACCGAGGACGTTGACGCTGAAGCGGAAGAAGTATTAAACGAATTGAATCGTCTCACAGAGACTGAGGAATCACTGCCCGGTATGATCTTACGTAAAAATTTGGAAAACAAGGGAGAATGTTATTAATATCAGTTCACATCAGTTTTGTCACTTTATAATATTTGACGTTTAGTAGGGAACTTGTCTGAAATCGTTTTTACTTTTTAGAAATTTGCAAATTAATTAGGTCCATTTACTAGAAAAATATACTATCCTTCAATTTGAATACTGAACGTTCATTCCTTGTTTTATGTAAGTGATAAGCCAAGTTTTAATGAAGTCCATACCTTACGTTTACAGGTTCTATGCATAGAGGTTTACAGTCCGATCTACGACGTCCTTGCGAGGAAACCGATTCCACATTGGGTTTAGGGGAATTAGCGCAATTGACAGTCAACAATGATGCAGAAGTAGCGTATGACGTGAGTTTCCCTAGAAACCCTTCAAACCCATCGATTCCTAGTCTATAGTCTTCTTTCTCATAATACGAAATCGTAAGCTTTCATAGAGAAGAAATATTAATCAAATATACATATAACATAAAAAGTACACATTTCATGCGATGTATTTTCACATAGATGGCCGCGAACACGAAGGAGACATTCAGAAAGACATGGAACGCAAAATATACCCTACGCTCGCATTTCGATGGCGTCCGAGCCCTCGTCTTCCACCCTACCGACCCCGTACTTATCACAGCGAGTGACGATCACACATTGAAATTGTGGAATGTTCATAAAACCGTTCCAGCCAAAAAGTACGTCTCACGAGTTCTCAAGTAAACGTTTGAAGCATATCACTGTTTACATATCTAGTAGCTAATGGTAAACATGATGGATCTATTGTTTCATGCAGGTCGGCATCGTTGGACGTAGAACCCTTGTACACGTTCAGATTGCACACTGGACCGGTATTATGTCTAGCCATGAGTGATTCCGGTGAAGATTGCTACAGCGGTGGTTTGGACGGAATGATTCACAATTGGACACTTCCACCAGCTACCATAGATCCATACGATTTCTATGACCCAAACGTGCTCAAAAATACCCTTACAGGACATACCGATGCTGTTTGGGGTTTAAGCATGTATCATCCAAGATCACAATTACTTTCAGTTAGTGCGGACGGAACAGTTAAACTTTGGAGTCCACAGAGCAAAGTACCATTGCTTAACACATATACTTCCGAGCAAGGTTGGTGCGATTATTATAATATATAAGGAGTTGATATCTTCTTTAACTATATGCATCAGCTGACTTATACGTAGTTTATTTAATGGCATCATATATAGTACGGATTTTCAACATGTACAGATGGAATACCCACGTCTGTCGACTTCGTGAGAGACGAGCCCCACAAATTAGTCGTAGCTTATGAAGGGGCTTGCGTGGTATTCGATGCAGAAACTGCAGCTGTCGTAGCGCGACTTGAAGGCAACGGCACAACGGGCGTTAATCGTGTGGTAGCTCATCCGACTCTTCCTTTGGTAGTAGCAGCCCACGAGGATAGACATATTCGCTTCTATGATCATCGTTCAGCCACTCTTGCTCATGCCATGGTGGCGCACTTGGACGCTGTTACTAGTCTTGCCGTAGATCCTCATGGCTTGTACCTACTTTCAGGCAGTAAGTATGACAGTACAGACTACTTAAAGATAATCCAATAAAAAAAAATGTAAAGATAAGATTGCAAGAAACAGGAAATAAGGTAATGTTTTACTTTCGTGTGTGCTTCAGGTCACGATTGCAGTATAAGATTATGGAACATGGATAATAAGACTTGTGTTCAAGAGATAACGGCACATCGTAAGAAATTCGACGAGAGCATCTTGGACGTCGCGTTCCACCCCTCGATGCCGTTCATCGCGAGCGCCGGCGCTGACGCCCTCGCCAAGGTATTCGTTTGAGCGATACCGCGGACAGTTGTTCTCCGGTCCGTATCGCGGAGAATGGTTTTTGTACTCATGCTCGTTTTACATAGTCCCCCCCCCCCCCCTTTTTTTCTGTACGTACCACACTTCCAATTTGGTTTCTACTCATTGGTCGAGATTCGATTGTGAGATTGGCAGTATAAATATATGAAATTACATATTCAGATACTCATATTCTAGGACTCGAATGATTATTCCGTAATGTTTCCTTAAAAATAATAATAATTTGAAGTGTAAACGTTAATTGTCAATATAATCGCCTCTAAGTAGATACACAACTTATTGGCAGGTTGATTCGGGGGATAGGGGGGGATGGGTCACGGAGGGAGGGGTACGGCGTGTAGAATATTAATTATTATAGTACCGATAATTAGAAGATGAAAGGGATCCCCTTCTTATCCAGAATCCAGGGAGCACACTGCCGCGGTAGCATAATATTTATCCTTACGTTAACTATTTATTACTGAAATCACAGTTACTGCTGCACAGCTACTGGGGGTTATATTATAATATGATGATAACGATGAGTTATAACGTTATCACGATAAGCTCTGCTAATTAGTCTCCCATTACACCACTCTTGTGCTACCTTCTGTATTAGTTGAGGTCAGCGTATGGTTATGATAATATTAATAATAACAATAATAATAATAACATCAACAATAACAGTAATGATGACGATGATGATAATAAGAATAATAATAATAATAATTCATAGGTCGAGTATATTATAGACATAATATTAATAACAATAAATTATAACTGTGTGTTTCTCTGTAATATATTGTATTTAAAAATAGACAACTGTGTAACTTACTATAATTAATTTTCCTTTTTTTTTCTTTCGTTTCTTTTTTCTCTACCTTGGCAGACTCCCTACTGAATTCTCGTGTATCATTTCGTATAGTATAATAACGGTTGACAAATCAGCAATTGCTGCAGGTCACCGATTTTTTTAGTACACTTTTTTGATTTGTTATTATGTACTGCATGGTATTGTTTTATACTAGAGATTGCTAGTTGCTAGATGCAAATCATTATTATTATTATCATTGTTATTGTTATTATACCCCCTGGATACCAGTGAATAAAACTGTAGGAGAATGATGTGATCGTTTCCCGCAGAATTAATAAATTTTACGCAAAAGCTGTCATAGACCTATTTCACTGTTTTTGCTGTTAAAGCTAATGATATGGATATCACTGTTAATTAAACATTAAAAAAAGGTGCATTCCGATAATGTTTTTATTGCGTAAGATGAAGATAAAGTTGAAATAACAGAGGGTAAGTAACGTAAGTTCTTACTAGTGAGTAAAGAGAACTTTAAAGTTGTTCAAACGTTTATGTATTTTATACATAGTATTGGATTGTGGATCAATCCGGTTATCAAGCTTGATGATCATCCAGAATAACCCTATGGCCACGAACGTCTCTCATAGGACGTTAGATCTTGATGATTTTTAATCCGATGTGATGTCAATTGCCATAAAAATAATTCTTTATGTACTTCAAAACGATTCCTTCTCACAGGAGGATTGTAGTAATTCGTTTCGGAAAATATACTATAACGTGTATGCAGCTTTGCTCTTTTTCTTTCTATATAATACTTATTTAGAGGTACATCCCATTGACCAGGTAGTCAGCATCGTGCGCATATGGTCCGTGACCACGGCGACCTCGCCGTCTTACGACGCGCAAACGACATGCAATTAATCCAGCCATCATCGCGGTTGCGGTTAATCCTAAAGCCAGTGATATCACTGCACCCCTTGGCCTCAATACTTTATTGTCACTATTAATATGCTGCAAATGTTCAGCTGCCATATGACTCTTCTCGAGCTCCTTGTGATGTTCTTCCGTAATTTTTAATTCCTTTTTACGTTCTACAACTTATCATAAAGTATAAAAGGATTTAAATAATTATTATTGAGTGTAAGTCAAATCTGTAATTGGATAAGACATTACCTGGGGATTCGAGATTTTCTATGTAATTTGAACTTCCTTGATTTTTTGGAATTGGATTTGATTTCTTGTCGGCGTGATCATTTGATTTTTCAATATACAGAGCTTTCTGGGTTTTAACGTCTACATCAGTGCGAGAGTTGGTCCTTGATGAAGTTTCTTCTTCATTTGCGGATGGCTGTATGGGAAAATAATGTATCAAATATAATTTTTTATTATGAATATTCTAGACAGTCAGATGGAATTATTTAATTAGAGACATAGCCAATTCTACTTACTTTGCAAGGTGAGGGTGAAGCTGTATTTTCGAGTGATTCGTGCTGTGCAATGGGCTGGCTGTGGGGGAAATTTGGGGCTGCTGATGGTGCTGGTGGTGGTTGTGGTTGACCTTCTTGCCACATTCCATGATTCGGTGATGGGAAATACGGCGCGTATTGTCTATTTGCATCTATGTAAACTCCACTAGGTGTAAAAATACTCAACTTAGTTACAACAGTCATCATTTAAGAATATCTCTAAGCTTATGAATTGCATGCTCGATATATTGATTCGTGTACCATATAGAAATATTACAAGAATCACAGAAATTGTACTAAACCAAACTGACAACTGGGTAGAATGCTCAAGAAATTAATAAGATCATTTTTATCAAACATACCCCTCCGCACCACTTTCCCCAATAACACCTGAACCTTTATGATTAAATATATGCGATTGCTCCACTAAAAGCGACATTATTAATTATAATCTATATTTAATCCGTAATAACTTCGTAAAAAATATTCCTAACATCAGTAACTTACGTTCGTATGGGTTCAAATTGTTTTGTCCATGAAACGAATTAATGCCACCATAAGCTGCCTTATTCTGTTCATAGAGGGGCTGATATTCCCATTGATATCCTTGTGATCCAATATTTAATTGTGGTTGCGGCATTACGACTTGCTGTACAGGATATTGAATGTTCTGGGGCGGAGGTACACCTTGCCGAGGTGAACCCGATGACTGCCAAGTTTTCGAATCCCTTTCCTGCGCACGGGCATACGATGGAACTAGTGATTTATGATGCTGCATCATTTGCCATTTCATGGAATCTGGAGATGACAAAGGTAATGGTTGTTGCAATAATGGCGAAGCAACTGTGGGCCTTTCTGTAGGACAACCAAGTTCCGCAGCTTCGTCAGACCCGTCAGCGCATTGTGGTACTCCGTCACAGGCATTGTATATAGCTATACAATCACCGGATGTTCGACACTCAAATTGATTGCGGCTACAGCCTGTTATGAAAATAATTATAATACTAACAAGGTATTTTAAAAATTAACGATTATATTCATTTTCTATTATATATTTGAGTTTTACCTGATTTCTTCGACGTTGGAGTTGTTACCACTGATGACTTCGGTGTTTGAGTTATGGCAAGTATAGCCGTCGATTCTGACACGGTATATTCTATCGATGGAGGACCGGCAAGTTTTCTATGATTATATATTATGCGTTATTAATAAAAGATATTTTATAATATAATTCAGAGAAAGAGGATTGCTTGCATGCTACCTGAGAGACTCGAGCTCGTGCTCCTGTTGCGTCCTGCGAATTTGTTCCTCCAGTTCGGCTGTACTAGGTCCATTGAGATTAGTATTAAGTACAGCACTACTGTAATTAGCGTGACTGGTAAATTTGCATTTAAAATCGTCTGGTGGTCCACAGTGGAACAGATAACAACTACCCGGTCTCTGAAATTGGATAATTAAACATTTTTTATTATACGGGTCATATATGGTAATACGTAGTTTACTTAGGACGCGTGTTCTATGCGTTTTATATGTAATATTAGTGAAATCAAATGTAACAAATTTCGTTGCGTTAATTACGGTCAACTCCTGACCTTTTCTTCAAAAATAAAGACGTCGCACTGATCAGTCTCGCAGCAGAGCTTCAGACATTCTTGACGCGAATCTAGGTCTATCTCGCTGAGATACTTTGCACCCATTTGACGCGAATCCTCAGTCCTGATGATTTTATCCTTGTGGATGTCGAAGCTCTGGATGCACACCTGAAGGATAATCTCCGGTCGCTTATCATTTTTCTTCGTGATACTATCACCGCTCGTTAGATATAAAATTGTTATGAAATTTAGAAGAATACAGAATACGCGATACAGCATGGCTGTTTGCCATGGAAGAAATATGCTGAGCGTAAGTGCGCATGCTTTTCAACACAGTGCGGCATCGATCGATTGAATTAGCTATATGGTTTGTCTTTCTTTTCCACTCTTCTACGAGAGTTCACGAGAGAGTATATTTAAGGACGTAAATTATACGTCCTCAAGTTTACTTAATGCGCCATTCTGTCTTCATTGGAAAAAATATTTTCATGAGCGTTGTAGATGCTGTGGATCCATGCCTGATTTTTTAGCTATACAAGTCTTATCTAGAGGTACTTTGGGATAAATTTAAAAAAATTCCTTTGATTAAATGAGGTTCTCGTTCTTCGTAGTAAAATAGAAATAACTCACAGGATGGAGATTTTACATGCTGTTATCTATGTAAAATTTCTAGAGCGTGTATGTGAGGACATAAATAATAATGTAAGGAATAGTATAATAAATAAAATATATATATTTTTTAATCTTACAACGCTCCACCAAGTCGATTTGATTTGTTTTTCTTTATATTTTAATAATCGGCACTTAAAATATTAGAATATTTACTATTCGGGATATAATATCAATTAGCATAATATAATCGCGTCTGCACGGTAAAGTTTATCGATACTGTATGCTGTGATTTTTTAATATTTTGTCTTATTAGATTTTGAGTATCAAGTATCAATGTACACTCTGGCAACCAGTAAGTCTATCTTGCAATATTTTTTTGTATTTCCTATAGATAACAAATTCTTCTTGGGAGATAGATCGATAATCCAGAAGGTTTATAGGTAAAAATAATATGGGATGTCAGGAATTACTAGATATGTATAAAACAATTCATATTTCTATGGTATTGATTGTTAAATACAATAATTCTTAATTTTCTTTTAATGTGTCTCCTGGCCCAGAAGTGACAATTGTTTAAGAAATTGTCTTGCATTGATAAGCGTCGATGATCCATATACTACTCTCTTGTTGGCACCACCGCCGGCTTTTTGCTATAACCAACAAAGACTTTCATAAGTAAATTTTATAAAAATTGTTTATGTAAATGAAGCAGAAGTTTTCATCCACCTTTGCGTAATCCACCAAATTTTGATACTCGATATAGTTGCCACCGCCGACAATGAACACAATAACTTCTTGGAATGTGGTTCTATTTTTAGGAACTTGCTCAATTTGTTTTAATTGCTTGGGATCCAGATAATGATAGTCATCAGTCTGAGGCGACTGTCTCATTTCGATCAATTCATCAACGATCTTCGTAACGGGAAGATTCTGCATAAAAATTAATAAAGATATGTTTAGTTACTATTCCTAATAATCATGTGTACCTTTTTTTTTATACTTACATGTCGTTTAACAACAAGATTCTTCACTCCTTCCATAACGAAAGAAGAACCTTGATTCATGAGCTTCGAAAACATGCTGACTGTTTTTGTACCGCCACCTTCATAATTATTTTGTATTCCAGCTATTCTCGTGTAACCTCTGACAGTTTTTAATTTTTTTATTAATTATTACTTGTACTATAGTCATTGTATTAAAAATATATTGATGCTTCGATTATTTTACTCACCTCCATCTTTTGATGTACGTTAAAGGATTTAAATCACAACCAGCATTGGCTAACGCTGCTTCGTGCTTGTTATACTCGGCCTGAATGTATCAAGAAAAATATGA
Source organism: Pachycephus smyrnensis (assembly GCA_030142225.1). Classification (NCBI taxonomy): domain Eukaryota; kingdom Metazoa; phylum Arthropoda; class Insecta; order Hymenoptera; family Cephidae; genus Pachycephus; species Pachycephus smyrnensis. Next base: position 461,936 of record JARQST010000321.1, on the reverse strand, counting down.
AATTGTAGTGCCTATATCATGTTCGAGTCATGACTGATAGCTTCTTTGTTTAAACTTACATCTGACATATTTGAGCAAAGATAATAGATAACAAAAAGGCGCAATTTATCCTCAGGCGTGCCGCACTCCGGATCGTTAATAATATCCAAAATGCTCCTATCCAATGTTTGTTTACTCATTATTTTTTCCTCTATTTCAAAGAAGGTATCGAGACGTCGAGATTTGATGGAATTAAGAATGCCTGCAAAATTCACATATATTTGTTGAATTGAATAAAATTCCTTCTCTGAAAAAATAATCTCTTATATGCAGATTTAGTTATCGTTGTTCAAATATCAAACTACCATATCACTCCTAAAACTTGAAAGTACCTGTAGCTATAGTAGTATGCATGTCGATCAAACGTTTCATTTCCAGCAGTTGTGGTAAGGAATTGACAGCACTGGTAAGACGAGCTGTATTATTAGATACCATAGAGAATGCCGCATCGTTATCATTATCGATACCCTAAAAACGTTTCGTGTATTTTTGAACTCTAAATTTTAATGAATTTTAATCTGATCAATGGACTGAATGATTTTTACCATTGTTGATTTCAACTTCTTCACTTCTTCCTCAGAAGAGCGATACTGTTCTAATTCTTCTTGTATTGCCTCAGCTACTAGAGGGAAAGGACTACCTTTATGCTGAGACCAAAAACGATCTCTATTATCCAGCTCACAAGCTCGTGTCTTTGAACGTGCACCACCAGCAGGCGATCTTCCTGCACTCTCCTCGACGACAAGTCTGTTTAAAGCTAATTCAAGTACATCATGAGCAAGAGCTTGATATGTCCACGTATGGTGAAGAGGCGTAGCCATGTCTATACTGCGATCAAGTACTATTAACAGCGGTCTCTGAAAACTGTAAGGAAAATGTTTTCTTAGTATTTTTAGGGACGACATTTAATTCTGTTTGTACGTTTTTTACCTGAAGTGACCTGTACCAGCAGTTTCCCCTTGAAATAAATTATTTCTCGCATCCCATACATTTTCTCTTAGCTTCTTATCAAGTTTTTTAGCGACCATCTCAGCAGCGTTCCCTCTTGGGCACCGAATAATCGGAACGGTACCAAGTGTGACGAACACGGAGAAGAGACTGTCAACTATGATATCCATTATGGATTCCATTTCCGTGTCCTTGATCTCGCCCCGATTAATAGCTGAATATTAACGTAAGATAGGTATTAGAAAATTCTGATCGTTTAATCGATACAGCATAATTCTTACATTAGAGTAACAGATTGCTCAATTTTAATACTTGTATTTACCGTGATACGATATAACATCACTGTTTTGATGTCTCAAAATAAAGAGATCGTCTTCCAATGTTATAAAGTTGAGATATTGATCAAACACCTGCAATAGTTATAAATTCAGTAAGCTACAAATCATGAGGATTATATTTTAAGAATATTTACTTTATGAATATTAGCAACAGCTCCAGCTGATAATGCAGCGGATGCCAGATCTTCCATTTTTTGTCTAGAAATTGGAGATATAAAATTGAGGTGGTAAATATCGTACAATCCATTTTGCAAATCTTGACCAATGCGCCCCAGATTCTCATCTGTTGGAGCACAAAAATATATTGCTGGCACTTCAGGGATGGAATCTCTGTCAGAGTGTAATTGCCTATCAACAAACAAATAAAATGTTAGATTTGCTATTTACATTATTTATAAGATATAAACATTGAAGAACTTAAATACAAAACATACATGTGCAATGTTATTCCAAGCTCACGTAGCTCTTTTATAGATATTAATGGTGAAATGATATCCTGTCCTACACGATCATAAATCAGAATTTTCCACATTGGTACTGCGACATCTACCCTTGAGTCAGGCTCATTTAAATTTAACATTTGTTTTAAAGCATCTGAAATAGATTTCAATAGGTAAAAGACAGTTATGTAAATTAATAAATTCTTATTTTCCTCAATTTCAATTTCAATTACGTATTAAGTATGGTAAGTAAAATACTATGTAATATATTAGACAAATCAGATAAACATTATGAATAACAGAATAAAGATAGTTTAATGTATATTCATAGGAATTGTAATAAGTGAATGATAATGTTTTATTCTATCATATATTTATTTGGATATTGTGTTAGTGTAAAAATCATTGGTAATGTATACTCAATACATTTCACAATATTGCTACAACCAACATAGTAACAATATGTAACAATTATTTTAAACGGATGGAATGTAAAAGGAAGCATATCAAAAGTTATACTTAATAATCCGAATAAGAAAGATTGTTCCAGAATATGATTACATTACAGTCACAGTAATGAATTATTAAGAACGCTGTTTAATAATTCTCTACATGCATTTCTTCCTGTTTCAAATACAGATATGTATATACAATCCTAACCTGTAGCAACATTAATCTTAAATAAAATACTTAAAAGTTAATAGAAAAATCTTGTTTTGTCTTCATACTTATTTGCTTATCCCGTAGGCTCATCATATTTACAACAGAATCTTAATATCACGCCGATTTGATAGAATTTCTTCAAATAATTGTGCTGACGTCAATTACAATCTGTCAACTTTTTCAGAAATTTACTATTCTCTACGTTTCCGTCATGCAGAATTCAGAGAGGATTAACCAATCGTGTGCAACATTTGAGAAGAATACAGAATGTTTCTTCTCAAATATTGCACATGATTGGTTAATCCTCTCAAATACTGCACGATGGAAACGTAATCATTGCATATGTTCCACCGTGCAGGGTTGAAACAGAGTTAACCAATCAAAAACGAGATTTGAGCGGAATAAACTAACTTGATTGGTTAACTCTATTTCAACCCTGCACGGTGGAACATATGCATTGTCTGTTGAATATTGCCGATTTAGGGCCGGTTCCACAAATTCGGTTTATTGTTTAAACTCGTTTATCTTCAAAATGGAAGTTTCTGATTGGCTAATCGCGCAGTTAAACCGAGTTTAAACAATAAACCGAGTTTATGGAACCGGCCCTTAAGGTTTGTATGCATTGAAGAAGAAGCAGAGGAATCAACTATTTGGACAATGATTACGTCGACGAATCCGACGTTGTAGCGCATGTAGAAGTCAAAGAGCCATGTAAACCGTATCTATTATGTAATCTTCTGAAACCCAGAGTTACGTTTCTTCTCTTCTTATAATTCATGCTCGACCTCACGTGTGTTCTCCGGCCATTTGGGCGCTCTCTCCTCTTTCACGGCCGGTGGAAACATTCTTAAAATATAAATTGTTATTCTTTATTCGATAATGGCAACAATTTTGCGATCTTCGAGGTATATTCGAGGCTTATCCAACCTCGCCAGAAGAATATCATTTATTCGTAATGATGCTGACACTTCGTCTAAATTAATGTTAGATGCATCGGTTTGTTCATCATCGCCATCGTTCGTTAAGTTCGTTTTATTCAGTTGGTCTATTAATGCATGGTTTTTGTGATGCAATATTTATTCCTAATGAAATTTTTGTCGCACAGATCCTATGCAAATAAAGTGGCAGTTAAAGAATCAGAGAACGTCCTTAATGTTAATCATGAAATATTAAAATTAAATGAGGATGCTAAACGCTTTGGAAGGTTACGTAGAGTAGATGTGGATAATATTCTGCGGAATGTTAAAGAGACAAGTAAGTATTATACCAAGGGGACATCTAAGTGCAGAGAAATAGGTGTTTTTGAAGTTAATTTTACGTTGTTCCACGTTTATTTGATGAGGCATTGTGTGTTATTATAGAACAACTATCAAGCACACAGGCTCTTATGCTAATTAGTTGCTGTGGCAATTTATTAGTGGACGAAATACCTGAAACAAGGTTGGCTCTTGTTAAAGAAATATGGAATGTCATTGAGCATTTAGGTATGTATTTTAATATTGAACATTTACCGTTTATAAATAACTTAAATATGCAATTTATATTGTTTCACAGATGTCCCAGTTGATATTTCACATTACAATGCATTGTTGAGAGTATATCTTGAAAATGAATACTCTTTTTCACCAGTTAATTTTTTGGTGGAATTAGAGAAGAAAAAAATTGAAGCAAACAGAGTTACATACCAAAGATTCATTGCTCGATATTGTAATACTGGAGATATTGCTGGAGCGACGAAAATATTAGAATTTATGAAAGAGAAGCAGTTACCTGTAAATGAAAATGTATTTAATTCGTTGATTACAGGACATGCAAGAGCTGGGTATGTTCTTTATTTATCGTTATACTGTTTGCAATGCAGTATCAGTATATCTATAATCTAAAATATTAATATTAAAACTATTCTGTTTTAACGTTTCTTTTTAGCGATTTGGAAAATGCTGTAAATGTATTAAACGTCATGAAACAAGGTGGAGTGAATCCATCTGCAACCACATATGCAACACTTCTGTGTGCATACGCAGAGAAAGGAGATATTGAAGCTATTAGAAATACACTTGCTACTTGTCAATCCCAAGAGATATTCTTGATGGACAAGGATTACATGGATGTTGTTTATTCTCTAGTTTTGAAAGGCCATAAACAATATGTTGAAGAAGTTAGTTGAATTTAATCATTAGATTCATTGATTATTAAGAGATCTTTGTAAAGTGTTTTAGAAGGGTCATTAGCCACTTCCATTTGAATTGAACGTATTTTAATATTTTAGATATGAGATTTTGGTGCATACTATAAATATATGATGAGTTTTTTATTCTTTAGATCATGTCTATTATGCCGAAGAGTGCGGGATATACATTGGATGCTACGAATTTGGTGCATAAATTAATTAATATTGGCGAGATCGATCTATCATTACAAGTACTTTTGTCCATTCCAAGAAAAGTGCGTGATGATAGAAAAAGTACAATGGTTGGATCATTCTTCCTGAAGAAGTTGGTGTTCTGCAACACGGTAAGCTTTAACTTAAAGTAACATGAATCTGTAAAAGTGTTTTCATTGATTTTTGAACATCTATATATTTCAGCCGGCTGAGAAAATCATTGAAACGTGCAAGCTTCTAGAATCAAAAGAACTAAATAATCAAGCTTTTTACACTGTCATAGATGCTAGTTTCTTAAAAGGTGATCCTGCCCTAAGTATTGAGTTGTTGAAAGCTTGGAAGGAGACAGGAGCAATGATAAAGACGCATTTCTTTTGGCCATTATTCACAGCACATGGAAATCAATCAAACTTCCAAGGTGCTCATTAAATATACAGTGTGCAAAACAAATCGTATTAACAATAAGAGAACAGTACAATAAATTTTAATATTTCGTTCTTTCAATCATTAGGTATTCTAGACACAATTGAGGTTATGATTGAAGAATTTAGATTGCTTCCTTCAATTCACACCTTGAAAGCATTCGTTTTGCCGTATGCTGTTGGAAATATAGAAGAAATTGTGAATCTTCTAATGCAACGTAACGTTCAACCATTAACGATAATAAATGCTTGTGCTTATATGTTACTTGAAAAAGGGAAATTCAAGGAGGCTTATGAACTTAGTAAGTAACATATTAGTTTATTAAATACTGGATACGATCACAGTAGTTGCCTCGTTGAGATAACATTAATAATATGTATTATATTTCAGTGTTGAGTTTTCCAACACGACTTATTGTCAATTTGCTGATAAGGCCTCTTCTTGATGCATTTATTAATAATGGCGACGTTAAATATTTTGTCAACATAACTCGACTCTTACACGAATCGGCTGACATGAAAGACAAGGTCAATGAGGATGAAATTGAAGAAGCGCAACAAATAAAATTCAACGTTCCTGATACACTGCTGTTTCGACTTCTCAATATTAAATTCATAAGTAACGTAGAAGTTATAGAAAAGGTGAATATCTTTTATATTCTTTCGAATCTTTAATGCCACTTCCGTAACGGTATCGATTTTCAAATTTTGTTTTTAGGTATTAAAAGGTTTTACGCAGCAAGGCTTTACTATTTCCTCTGAAGTGGCCAATGCAGTTGAGAAAAGGTTTCGTGACAAAATTACTCCACAAATGTCTGGATATCTCAACCAGTTAACATCAGGCAAATTGACCCTCAGTGAAATACAGAGATCAAACAGATCACGCTATTTAATATTTGTGAGTAATTGTATGAGCACAGCATTAATTTTCTTTATATATTACGATCGTTTGTTGTAATGTTTGTATGAGAAACATATATATTAGGTGTTTTTTTTTACGGCACAATTCGACACACTCCGGCATAAATATATTTATTTTATACGACGACATCATGGCTCTTAGTTTGCTTTAGTAGAATAAATCAATGATCTTGTGTTCTTGTGCAATTGAACTTGGATAGAGGAGAAGCTGTGCCGGAAGTGTGTCCAAGAGTGCCGATTTGTGCCCTAAAAGAAAATTGCCTATTACTACTGCATCTTTTTCATACCGGATAAGTATATTATTTAATAATTGATATTATGTTCATTTGCATCCTGAAAAGTTGAAGAGAGATCTCGAGAATATTAAAGCAATAGGTGGCTTCACGAATGGCTTAAGTAAGAAGCTCCTTACAGAATATATAGCTGCTAAAGATGAGGAAAATGTCAACAAATTATTAACGGTAATATATATTAACAGTGATTTACTTACAATTGCGGTTACGAGAGTTGATACGGCTACTGAAACATTTGACAATTATATATTGTTAATTTAGGAATTGCATGAAGGAAATTTTGTATTCAGTGCAGGCCTTTGTGCACAATTGATTGATTTTTATTCTACTCAAGAAAATTTAAAGGAAGCTGAGAAATATTTCAAAGAACTAAAGAAACTAGACCCAAATAATCACCTGGATATTGTAAAAACTCTAAGATATGCAATACTTCTTCTAAAGAATGACCGTCAAAGTGGTAAGTGTGATGCTTCATTAAAGTGTAAAATTAATTTATCGTTTTACTTAATTGTGTAAGCTTCCTTTGCAATACACATATAACCCGTGCGTTATATTTGTTACAACAGAAGCACTACAATTAATCAAGGATTTACCGACTAGCGAATCTTTGAACGAAGATAAAACTCTTGGAGAAGCGTTCTTGAAACGAACCATCATGCTAACAAAAAAATTGGTGGATCTTGTAGCAGAGAAAGGTGATCCAGATCAGTTGAACACATTTCTCGAGACGATTGGATCAAAGAATTTAGCGGAGAATCAGAATACCCTACTAAATTCATTGGTCAAGGTCTATGTTGTTCGGTACGTATAGAGTAAATTGCTTAGTAATATCTTGCTTTGTTCGTAATGATCCTTATAAATTAGAGTAACAATGATATTAAAAATAGTTGGGTTTATTAAAAAATAGGAATGACCTAGAGACAGCGTTAAATACGTTTGAACAATGCGCTGTAAAACATAAGTGCACACCATACAAACAGGAATTGGCAAAGAAATACATATTAGCAGAAGATGCTGTGTCATTGCAACGTTTAACCGACATTAGTACTCAAGTACATGGTGAAGTAAATTCCTTGCACGACCTTGCAATAGCTTTCATTGAATGCGACCGCGTTCGTCAAGCCAAGAAGATTTTCGAGGTAATAAAATGATAAATTCTAAGTATTATGGATGATTATCCTTAACGTTCTGTAACGCTCATGATATGGTGCTCTTATAGACACCTGGATTATTTGGAAGAGACTACAGACTTATAACGGCTGCACAGAAGTATGCTCAAAATGGAGATGAAGTACGTTTGGAGAAGTTGTTAGAAGCTACAAAGAACACACTTTTTAATAACAGATCAGAATTGTACTATCTTCTTCTCTCTGTATACGGTAAGTACAGTATAAATTACTTTTTGTTATTGCTCCATAAGAGATCATGTATACCCCCGATCGGTATTGAATAGTTGAATAAAATGTTACACTACCTTCAGATAAGAACAATAACTGGACTGAAGGGTTAGCTATGTGGACGACGATGCAAGAAGAGGATGTTCAACCTTCTGAGAAATTTTTACAGAAACTAGCCAATTTATTGAAAAAGAACGGACAAGATGTCCCTTTCGTCTACCAAAATAATCAATTGAACTCGGATAATAGTTCCAAGTTTATTGAAGACATAGAAAAACATATTAACAGACGGGAATTTGATCTTATTCAGAAAATCTTTAGCAGGTAATGCAAAGTAGATATGAAGTTTTCTGCAAGATAGTAATCATTAATATATGCACTAATAGAAATTTTATTTGTAGAAAAAAACTAAGTTTTGTAAAATCAACTTATACCGTTATGATAGACAAATTACTGGACGCGCAGAAGTTGGACGAAGCTATAGAATTTACTAAGCATATAATTACACAATATCCTAAAATTATATACTTATATGCATTTGAAAACTTAATGAAGGAAGTCAGCCAGGCTGGTAAAATTGAGGAAATTGAAAAACTCCATGAGCTTATACCATCCGTAAGTTAGAATTGCATGGATAAAATCATATGTATTAAATTTAAAGTGGTTCACCTAACATCATAATGATATTATTCCTACTTCGGTGAATACTCTGTATATCGTTCATTACAAAAATATTTTCTACATAAGATACTATCTTTGAGATAAACGGAAGGACGGAAATCCATCGTTGTTAAAATTTTCATATCACATATTGTTAAAATAATTCAGTAAAAAATGATTAAAAATTTTCAGATTTTTAATTAGAAAATCGTAGTAATGTTCGATGTAAAAGAAGTGTCTCCTAGAAATTTCATCCACTTTTACAACCCAGAAGCTGAGATATCTTGAAAAAAATATAGCTATTTTAACATGCAAAGTATATCTATATTCTGCAGTTTTTGCTACTTTCATTCTGTATATCTCGCAAACTAGATGATAAATATTTTCGAAATGTTGAATGCGCGACCGTTGAGCACCTGCCAACACATATACAAAATTCAGATGCGTACCTTGGAAGTGCCGCATGACCGAACGACCTTAATCTCAAATTTTTTTATATTACAGAAACTGTTAGGCTAGAATCTGAAGAATATGTATTTTATTCTCTTTAAACAGCAAATATAGGGATAATATTATAGTGGTGTAGTAGAATTTATTGCAACAGTAATGGTATAATTATAGGAGCGTTCACCGACCTTGCTTTTCAATAAATATTTATTGAAAGCACATGTGGCTACAGGACAAATTGAAAAGTTTCTAGAAAATCTTGAGAAAAAAGTTATTTCGAGTCCTGAAAGTGAATGGCGTAATTTGATCCACCATAACACAATGCTTCAAATACTACAGTCGGACCCAAGCATCGTTGAAAAATGTAAGGAATTAATGTAATTTTTAAAAATACACATATAGATTTGCAATTCTTTTATATTTAATGTTTTAGTTAACATTTAAAATGATTTTAAAGCTCTATAAAGGTAATTTTTTAATTTATTTTTAGTCGTGTATCATAACTATTGTCTTTATAGATGAACCGCATGCTGTGAAGTTGGCAGACCACGGCTTCATAATGCCTATAAATACATTATGGTGCCATTATTTGATGAATCATAATCCAAAAGCTGAAGAAATATGGTCCAAATATTTAGTGAACAGTGAAAAATTGTTTTTTAAAGCGATTCGGAATCTTGCCGACAAGAATAATGATATAGAGCTCTTGAAAGAATTAGCAAAGAAAGTGCAGGAGAGCAACATTTCTTTCCAGAGCAAAGCTGGGGCATACAACGATATACTCTTTCTTTACAGTAAGTTTAACGTGCTGACGCAATGTACTTATTAATCTAATTGTGATAAATATTAATAATTTGCAAAGTAGGTATCCTATGCCAATCTGTACAATATCTGTACGATATAACAAATGGTAAACATTTATCTACATGCAGCAGTGCATTTAGTTGATTTACATTTTTATGTGTTTACAGATAAAAAAAGATTATTTAAGGAGGGCCTAGAACTTCTAAATGAAATTGTGAAAGTAATACCTATAGAAACAGTGAAAGTTGTGATACTGCAAAGCTTGAAGGACGGTGTTGAAAAATCAGGACACTCTTTTCCTTACATTTTAAAGCAACGGTAATCATTTTATAATATTTTTATGTTATTTAATGTAAAGACAATGTTATTACTATGTATCTGCTATAGCGTCTATAAACAATCTTTATTAAATCACCTAAATTTCTTATGTGATGATCAAAAGTACCTGTATAAAAGTAAAAGAAGTATAATCATTTTGTATCTTCCGATAGCTACTTAAGTATATTAATTTTTGTTTTTCAGCGAAGCTAATGCAGCTTCTATATAGGCGAACTTGCGACCAGATTAGAAATATATTATTTATCTATTGTAGAATTGAAGAACTGATCAGAAATGATGTACGGTATTAGTACTGATTTTTGTTCTTTTTTTCTTTACATAAGATTACTTGGTTTAAGACACAGTGGTTTTCACAATCTATCATGTAGAATATCATTATCCACGAACTTCATTATTTGATTCTTTAAGTATACATAAAATGAAATTTTATCGTTGTAACTATTATGCTATAGTATCTACTTGTAAAAATAAATATAATGTTAAACCTTAAGAATAAAATACCAAAAAAGGAAATTGAGGTTCTGATAAATTTACTGCACTGTCCTAATAAAAAATTGTTAAAACGTTATGTTAGTGAATTATATGTAGCTAAAAAAATATTTTGCTTCAAATCAAAACATAGGATGATCATACATTATGATCGTAGTCAGTTATTATTAATACTGAAGGCCGGTTGCCTAACTGATGCTTCTACAGAATCACAATGGCAATATATGACTGTTACAAAAGACTTCAGTAGGGGTAAGGTTTTATATTAATACATACAGAAGACAAAATAATGTTTAAAAAATTTATATGTACGTTTATGAATGCATACATAAATGTATAACATCGTTGATCATAAATATATTCGTAACTCTATACAAAAACTATTTAAATAAAAATTAGCTGTATGATCATGACATTCTCAGTCACAGTCGCATTCGTTTAATTTGATTAAATACCAATATATTTAGACTCTAGTTGAAGTATTCAATATTGCTAGTACAAAAAGACACATTCTGTGCGCAAGCAGTAACGTTCGTATTTTGGTACTTTTGTTGTCCTACAAAAAATGTGTGTCAAAAGCCGTAAACATTACTTTCATTGGTAAATCTTAAAGTAAAATTCTGTCTTATATTACAATATATACACATTTATACAACATTCATTTATCACATTCATTGCCATAACAGGACTTTAGATCTATTAAAACATAAAATCTCTCTACTCGGATGACGACAAATACTTTGGCGGAAGATCTTTTTTTTACACGAAGAGATGATCACTCTTCCTCAACATCTTAGTAGTTTTAACTTATAAATACTTGGATTCTTTAATACCCCTTATACTACTTTGTCGTTCATAAAATTGCTCCTTGCAATCTAAAGTTTTGTGAAACTTTTACATATTGTGTACTTTACCTGTGAGGACATCAAGTTCGTATGCAATTTCCTCAGGAAGATCTTTGCCGACCTGAGCGTTTAAGTAGTTTCTAAGTTCCTCAGCTTCCTGTTGCCAGAACTCGTGTGGAAGTCTGAACAATTCTTCCTCGTTAATCTTTTCATTAAGACCATTCAAGTTTAAGGAGCCTGGTTTAGGTATTAAACCAATGGCAGATTCCATGGCGATATCCTCTCCATCGATTCTACGGAGGATCCAGTCCAGGATACGGGAGTTTTCACCAAAACCAGGCCAGAGGAATTTACCATTCTGACCTTTTCTAAACCAGTTCACGTGGAAGATTGCTGGCAATTTTGCGTTCTTTACGTTAGCCATACTGAGCCAGTGTTTGAGATAGTGGCCGAAATTGTAACCGAAGAATGGTCTCATTGCAAAGGGATCATTCATTATTACTTTTGCCTGAAACACAAAAATTCATTCTTTAGATAAGAACTTTTTATAAGGAGATTGTGCAGTGTTTGTACATATTATAGGAGGTATTATTGACATTGACTTTTATAGAGAATGAAAAGTAAGTCCTTTTTCTTGAGTCATAATTAACATAGCAAAACTCACTTTGTGTTCAGCTGCTGCCGTGGCTTCTGATCTCATGGTAGCTCCGATGAAGACGCCATGCTGCCAATTACGCGCTTGGTAGATAAGGGGGACTCCTTCTGGCCTACGACCTCCAAATAGTATAGCGTCGATAGGAACGCCTTGAGGATCCTCCCAGGAGGGGTCGATGATGGGACACTGTTTAGCGGGAGTACAGAATCTCGAATTTGGATGAGCAGCTGGAACTTTGGAGCCACGGATCCATTTTTTGCCTAGCCAATCGACGATCTAATAATAATTAACAGTCAAATTATGCTTTGCTAATAAGAGATTGATACAAATGACGTTTGCGGCTAATTAATATCTTGATGTTAACTTACTTCCACATCTTCATTGAGCTCATTCTCCATTCCTTCCCAATAAACTCCGCCATCACTGGTAGCTGCTACGTTTGTGAAAATGGTATTTTTAAATACGGTTTTCATGGCATTCGGATTGGTAGCTGTGCTGGTACCAGGAGCAACTCCGAAGAATCCATTCTCAGGATTGATAGCACGGAGTCTGCCATCCTTATCAAACTTCATCCAGGCGATATCATCTCCAACACATTCGATCTTGTATCCAGGAAGGGTGGGTTGCATCATTGCCAGATTTGTCTTACCGCAAGCACTGGGAAAGGCGGCAGCAATGTATCGCTTTTTCCCTTTTGGATTTGTAATACCCAGAATCTATAAAAATCATAGAATTTGCAATGTTAACATTTTTCTATTAAAACTATTGATAACAAAAAAACTAAACTAGTAGCATATTCAATCTCAACAAATATTTAATGTGTTTTATCATGAAATTCAAATTGGAGATAAAATGCATATTACGCTGGCAAACATTTAGATATAAACAGATCTCAACACACGGCAATCTTATAAAAAAAGATAGGTAGGCGCCAAATAGTATATGGTCACGATAAGATAGTCTTTCGACAAAATATTGATTTTAGTTTGGTCTCACAGGGGTATATCTGAGGGCACTTCAATGTCTTAAATATCGGTAACTCACCAGCATGTGTTCAGCGAGCCAACCCTCGTCTCTAGCAATGGTCGAACCGATTCTCAAGGCAAAGCATTTTTTGCCCAGAAGTGAGTTACCACCATAACCGCTGCCGTATGAGACAATTTCATTTGTGGCAGGTCTGTGTAGGATGATGGTTCTCTCAGGATCACAAGGCCACGAAGAATCCACACGAACCCTTGACTCACTACTGGGAATTCCCACCGAGTGGAGACACTTAACGAAATCTTCTTTACCCAAAAGTTCCAAAACTTGAGCTCCCATTCTGGTCATTATTCTCATAGAGCAGACCACGTAGGCCGAATCTGTTACTTCAATGCCAATCTTGGATAATGGTGAACCCACTGGACCCATACTGAATGGTACCACGTACATGGTGCGCCCTGAATTATATAGAGGATATATTATTATAGATGAGATTATACTTTATATATCACGTTTTGGTAATACTCCAATTCTACTAACCTTTCATACATCCGGGAAAGCGTTCCAGAATAGCTTCGTTCATGCCTTCAGGCGAAATCCAATTTCCTAGAGTTCCCTTGACACCTTCTTGAGGGGTTGGGATAGTCTCATTTTTAGAATCGGTACTAATGAAGGTACGACTCTCTACGCGAGCAACATCAGCAGGGTTTGTTTTTGCCAACCAACTAAAATATGAGATGTCTCTGATTAGTTTAATGTTTTTCAATCTTTAATCTGAGTAACATTTGGAAATTACTACTCACCAGTTCTCGTACTTTGGTAATGCAGTGATGGTGCCGTTTTTCTCCAGAAGCTTTAGAAGCTGATTGTTCTCGACTTCGCTACCGTCGCAGATGTAGACTTCCTCGGGTTTGCATAGAGCGATGCACTCTTCCAGGTAAGCACGTATTTTCGGAGCCAGTGGCATTCTTATGTTACTCTGTACTGGAGTCCCTTTGATGTGGTCATAAAGACCACCAGCGAAGGCTGGTTCCTTGCTAGCATAAGTAACCACAGAGGCGACCCTGCAGAAGAGACATTGAATCAAATTAACCATGGCTGAAGGCAAAGGAACGATTATTAAGTCACTGTAAAATAAATGAAAATAAAAGCAAATCAAATTTTTCGCGAAATTAAAACGACATCATCGTGATTGCTAACTGTGTAAGACTTCAGAAGTCTTCATCTATTAGTATCTTGTCACTTATTAGGATTCACTGCGATAAAAAATATCTTCCAAACAAGAGTCAATCAATCCCGAATGAAACAACAAATAATTCACCGCTATAAATTACTATCTCTTTTTCCATCTCAACTTTAGTATATAATTAAATATTCGTAAAAGAGTCAAAGCACAAACAAAAACAATAACTTACGGATAATACTTGTCCACGGCATAAGGCATGTTTGGTTTCTCAAAAGATTTTGTCCGGAGTGAAAAAATGGAGAAACAAACGTAATTGTTGTTCCGGTTGTTAATCCTCTCGACGTAAGCCTCGTTAGGAGAGCAAATCTTCCTCGTACATTTAATTCGATTCTGTATCTTCTTATTGACGAGCGTAGTAAAGTTTCGTGTGCTTGAAGTATTTCTCGTAGAATATTGTAGAGTCGCGTTTCGAAGAGTCTTGCTGATCTGCAACCTCGTCGCTGTCCACCTGATCGTTGACATATTCCTGGATTGCAGCCTGCTGGCTTTTATATACACGACGGAGTTCGCGGCTGAATAAGCCCCTGTAAATTCTATGTGCTGATTGGCTGAATGACTCGCGCCGAATTTTCGACTTTAAATGGTGGGGGGTTGTAGAACACTAATGATCCTTCCTCTTCTAATGTCTTGCCAGTCGAACTTCGATCAGAGCTGATGTAACATCGGTACAGTTCACATGCAATTCTGCTTACAATTGCAACAGTATGCTCGTTTGTCATCAGCTCACAATCCCAGACGGAATTTCAACGGGTGCTTGACTTTTAAAATGCTTCAAATCTTTTACTTGTACCTTTCCTGATCCTCCGTTTAAAACTTGTACTTTCTTGCTCACACTTGTCTCGACGCACTTTCATCGAGCGCTATGCAACAAACAACTACTCCATGCGGAGTCCTGATTTTATACGAAACCCCGTTATTGCTTCGTAGCATTCTATTTTTCGATTACTCTCGGTTTCCCCTATCTGGCACACCACCGTGATGTTTGTCACGAAAGGCAGTGCTCTGGTCTGTCGGAATTCCGATTCCGAATTATCAGTTGAACTCAACAATTTTGTGTCTTGTTTTCCGCTATTGTTTACTCACAATATTTCGTCTCGTCATTACACTGCAATCAGGCCATTTGTTCATCGGAGGATATTGCAAGTGTGTTTTGCGAATTTATACTATTTGTTTATGGGACATTATGTTTGTTGAAATAATCTTTTGGATTTTATAATGAATATTAGACATTTACACTTTGAAAGGATTTTCAATAATGGACTCACATATCCCTGTGAAACGTTTCCTTGATTATATTGGAATTGTTGTAATTTTTTTTATGGATTAAAGTAATCTATAAAATGGAGCATATGGCGTGTTATTTAAAACACTGGGAAGCTTCAGGAAATTATTATTTATTTATTAATCTCCACTGAGTACTTAATAGAGAAATTTAACACAATTATATTTCTGAAATAACTAATACTAACTATACATGTACCATCTAGTAAAATGTAAACAAGAATTATATTTTTGTTGTGACATTTTCGTAAGCGCGTCTCATGAGGGTTAGAAAAATTCCCAAAAAGGTTAAATAAATGTATACGAATGGCAAGAGAGGGTTTGACCATAGGAAAGGACTGGTTTGGCGTTAATGGAAATTTCCATGGAAATTTTTTGGGGTACCCAGCGTACCCTGGTAGAACGAGAGTCCACAGGGGACTCAATAATATTACCCCATGGTAAATCTTTCAAGACAGGAAAAAAGGTCTTCTCCTAAGAATGTAGACATTCCATACGCTAGTCTTATGCTTAGATTATTTCTATTTCTTTACGCGAGTACGAATTAATTAATCGTAATAATCCATACTTATGTAAAGAAACCGAATTGACTCCACAGGTCAGTGTTAATTTAATGGAAAATAAATAATAACTGTTAATGTTCGTACTAAGTAAATGGAAAAATCCATCATTGCATTATCAGTATGTATTCGTATACATATTCCAATTAAATATTGCCCCAACCGCTCTTGCCTCTATCTGTTTATATGAAGTTGGTGCGTTGTAAAAAGTTCAACTTTGCAAAATTCTCATTAACACCGTGACTCCGTGTAATCTTCGAATGTATACAAAAGCGCGTAGTAAGTGCTGAGAAGAGTTTCGACCTATTTTCTTATAGGAATTCTTTTCTAATATACGTCATAACGACTATATCCCATTACACTATATTGATCTTGTGATAACATAAAGCGAATAAAAGAAATATTGGAAAATTTTTGAGAGTTTTTTCCTTAAATCGTTTACACAGAGAAATAATATATTACAAAAAAGAACGGTCAGGTGGTGAAGTAATATTGCAATTAATTGCCTTAGAATATACGCGAAACTTGGTCACCTAAGTAACCTTATCAGTTTATTACAAAAACATCGATTTACTTATCGATAACTGTGAAGTAGTTCAATGAACGGATATTGCCTGTCCTGAAAGGACAAACAAACAATTTCCAGAAGGAAATTATTACTTTCTTTAATTAAGCCGGAAACATTACATTATTAAATGAACGAAGTAATGACGATTGTTATTCGTATCGTTATGCATTCTTTCAAACGACCATTGAACTATGCGTAATATCTAAGAGTAATGGCGGGTTGACGATCAAATATACATTGGGAAGAGAGAACAATGGCAAAGGCCCGAAAGACAATAACACCAAAATTCAATTGAACTTCGAAAGCTTCCCGGAGGTGTCTTGGACAACAGAGGAAAAATTATCGAACGTTAACGATGACGGAGAATTGTCTAGGTGACATGTGTCTCTAAAATACAAGAATTACACATTAGATGCAAAGAAAGTAGTATACACATTGCATACTGCACACAATACAATAACAGCATCATTAATATGACCATAATGGTATTTAATCCACTTTATTATATACTTAAAAAAAATTCGAACGTAACCGATCATTTATATTCGAAATTAGTGAATGAAATATAAATATAAGACGAGAGTGTTGCAAGTATGCTGGTGCAAGATATTACGTATGAACGTAACATAATATTCTGTTTACTTTATTCTTCATATTTACCTTATTTCCATTTAAGTCATAAAACCGAATAACTGGGACGGATATGGTAAATACGTAGAAGTATATTCTAGCAAAACACAGACGACATAATTCAAACTGATATATCATATATGATCATAAAACGCCCCAAACGGAAATAGGTTAGTAAGTCAACAAGATTTAAAAGAATTTAATGACTCAAACCAAAACATTGAACACTAGAGCAACACGTCTTTGTTTAATTGTTTGTTATGTTACGTCTCTTATGTAAGTTTACGTGCACAGAGCCAGGCATACGAGCATCCAGTAACACAAACGTAGGTTATGTAAGAAGATAATGCTTTGAGGACTTCTTGGAGTTTTGTAGTATAGGCCATACTTCTATCCAGGGGTGTCAACAACTTCATGGTGGAACCGTTAAGTGACTAATGAACATGTCACGAAGTCATTGCGTGAACTGCACTGATCGTCACAAGTAGTCATTATCCTATGTTGAATAGAACAAAAACATTCCAGTTTTGGTTGCACCGGAAAATCTTGTATGGATGACAGTTGTCGCAGCTGTCATGAAGAGATCAGCGTTATATCGTCATTAAACTTATGGATATCGATTAAATAAGGGTTAATTGAGTACGCTACAGAGTTTAATAAATTACGTTAGAGTTTAACAAATTGTCTTTACACTCCCAAAATGGAATTGGAGTGTTTTGTCGAAGGAAAAAGAAATGATTTTGTGCCAGTTCAAGCTAGAATTCCAATACGCACAAAGGAAAACATGACAGTGCGTGACACGTGGATAAACGAGTGTGTGAAAGACTGCGGTTCGTAGTCCAGCTAATGTCTGGACTTGATAACTCAGACATTCCTCCTTCTGATAACGTACAGGATGGAGGAGGCACGGCCGTTTTATGCGTTTTAACAGATTGTTATAAGTAAAAATACAGTGCTATGATCAATTCATTGGATTGAAAATCGCGCGTTAGGTTATGTGAAGTTCCATAATATTATTTGCATATATATTATGCCAATTGAAAATTATTACAAATATTATTATAAATATATATATATATATATACACGTTTCAATAATGCGTACAGTCTTTACGTATGTACAGTGCTGGTCAAAAGTATTGGCACAGCGCAATGCTGGTTTTACACTGGTATGATTGTGAAAATGATATACAAAAAATGGAATTTTATTTTATAATTTCTTATAGTACATAATATATCGTATATTTATAATTACGAATACGGTAAACAAGATTTTGTTATTTGCGATATCAATGTTATAAGTACTTTCGTGGTTCTTTGCAGTAATAATGAGATCCTCTGAATCGAGATCCTATATGAGATCTTTTATGTTTCAATTGCGATAATCCAAGCGGTATCGGGCGTAATAAAGTTTATTGCATCTAAATAATACTAAGCTGTATAGGAGAATGTCACGGTAGTGCAATGTCAATAGAACGAAAAATGCATAAGCAGAAAAGATCATTGCTTCATATGACTCCGTGTTATTCCACGCGAATTATCATAACACTGATAATCTCAAATAGTTTAACAAATCGAATTATTGTGTAAATCTTTATTTTTGGAATCGACGTTCCTCTCATTCTCTATTCGTGAAATAAGACGTTACGCATTTGTCACGTAGTACGATTAAATATTCCTAACAAGACCCTTCGGTTCTTCGTTATCGAGATTTATCGCGAGTTGTACAAATTAGTAAGCAATAAAAAATATCAAGATGATCTGATTAATAAAATGATTCTTTGGAAAAGAAGGTCAGCATTGTCATATAATAAATATATGTCATATATATATATATACATGTATAAAAATATGTCATATGATAATATACATAACACGAGCGCTTGATATTGATTATGATCATCCGAATGATAGCCATTTATACTTAGCAATGTATCTGCCACGATAACATCACAATTATATCTACTGTCATTAGTATTGGCAAATGCTAAAATATCTTTAAAAAAAGTTGGCAAAAATATAAAAAATGTTGAAAGTGTTAAAACAATTTCTCAAGGTCTGTTATTGCTTCTGTCCTTTGTTGACACATTTTACCAGATGTTTTGAAAATTATAATTCCACCCTGATAATGATAGCGCGCACCGAATGATAAGCTGGAGGCTTGGCAAGTAACTGTACTCCTGATTGGTCAAAAGTCTGACAAGCCCGACAAAGAGGCTCGATTGGAGTTATCATATTTTTTTTGTTCCTGTATCGAGTTATTGACTGAAGTCGACGACCGTCTATGATCAATCGCATTTAATTAATACAGCATCCAATCCTGTGGAATCCTGATAATATTCACCTGTAACATTTGTTATTGAAACAACATTGATATGTCATAATCATTATCGTTAAGGAAATTCAGTGTAATTCTCTGACTATTATTTTATTGCAACTGAATGGTAATGGCTGGAATCAGTACAGCGATTATCTATATGATCGTGACAAGTATTGCTACTGAATACAATAATTTCAAGTATCATTAACAGATTATGCAAAATTTCAAAGAAATAATGATTAGAATATTTTTAATCGTCAATTGTAATAATTTGCTACTGTTACCAGCCGTAGTGATGTTATTATTACATAATGCATCTAGATATCTCGTAATATACAGTGCTGGTTGCCAACCATAACTCCTTAACCTTCAAATATTATCAAGTAAAATTGAACGTCGAGTATTCAATTGAACGTACATCATTGTCAGGTTTAAAAAAGAATTAACCTGTAATTACTTTATAACATGAAAAAAGCGACAAAACTCTTAAATTTCATCAATTCTCTAAGTTTTGTCAATCAATCGTCTCAATTTTCACAATGGCGGCCAAGGTACATATTGTAACTTTTTTTTCTTAGAGATTAACCGAAATACTGGCAAAACCATCTTCATCGTATGATTGAAAGACAGATAAAAAATTTCGAAAGCCAAAGTCATTTTAATTAAGTCACAATCATTCTGAATGATACGCAAGAGTAATTGGATGCTCGATGATTTTGCCTTCTCTTTTAATTAGTAGGAATGTCGCAATAATAACGATACCGAACTTTACTAGAAAAATCTAAAATTCTCCTCAGACATTGTGTATCCATAAATTTGACATTACAAAATATCATATAAGCTAAGCCCTAAAATAATTTTATATAATTATGCGTAAGACGATGATGTTTCAAAGCATATTAAATTTCCTCAGCCTTCGAGAATTACGCGGGTCAAAAAGATCGCGACCGTGGGTCGTTTAATTAAGAGATAGTTTTCATTATACTATACATATCCAAAGGCATCTCGTCATTAGTCCAGGGTACAGTGTCACGGTACACTCTGCCCCCTTGATATCATATTGCCACAGTATGTGTGTATATTAATATAGCCTGAATATTTCTAAACAAACTAAGATCAGGGTTCACCTCAGTCCGTAGACCTAAATCTAATGAAATGTCTTTGCTAATTCATAATTATGTCTAAAATCAATGCAATCTCGTTCCTCGAAAGTTTCGAATTAAATAGTTGCGTGTAATGAAATATGGATAAACGCCTATAATAAAAGCGAGGAAAATCCAGTATAAGCCAGTAAATGTGTTCTGCTTGGATAAACACGGGACTGCAGGGTGCACCGGTGTAGCGAGTACAGTATTAAAAACATATATTATGTAGACAGAGAGTATTGGAAATATATATAACACCCTGATACCACCAGCTAATCTCTACCTTGGAAAACGACATTTCTATGCCGGCTAAGAGTACTAGGATCCGGTTCGATCCAGTTGGACGTTCATTATAGGTTGAAAGTACAACGAATATATGTCGGTTCTCTTGATTTTCCATGTGCTATTTGATTATTGTATGTGTATAGATATTATGTGGATATAATAGTGGGGTGTCTATCATTTAAAATTAAAGACATCGGGACCAGGAGGTTATCCACTGGGGTGAAATAATCGTAGACTATGCAAGTACAAGCCTCCGGATTTGACGTGACGCGTGATTATGAAATTGCTTAACAAATTAAAAATTATCTCGTCGGGGGCTCGTGGTACCCGGAATTCAAAATATACGCATGTATGTTTGAGGCGCGTGCGGAGTCACCTTGTTTTAATCTCGTAGCTCTTAAACCTCTTGAGATTATAATTCTAAGAATTTTCTCGTGGACGTTATGATTATACTGATAATTATACATTTCGAATTGTTGCCTACTCTGCGTGTTTGGAATTTATGCAGTATGGCTAAGTCCGAATGTGTCTTAAGGTGGTTAGCCCAGTATTATAATAATAGTATGCCTATTTCGGTGAATACCCTGTATATCGTCATTACAAAAATATTTTATACGTAAGGTACTGTCTTTGAGACAAGCGGAAGGACACAGATCCATCATTTTGTAAATTTTCATATCGCATATTTAAATAATTCAATAAAAAAATGATTTAAAAAATTCTAAGATTTTTAATTAAAAAATCATCGTAATAATGTTCGATGTAAAAGAAGTGTCTCCTAGAGATTTCATCCATTTTTACAATCTAGAAGCTTAGATATATCGAAAAAATATAGTTATTTTAACATGCGAAGTATATCTATATAGTGCAGTTTTTTGCTACTTTCATTCCGTAAAGCACGCAAAATAGGTGGTAAATAATTTTGAAATTTTGCTCGCACGATCATTAAGCACCTGCCAAGAATATATACAAAATTCAGATCCGTATCTTGGAAGTGTCCGCATGATCGAACCACCTTAATGATAAGACGTTTTGATAAATATCTGGAAATTTTTGGGTATTTAGCTCATATGAATCCCATTTTTATAATGATCGTTCTTTTAACTTTGTCCGTCAGAAGATATTTAAAAAATGTTATCGTACAATCAGACTGTGATATTAAGTAGTAGATTACATGTTCTATCTAGATTTGATAACTCGTTGTTTATCGTTATATCTATGACGTTAATCAGGATCAGATAATTCGTCAATCCAGATCCTTCGCAGACACTACGTGTTGTCAGATTGTTTATATTAAGCATCTTTATTTTTTGCTGAGGTATTAATTGGGACTCACACGATATAATTGATTTGTCAAGATGATATATTTTAGAAAACACGTCATGGCAGAGTGCAACTTTTATGTGTTATTGTTATTAGATTTATTATTAGGGAATGAAAATGTCTTGTTCAATAATCCAGTATGTTCCAGATAGTTCAGCTGGTATGCAGTCCAGCAAAAGAATGAATAAAAGAAACGATAATAATTCAGCCCCGAGATATGAAAATATTGCGAAAATACGTACGGGTCTTAGAAAGAGGGACGGTAGCGAATATTGAACATTAAAGGTTAAATGTAACTCGATAATAATTTTGCAAGAAATGTGGAAATCCTTGCAGGGGGTCGAC